>CM036941.2:6598182-6666298 GCA_020352615.2 Yoshiicerus persimilis
ATATCTGTCTTGTCCGCTGGATCTGCCCATTCGAATGTTTCGTACACGTCTACGGCTGCACTACCGATGATTGACAACAACGCGGCGACTCGCACTTTTGACGCTTTTGGCTCGAAATCGGCTGCTATTTCATAATTTGTCCAGGCTGCTTTAAACTTTTTCCAGTTTTCTGCCACATTGCCTTCATTTAGGACCAGTTCCTTGGGCACAGGAATATTCAAAGCCATCTCAGTCAACTGTCACTTGTGGGTCGATCAGGAATCTCAATAAAAATGTTCAAAATTTTGTATAACTTTCAAAATTTTGTCGCACTGGCTGACACCATGTTATGCTCGTATGAATTGTTATGATTAATTAAGTTAGAGCACAGAGAATACTTAATTAATCTACTTTATTGTCAATCAAATCAATTATCTCGGAGGTGTGCGTGCGTGTATCTCAAGCGTCTATCTTGAACTGAACTTCCCTCGCTCGGCTCTCTCTATATCTAGCTGTGTATCATTCTGTTACATATCATATCATGACAGCTGGAGCTCCTATATATTTATATAAATACAAAGTCATGGTGAACAGCTAGAAATAAGGTTCTGTATGGTTTTGTGGAATTGTTGTTTCTTTGCTTAACATATTTGGTATTTTCTACTTTAATATCAGTGTCAGGGTATGATAAGTCAGGGTTCTGGGTGCAACAAAACCTGTTAATCTCCTTTGCTTCTGCTCTGATAATTATACTGATGATGTTTCTCTGATAATGAAGTGAAAAAAATCCAGGAACACATTCAAAATCAGACAGCAGTAAATACCAAATTTTTGAAAATTTTCGAAACAAATTCCATGATATATTTTTAATATGCAGTATAGAAATTTTAGTGCTTATTTGTCCAACTTCACTAAACATCTGCGAAACCATGTTCATGACGCAAAAACTGTTTCTGGAAAGGTCTGAGCCAGACTGCTTATGTGGATTTGAGTATTATAGATGGTAGTGATTGGTGGGCGTAAACTTGGCTCAGTACATTTTTTTGCTATTAAGTCCTGCCATTAATCGAAATGCTATTTACATTTACATTGCAAAGCGTATTGTTTTGTTGGCTACGATGTAAGAAAATAGCCTTGTCAAAATATTTTATAAATACACTAACTCAAAGGCTTTGACATTACCTCAATCGATTATGTTGGCCTTGATCTTTATTTGCTTTGGAGGAATGCAGAAATCAATAATTAGATATTTTTTGTTTAACGTACACTTTTCTTATGAGTTTATAAATGCAAAAGGGATGGACATAAATTTAAGCCATCTACTTTGTTTCACACCTATTTTCCGAATTTATACACTGAAATTTCATTTTAAGCTCCGATCTTATTATAATTATATTCTGAGACTATGATTGTCTTTATGGATTGGTACATGTAAGTACCAATACAACGTCAGCAAATATTGTTTCTACTGGCAATGCTTCATCTATAATCCAATGTACGGTTTATTTTCAAAGTTTACCTAAAAATTATCAAGAACTTTCGTGTTTCATTCAAAGCATTGAAACTTGGTCGTCTACTCAAAAAGTGTAATTTTTTTATTCCAGCCAGCATAACGGGATTTATTTATTTTATTGTCATTCGACTCAAATTTCATATATTTGAAATAATGTTAATGCTTTGCCTGTATTTCTTCTGTATTTATTCCGGTTCTCTTTTGTCGACTTTTAGGCATTGCTAGGATATTTCTAACTGACTTGCCCAGTTTAATGTATTATATTTTGTGTATCTGCTACGTGTTTCATTCTGCTCACTCAAGAAACCAATTCTGTGTATGCGATGCATGCCAAGTAAATAAGGAATAGTGGGAAGGTCTTTAAGAGAGAGGCCTAATGGTTTTGCCTGTGCTAAGTTAGAAGCTGAGTTTCTTAACATACAAAATGCTTAATGCGCAGAAATACAATTGCCATGTTTAAGAAATTGCCTCAATCGATTTCCGCTTTGCGGCCCAGCCCTGACGTTAACAAATAATGTATAGATCTTGGCTTTAGCCGTATACATTGGTCGTCCGCTACTCCTAAGCTATAAAGCGGCAAAGACCTTCACCGAAAAAGAAAGTAATAATAGCATTGGTTCAGTAAATTAGGTTCTCTTTGCAGCAAAGACTATGCTCGTATTAAGTAAAATCCTGGTATCCTGTAGTAGACTAGATAAATACGGAATACATGACATTTAATATAATATATTCCTTTCTGTAATAATCCCGCAATAACATTCCTTTAATCGAAATGCTATTTACATTTATACTTTTCCATTGCAAGAACAAAAAGTTTGTTGGCAAGAACAGTATTCTAATTCGTGGTCACGAAATTATATTCGTGCATGTGCGCTGCATGAAATGCATGAATTGCACGAAATGCACAAAATACATAAAATGGGAATATACCAGATTTTAGTGTTCCACTACCTTAGGAAAACTTAAAAATGCAATGAGAACCATTGTAAAACAAAAGAGGTACAATAGATATAATATTATTTTCACCATCTTCCAGTCAATTTACATTTATGCCTAGGCTTACTGCGTCATTCTTATGTGCAAGGTAAAGTTTATATTCACTTAAAGTAATCAACCAAAGACTGCCCAGAAATAGTTTCCTTCGTCATAAAAAATAAAATTAACTAATACATATAACTGTTTTCAACTGCATTGAATCACTTAATATACGTATTCTTTTACTGATTGGGAAATACGAAATGTATTATGGATTGGTACATGTGGAAGAAAGCATTGCTTTTGCTTGTAATGCTTAATGAATACTACTATGTGTGCCGCAAATATAAAAAATTCGGCTGGCATAAGGGGTCCAGCGACAGGGTTTATGTGATTGTGTGCTTTGTCATGCTCAATTTAAATTCCCTTTATTTACTTGAATAACATTAATGCTACCAAATTAATCCATTGCTATTTTTCTTCTTAGCTTATTTATGTTCTGTTTTGTTGACATTGCTAGGTAACTTTCAACTTTAATGTAATAGAAAGACGAAATGCCATTGCGTTAAATTATGTCTCTGAATATGCAAAATGTTCAATGCGCAGAAATACAATTTCCATGCTTAAGAAGGTGCATCAATCGATTTCCGCTTTGGGGACGACTCTGACGCTAATAAACAATTTTATTAACCTTGGGTTTAACGGAATGCTGTATTAAGTCAATAATCAATATATCTCTGGTTAAAACTCAAATGTAATATATGCACAAAAATAAACCTCTAATAGGAAACATAGTTTTTAAAAGCTGACGTATAATTCCTTTTACTATAGTCGTTTGTCTTGACTTACTTATAATTATACTTTCAAATTACGTTTATTATTATGAGTAAAAATAGAAATTGTCGCGAAAAACAAAATGTGAGAAGAAGAGCATTAGGGCAATTGAAATAACAATCAAGTTTTAATCTTAATGGACAATACCATACTAATTGTGTTATCGAATACAATTTCCATGAATGATACTGTTGTTTGCTTTTGAATTAAAAAACAGGGACCAAATGTAGGTCCAAACGGTCGACAAGTTCTTAATTTTTGCATACAGCATTTATCCTGGATTACCTTTTCCAGTTTTGGCGAAATAGTCCGGATTCGTCGGCCACTCTCCCTAGCCTTGCAACACACAATTTCTCTAAAAGCAAGCAAATAATAGACATCAACGGGAAATTCACGTACATAACAATTGGAATATATCTCGCCAATTTTATAGCACTAAATGTCGTGAGCATATGAACTGTGTTTAAGCCAATTAAGAATACTGCTGAAAAATTCGACACCACATCGTTATAGCAATTATTTAGCAAAGTCATTATTTGGAAAATACGAATCGGCAATTGAATACTTTCATTTCTGTCTTCAATATGTCTTGTAGGACCGATTGATTTCAAACAGGAGGCTGACTGTGTGCAGTACAGAAAATAAATTCCCACAATCTGATCACAAGAAGCTAAGATATGAATGGCCATTAGAAAGACTACGATCAAAGCAAAGAAGCGAGTGAGAAAATGAGCGTGAATATCCCCAGGCAATACTTCTCCTAAAAGTCTTTGAATTGGATTCCAATCTTCACCGTATGCAGATTGCACGGAACATGAAGCACAGTTAAAAAATGCTACCATGTATGTTAACGATACTCCTTTTGAAATTAATATTGCTCTGCGTCTTTCCTCTTCTTTTTCAGTTTTACTCTGAAATTTACTGCCTAAAAATTGAAAGACATTCAAAATCAATAATGAAGTCACTAAGTACCATTAAATGGCTTTTATTATAAATTTGAGGAATAGAATAGATTTAATATATTTAATCACAGGAAAGTTTCGCTTTTTAGTTAATATTTGATAGTAATAGTAATTTCATTAATGCAATAAAATAATTGAGAAATGTGTACCTGAAAATTCAATGATGAATCGGAAGAAAGCATTTGCCCAGATTACGATTTCCTTTCCTCTGACGATAAACAAGATATCTATTAGCATTATTACGGTAATCATAAGGTAAACCTGGATAAAAATGACAATTTTGTATGCTTGAAAAGTGGGGTCTGGATAATACAGTTCAATCAGCAAACGGATTGTACAGTAGATAAATAACATAAAGAACATCAGTGTGTGTATAGTAGAATGGAGGCCCCAGCGGAAATTAGTACGGTGCCGTACACTTTTTGGCTGGGCGGAGCTACGGAAAGGGAGGCGGAGCTAGGGCGGAGCGAGGGAGGAGCTAAGTGGTTAGGGGGCGGAGCTAGGGGAGGAGCTAGGGTGTACTCTTTTACACTAGTATACTTTTATATACTAGTATACACTCTTATACTTACTCTTATATACTCTTATACACTTTTATACTTACTCTTATACACTTTTATATTCTTATACACTTTTATACTTACTCTTATACACTTTTATATTCTTATACACTTTTATACTTACTCTTATACACTTTTATACTTATTCTTATGCACTTTTATACTTACTCTTATACACTTTTATATTCTTATACACTTTTATACTTACTCTTATACACTTTTATACTTATTCTTATGCACTTTTATACTTACTCTTATACACTTTTAAACCAATTATTTCAAACAGTTAACTACACTTAATCACTTTTAAACCAATTATTTCAAAAACAGTTAACTACACAAAATAATGATACAAGTTAAACATAACAAATGATAAAAGTTAAACATTCCAAATCATACAAGTTAAACATTACAAAGTTAAATATTACAATATTTCTTGTTACCTTGCATGACGATTGTCGGCACTACAGCATTACCGTAGGATATTGTATTGATAAACAAGAAACACAACACAAACCATAATGCTGTAGTTAATTGATGATGATGATGGTTATGATGAAATTCCACCTGCCCTTGGAAAGCCCACAACATCAACATTGGAAGAGCCTTAGAATTTGAAAATAATCTAAAGATTTTCAATGTTGCTGCTGAGAGCTTACAAATTGCAGGGGTTAACTCAAAACAACTGAAATAACAATAATGTCACAATACACAATACACACACACACACACACACACACACACACGCACTGAGAGATACTAACTCTTCTGTTGCTTGATGAGAAATGAAGTACGAAATAGGAATGCCAGTCTTTCATTGGCTAAACGCGTCAGCCAATCACAGCACGAGTAGGGCATGTATTGAATAAGCGAGTGTGTGCTGGCCGTGTGAAGGAGTAGGCTGTGTGAAGGAGTAGACTGTGTGAAGGAGTTGAATGTGTGAAGAGAGGAACGGTGCGTTGGCTTGGTGGAGTGCTGGCTGGGAAAGGAGAGCAGCGGTGCGTTGGGAAAGATCTTGGCTGCGGCATGGCTTGGCTTGGCTGGGAAGGAGAGCAGCGATGCGTTGGCTGTGGCATGACTTGGCTGGGAGAGGAGCAGCGGTGCGTTGGCTGTGGCATGACTTGGCTGGGAGAGGAGAGCAGTGGCATGGCTTGGTGGAGCGGGAGTCGAGGAGAGCCACGTGGATGGTAGAACGGCATGGCATGTAAAGCTACAGGCATGGTTTTGAAAAGCGGGAGTGATCATGTACATTCAGATCATACTTAATAATCACTGCTATGTGTGTGTGTGTTAAGTAAATATTATGCTATGCAATGTGGTAGTAAACCCAGCCGAGTGGGGTGAAGCGAAACACATGTAGTGAACAGAACCGGCTGGGTTGTTGTATAAGACTAAATAAGTTTAATTTAATTGTAATTATAAGTTAATCAGCAAATAAGAAAAGTTGGAATGATAATGTATCAATGCTGTGTGTGTTAAGTAAATATTATGCTATGTGTGTGTATGCTAAGTAAATATTATGCTATGCAATGTGGTAGTAAACCCAGCCGAGTGGGGTGAAGCGAAACACATGTAGTGAACCGACTGGGGTTAGTAGTAAAGTTATAAATAGAAAATTTCATAAAAGAACACTGAGATGATATCATCATTAGTGGATGAACTGAGGCGCGAGTGGCATGCCTTGGTAGAGTGCTGGCAGGGAGAGGAGCGGAGTGTTGGCTAAAGACCGGCATGGTAGAGAGGGCTGGAGACGACACGACATGAAAAGCCTTACGCGGGAAGAGTATTATATGATTTATATTCATTTCTGAACCACATCTTTATATATTCTACTAATATCCACAGCCTTGTGGAAGAGGAACGGAACCGAGTACAGAGAACGGACACAGGCTGTGGTAATAGTAATGTGGTATAAGATATATTCATGCACTTATTCATAATGCAAAACAATGTGTATTAGCTATTTCTATGAAAATAGAATGAGAATCATATGAGATAGTAAACCCAGCCGAGTGGGGTGAAGCGAAACACATGGAGTGAACCGGCTGGGGTTAGTAGTAAAGTTATAAATAGAAAATTTCATAAAAGAACACTGAGATGATTATCATCCTAAGTGAATGAACTGAGGCGCAAGTGGAATGCTTTGGTTGAGAGGGATGCGTTCTTGTTGTTGTAGGGTACAAAATCTCCCCCTACTGTGATATGTAGCCGGTATATATGCAGATGCATTCTTATATGAAAATGAAACATAAAAGGCACAAATATTTTATCTAGGTAATTTGGAGTTTTTTTATTATTCAAAGATCCAAACGGCGGGCTGCCTTGCAGTTCTTTCTTATGAGCCTCGACTTCCCAACCACTTTAGGCGTGATCTTTGGCAGATACTCAATAATAGGAGACTGTAGTGGCTGTAAATGAAAGTTTAATGTATTTAGTAATGAATTAAACATTAAGTTACAAGGTAATGTTAATTTCTCACCGTCATTGCCAATCTAGAAGGTCCCGCTACTGGTGAAGAGGGAGGTGCCCTGGGTTCCACCGGTGACATTGACCCTTCAAGTAATGACGGTGAAACTGGTGGCTGTAAAACAAATAATTAATTAAATAGCTGGCATAAATAATTTATAAGCATAATTAGTGTTACATTACCACGTTCTCTTTGTTGCAACATTCGCACTCCGATACGCATTTCGGGCTTGGCATTGATGGAGTTGAAGGAGACGAAACCACTCTCTAAAACATCAAAATATGTACTTTTATAGGTACTTACTATACTAAATGCTTTTCTTATCTTATTATATTATATCTTTGAGCTTACCCTTGCAATGCAGCGGGACTTTGAACACAGATCTTCAATATCTGTATCATCACCACTGTCCGATCGGTAGTGACATCTTTCTACCCTGAAATATAGAAATTCTTTAGTATCTTGTAAATTGAATAAGATATTAGTATACACATGTAGGAATTACAAGTCTTGGTGAAACATAAGTGCCTCCCAGTCCTCCATTTTTACGGGTTGGGTATCAGGAACCATACAGTTTCCCAAATAGGCATACCTGATAATAATAATAATAATTTTGCTTTACATACCATAACTAAAAACTATGAATTACTATATTGCATAGATAATAAGTGATAAATAAAGGGTACCTGTCGAACACAGGAGATGTAAATGAAGTTGACTGAGTCAACTTTGGTGACGGACTTCTCCGCTCCTTAAAAACAAAAGTGTACTCACCACTTTGTTCACACGTTATTTTGCAAAATTCACATAAGTACACATTCTCTTCAGTTAGAAAGAGGTCAATTTCAGTTGACAATCTTTGAAGGTATTGGAACGTGCACACCTCACACTTTAATTGCAGAGGGCTTACACAAAACTTTTTAACTATTTGTCTAATGCTAGCCATTATGAAACCACTGGAAACACTGTGTGTACGTTATGAAAACAACCACTACACTTTGTGAATAGTAAAAGACAACTGTGACAATTTGAAAGCACCCCACAGCACTTGTTCACAAATCTAGCCTCTCTTTTTTTACAATGTCTACATGGGAAATGTAAAGGGTAAGTATTGGTGAAGGGATGACTTTTTGTATAGTAATAGGCACAATTATATCTTTTAAGTGTCATGTGAAAATCTGTTCCTATATTATCTGAAGACACTCTAAGTACATTGATTTGCAGTCCACAGTACCAGCACTTAATAACGCCTGGGACACTTGTTGGGTAGAACCCTTCTTTTGCTATATCTTGAATATTACATCCAGTCGGAAACTTATATTTCTTAAACTCAGTTACACGCTTTTCACCCCTCTTCATCTTAATACACGAAGGACCATTAGGTCTTATCGGCAATGCTCTTTTAAACATTGTTATATGCAAACTCTAATCACTCCAAATATCTTAGTATAACAAGATTTACAACAGTCATCTCTTATAAAACATTTATAACAGTAACTTAAGCAACCGCACGGTAAAGGCATAAAATTGGCATCACTCTGACACATTTTACATTTATAAGGAAAAATCTTTTCTTCAAGTGGTATACTTTGTAAGACATTATATGCACAATGTTTTCCAATGAAGGCATGCAAATCCTTAGGCGGTATATTGTTAACTCTATTTCGAAGCACTTTAACTCCACAGTACCAACAACTAAAATAGCTCCACTGGGATGAGGCAAACCATCCGTACTTAACATATTCACTAACAATATCAACCGAGTAAATGTTTCTGTCAAACGACCGTTCTCTGTCACGTATGCTTGAAGGATGAACAGGTCCACACAATTGTAGCTTTATAATTGTTGTCATAGCTTATATGTATACTTTAGATATACTACTTATTTTAGAGCGACACATCCCACAGGTATCTCCTTGAGAACAAATGCAGGAAGGACATCCAATTAGGTGCATGCAGTAAAAGTTTATATAGCAAGCCTCCCGAGATTGGCATATGTGGCACTTGTTGATAGGATTTTCTACAATAGGTTCTGGTTTTAAGTTTTTAATTTTGTGTTTATTCACAATTATGTAAGTGCACATTGGATTAAGAAGGGCATGTTCGAGAAATGCATTATCAACTGGATCCCAATTCCCAACTTTCAGTTGACAAAAGTGGCATACACACACATCAGACGACCCGGAGTAATAAAACCCTGCATAACTTAACTCTTCTATAGATATTTTTGGTATAAACTTTCCAAAAGATTTAATACGTGCATCCACTGTGCTATATTTAACGTTATACCCATAGGCTAAGGTATATTCTATTGGCTTAGGCATGACTAATAATTAACTTTTAGAACTGCACCAATAAATTTTTTACAAATTTTACAATAATGTGTTTGACAGGTAACACATTCAATACAATTTAATATAGAGTTACAGCATACATTCATATAACAAGCATTTCGCTTTAAACAGCTAAAACAAACAGGTTCGTTTTCAGAAAGATTAACAGGTGTTTCACAACTAGTTGTTAATTTATGACCATGAATTTTTAAATAAGCACATGAGGGGTTATTCATAGCATGAATTAAAAATGGATTATCAGTGTTTATCCATTGGCCGATTGAAAGCGAACAAAAGCAGCAAATAACTTCAGTCAACTCTCCTGTATAGTAGAACCCAGCCAGAGCAAGTACTTTAGGACAAATACTAGGAAGCTTCCATTCTTTAAAAGTTTCAAGTCTTTCCTCATACGCCATATACTCATGTAGTATTGATGGTTTCAAATTATATATTATAGGCAAAGCCATTACTAATACTGTACTTTTACTATTTCACGTACACAATTCTTACAAACCTTGCACTGTACTTGTCGACAGACACATCTTACACAGGTTACAATAGAATCACAACATCTGTTTAAAAACACTGCTTTCTTTTCACCACAAAACTTACACATGACACTATTCTTATTAGTAATCTCAGGTAGTGCGTATTGTAGTTTTATTATTATATAACAGCACTTTTGACTTCGTAAAAAATGTTCTACAAAACAATTATCCCCATCAGTCCAACCTTCAATTTCAATTGCACAGTAGAAACACTTAACCAAGTCTCTTCTACCTAAGTAATAGAAACCGGACTGGGCTAGCAGAGTGCATGATACTTTTAAGTTACTCCAAAATCTATATGTAGATAACCTTTTGTGAAAGTCGTTATACTCAGGGTAAAGGGCCGGCAAATATTGGATACAACTGATGCCGTTGATTGTTTCCATTTTAACGCTCCTTCATGGAATAATCAATACCATAATTGTGATCCGATGGTGTGTCGTGTGGCTTATTTAAAAGATGGTCTCGGGGGCAATTGAAGCAATATTTAAAATCATTAGGTTTGTAATATTCTCTGCTTTTTGCAGAGGACATGTCAACAGAAAAGAATGTGGTGCGTATTGGATTTCCAGGGCAACCGTGAAAGGCATTCATGTACTCATTACGCACACGATGCTCAAAGGGCTTTGCTTTCGCTATTTGACTTTTTACTTTAGCAGTTAAGTGTGACTCTAATGCATACTTTCCATTTTGGCTCCAAAACCTTGCAATGTCTGACAGGTAGTAAGGCACTTCTGTAGATTTAAATATAATTATATGATGCTTCTTTTTAACAAAGCGATTAATACCTATAAAAGTATTTCCATCTGCTAATGTCTTTATACTAAACCGGACTTTGTAGTTCAACTTCTTCTGTGACTTCTGCTGTGAAATTTTTCCCATGTTTTCTCCAGTATTTCTTCCATGCGTTTCGCTTCCTTCTTGCCAGCTTTCTAACTAAGTTATTGTGACACTCTGAACACTTTATGTCCCCATTATCAAATGTGTACAATAATGTGTCTAAACTATTTAACCACTCAAACTCACATTGAGAACACTTTGATTTATTTCCTGACACCATTAACACATGTTCCTCTCTACATTTTAGGGCCAAATCATGACAGGTAACACACAGACGGCTTCCATTGCAGACATATATACCGTCATTGTACACTTTTAGCCAGTTTAAGTCACAAGATTCACACTTATAATTATATCGAAATATGTATTCGCACTTGAATAATTGATAAGGGGTCTCTTGCACTAATTTCCACGTATTATATTTAGTTCTAAAATAAGTCATTGCAGTGAGGAAAGAACAACTTGAATAGAGACAGGAGCATCCGGCACGGCTGCTTTTAAGAGATGCAAGGAGCCCACGTGTACTGTCACCAACTTTAGGAACAATGCATGACTTCTAATTTTAGATTTACACTTATGCCACTGACATTCCTTGTGTCTAAAATAAGTGAGCAGCTACTGCATAGCATTCTTTATGTCTAAATATAATACTCATATTAACAGCTAAAGCAAAGTGTATGCTTTTTATATAGAAAAGACGCAACAAGTATATTATTCAAGTACTTTATTACACCAATTAGTTGCTCTGTAAATAAAAAGTTACCATATATTAGTAATGGGAATTACAAAATGTTATATTAGCATATAATCATACCTTTAGTGCAATGGCCCATCCTATTTTTGGTTTCATTGTACATTGGTCCTCTTCAGTTATGTCAATCGCCATATGTCCTGCAAGTAATACAGCTTTGTGTTCTGTTAAATCAGGATCAATAATTTTAACATCAGCTTCAACAATTCCAGATGGAATTTTGTCAATGTCAATGTAGGGCCAGGATGAAGACCGTAGTGTCATTTTGTCTATGGCTTGCCAGTTGCCTTCTATATCAAAAACACAAAACACAGAAATCCAACCAGAAAGGTAGATAGGGCCGGAACCATTGTTTTTCTTATGGCAAATCTTTTGCCAAAAATCCAAGTCAACATTTCCTTGCTTCGCTGCTATGAATTGGTGAATTATAGGTTCCAACAAGTCACACCAGTATTCTAATCCATAAGTCTTTAATTTAGGCAATCGTTGTAAAATTTTTTCATAATCTTCCACAGTCCCTTCTAAAGTTACCCATGGTATTCCGCACTCCAAACATGTTGTGTAGTCAAAGTACTTTTTCATTGTTGCCATGAACACAGTTCCACAGACAATCAAGTCCTCCTTTGTTGTCGTGGTAAAATTTGGTAGAATCCAGGCTTTTAGGTCCTTGTCAATCAAGTTTTCATCAATCTTATTAATCATCATGGACACCATTGAATCGTAGGATGCCTCACGGAGAGCTCCATTCATTGTAATGATCAATTCTCTCTTTCCTTGAAAATCTACAAATTGTTCTCTATACTTTTCAGAATTTTTGTTAATGTAAAATGAAAATTGTGTTATGATTGACGTCCAAATATCTTCAGGGCGTATTACTATATTATAATGGTTATTATAGCACTCAACAACCGTGCTAACGAAACCATTATTATAACTAGCCTTAGCTGTAGAGGGAAAGTCAGTTCCCTGTAAGAATTCTGTACAGCCATTCTTTCTGTATAGTCTCAATTGTGTCACTAAATGTTTTTTCTTTGGAGATGCTTTTGGCCCTTTGTAGGACTCTGTAATATTATGCGAAACTCTAAATTTAGATGCCATTGTTAACTAGTCAAAGATTTCAAGTGAAATGAAAACCTACAGTGAATATGTAATCTATATATGCATGACCATCATTCTATTAATAACTGACTTGTCTTTTATTCTTTGAAATTACTCATACAACTTGTGAGTGCCTTTTTTAGATAATCAGGGCTTTCAGTTGAATATCCATAAAACCGACACAATTTAAAAATGAGATCAGGAACGAGCTCCACTGGAAATTGAATATGTTGACTCTTGGTCCCATCCCATAACTTCAAGTTGACTATCATTTTCCGGTTTTCTCTAGTGTAAAAGCACTTGAGCTTTCCATCGTCTTCCGTTTTCTATGCACAAATATTATTAGTACACTATAAAAATTATGCATTATAAAAGATTAGTAGTGCTTTGAAATGTAATAATAACCCTTTTGAACCACTGAGTAAGTTTTTGTTCATGAGCTCTCTCGTCTGGGTCCATTAAGTCAAGGACGTATGTTTCCCTTTCTTCCTTAGCCCCTTCCATTTTAAGAGATTAACTTTTTTGATGTTGTTTCACCGAATTTTTAAATGCTAATGACTCTTTGAATCTACAACACTACAAAGTATATCTCAAACAATACATACAGCAATAGCACCTGCATAGAATGGTATGAATGGTATATATATCTATGTAGATATATAAGTGTACATGCTAATGTATATGTTAGTATAACCATAGAGCTACACTTAGGCATAAGGAACATGGAATGTGAAGTGTTAATTGATCATATAGGGCTCATTCTTATACACCTAATAGATAGTTACTGCTTATGTATACATAAAAGGTTCCCCCTGCTCATCTGTTATCTTTCAAGTTGCTTACATGAACTAAATGCACATACACATGAACTAAATTTTACAATTTACAAACCAATTTTATTTCACAACAGCATATTCATACATATTCATATTAGGCTACATACATTTAAATCTTAAACGGTTTCCAACTAGGTTCACTGCTTAACATAGACCTGAACTGAGGAGAGAGAATATCTCTAGGTACATTGCTATATATTAAGGCTTTTATAAATGGATTTAGACCTGGGTAATGCATATTCTTGAGGGGAAAGTTCTTGGTTGCCATTGAAACTAGGTCGACTATTTGAGAGTTAGGGACGGCAATTCCATCATATTTTATTTCACCATTAGCAGACCACGTGAAGTTAGGGTTGCTCAACAAAACCCGCAACAGCCTTTCACATCTGCTTCTAATATTAGGGCTCACCAACTTCAACACTGCTTGAATTTTGTCTTCGGGCTCTTCATATAGAGCTGTTTCACTTCCAGTGTTAGACTGATATTGAGATATAGGCACAAGTTTGAATAGTCTAGCCATGGTTACACACCATATGTATACCTTCTTCCAAAATCTTTGCCAAGATGGTACTAATAACGGCAATAACAAGTTTAATATTTCTTATATAATAGTTTCTAAGCTTAACTATAGTAAACTTTGATTTTACAAACTTTTTAATAGTAGTAGCGTATTTCTTTACACACTTATTGTCCTTAACATTCACATTCAATATACAGGAGCCTATAGCTTCAAGTTGTGACTGATCAGCTTGCTTAATAAGCTTTATACGTGCTTGTAACTTACTACTCACTAATAAATTCAGAAAAGCATTATGTTCTTCCAACGACTCCATTCTCTATAATGGGGCATATACTATAGCATTTTCGGGATATATACTGGATCTCACACGACACATTTTAGGTGTAGTGGGATTAAGATCTATAAATAGGAAACTATAGGGTTTTTTCATCACTGCCTCATAAGCGTATTCCAAATGTCTATAATTTTTAGGGAAAAGTTGCTGTCCAATTTTGGATATAAAACTCACATCACGTGGGTATAACCCAAGTAAATAATATGTTGTATTAATTGATATTTCTCTCATATTCCTTGCAAACGCATTTTGCATGAATAGAATGAAACCAATGCGTAAATGATGTGAATAGTTTACAAAACAATTAATGATAAAATCATTGTATTGTTTTTTAAAGAGTTGCATCATGTCATCAAATACCACAATAGAGTTTTTCATTTCAACTGCTTGGTCTTCATTCTCAATCATGCTTTGGATTTCGTTTATAGAGTTGATAAACACTATTGAAGGATCAGTAACCTCAGCGTATGCTTTTTGCCATATACCATAAACATAGTACACTTTAACAATATCCTCTGTATGAACTTCTTTCCTTCTACGCAAGTACTCAAGTATAGTAACTGTCTTTCCACTTGAACTGCACCCTATAAATATGATAAAGTAATGAGCCAATGTTGTATGTATACATAATACTAATACTTTACCTGACACTATAAGCGTGAATGGAAAACGTAACGCGGCGTCAAATTCCATTTTCTAATCGATAACAATGACTTCCACTTGTCGTTCCTCGTTGTCCATTACTGGTTCATTATCAATGCCCATTACTGGTTCATTATCAATGTCCAGTATTGGTTCATTGGCAATGTTCTCTATTTGCTCTTCATCATCTTCAGATATACACTCATCTGAATAAGTTTCAAGATGGAGTTGCTCTGGTAATGAAGGCAGACTGCCAAATGGCACAGAGTTCATTTTGTCGTCTAGTAATATACGATGTGCAGAAAACATGTGAAATGCGGTTTTTCTAATCACCATTGTAAACAGCTGTTGTTTACAAGAACGAATGAATCGCATTTTACAGTATTTCTTCCTTCCATTAAACACTACCTGCTTATAAGTTCTATGCCTTATTTTTTTAAGGTGCTCCTTCTCTTTATTATCCAATACAGTAGACTTGTTTAACCCTTTTGCTTTTAGTTCCTCACTACTGTCCTCAAATAACAAAGAATATTGTTTCAATTTCAAGGAACAAGTTTCGAGTATACGTTTGCGTGGCAATTCTATTTTCCATTTGCCACTGACCCCTTCATTGTTAGTGTCCTGCAGAGGCCAAAAATATGAATCTGGGGGTATATTAGAATAGTCCATGTAGTACTTTAGTTGACATAATTTATCCAATAAAGTTTCAGGTGGTGAATCTGTCAAATCCACTACTTCTGGTTCATTCTCTTCAGTAAGACTAATTTTAACAGCTAAACTATCAGTGTCGGTAAATAAAAATTTTATACGATTGTTAAAATGTGGGCATAAAACGTCGTAAAACTGACTATATATTTCGATTTTCGAATTTTCTAAAATGGTATATCCCAGGAGCATCGTGCTAGAGAAGTGGACAACACTTCTCTTCATTTGAAACACACTAACATCTTTCTGTCCTCTAATCAAGTAATTAGTTTGATATGTACACCTGCTAACTAATCTGTCACACATTTCTCCGTCAAAGCACATTCGCAGGTTAATATAATTGGATGGGTCAAGCATTGTAAAACCGGGTATTGAATTGGCGTTAATTTTTAAGGCATGCTTCTCTGATTTTGATTTAGCACGCCTACGCATATCTAACAGCAAGTCCATATGATCTTCCATTATAGGTGCCTCGTTAAATTCTAATACTTTTCTAATTTTAGTAACCTGAATACCTTTAGCTATATAGAACAGTAGTAACCTATAATGCACTGTATAGCTTTCCTTATCAAAGAAAGTGAGTAATAGACGCTTGGCGGCATCTGAATTTTTCATATTAACTTGATTTTTAAGTTCCCTTTGATAATCACTGTAGTATGAGCTGTCTACTTTAATCTTTTCAGGGCATAAGGGAAGCATATACTGGCATATTTGTAATGGATCTGGGATATGTAAATCTACAGTTAATATATGACCTATTCCTCTAACTTTACCTAAACGATCTAGGCTGAAACTATTTATCTCATTTTCAGATAGGAATCTATACCCTGATACAGGTAATGGTTTCTTTGCAACATGAGGGTACATACTATTACAATCCATTAATAGAATCAAAGACTCTGGTTTTGTCGGGTTATAATTAGGGAAGTCGGGTTGGTTAGCTTTGGCAAAGCGTTGGTTGGAAGTACAAATTCCACCGCGTAGTGCCTGTTTGATTGTTAAATATAAATCCATTGATCTTATAGCTTGTACTTTAGCTCTGCTATTATAAAGAAATGCTTGCCAACCAAAACTAGACCCTGTAATGCTCGCCGAAGGGTCAAGCCCAAATATAAAGTACATTTGTCTCCTATAGGTCATAAAAACATCAGCTAGTATAAAAACATCAGTAGCTAAGTAAGCTCTAATATAATCTCTGAATGTAGTGCACTGAAATATGCCCCACATTTTATGAGCGTGAGCCATTTCCTCATCTGTTACCCGCTCACCTGTCAAGTCATTATCAAAATATTGTCTGTCAGGTAACTGGGTATCACTGTAAACATGCGGCCCTGATAAATAACGATAAGGAAAGGGCTGCTTGCGTGTAACCTCAGCAAAATCAGTGTCTGACAGATTGGAAAAGAATTGCCTAGTATACCTGAACGCATGGGGTCCCTCCAAGTTATTTGCACACTCTGCTAAAGATGATTTTAAATGGCTTAGGCTATCAGTTATTCTTAGTTTGCCGTTAATGACTATGCTAATGAAATGTTCAGTTGATTTACCTAGAATCTGTACCTTGAGGTCTTCTAAGTACGATGGGGACAAGGCCTGTATGATTAACTTATTGTCATACCTAGTTGATGAATGTAGATACACAAATAATTGGTTTTTATAAGCTACCTGCATATTACAGGCCGAACAAAGGCTGCAAATATATGAGCCACTTTGGTACCATTTACCGAGAAAATATTGCGCAGCATGTGCATGGTGTCTATTGGGTATCCTTACTGGCTCTGACGGTTTGTAAGTAGGTGTATTTTTAACATTATAATCCTTTCTACACAATGTGCAAAACTTTGCACTTTCAAATTGAACTCTATCTTCCCTAGTCATTTGCATTGTTTCAATTTGATGTATTTTCTCTAAATATGCATCTGCCTCTGCCAGCATTGACGTAATGAAATTCTCCATTGGATTATCCCCGTCATAAAACTTGCACTTTTCAATTTGCAATTCGGAACATATCGCATACCCATAACTTTGGGCAATATGTTCATCACAAATGAAAGTATTTGTATTCTGCCTCTGTTTGTTTTGTTTATATTCATTAATAGGAACTAGAAAGGATTCCACATCCGCAAATGCAATTTGGGCTACAGGGAGTGTTTGAGCCCACTTGCAAAACTTTATAAATTTTTTATATGGGAATTTCATTACGGGAGGCATAACTGCCCTGCACATTGCCTCATGCCTTTGTAAAGGAGATACATTGTTATACTTGTTATTACAAAACCTACATGCTACAAAATCAGGGTCCTCATTGTTAGGAATTTCATCTTCTACTGGTTCATCCTCACCTTCCTCAAAATACTGGGGGTAAGTAGGCATACCTGTAAGGTAATCCTCCTCGGCCTCAGAAAAGTAATCTACCTCTGCTTCAGCAAAATTTACTATATCACTATCTGCACTATCACTATCAGCATTATCTACACCCTCATCATCTATAAAATCATCAAATTCACCAGGTTGTTCAGGTTCTACAATTTCATCAGCATCCTCTACAGGTAAATTACCACATTTCCTTTCATGCAATACAAGTTTTGAATTGACAGTTCGTTTTACAAGACAGTACTTGCACAAGTCATACTTTGCATGCCCATTGCCAAGGAAAGCGGATAAATTATCAATTAATACAAAATGACGGTTGTCGTCATCTTCAATACATAAAAGGTCGACATGCCTTGACCTGTCAATTACTAATTTACTAATATAAATTGGAAAAACATCTTTTTCTTCATGTGCATACACATTGACCGAAATGTTATTTTTAAGCTCAAATTTAGGTATACGCTTAAATTGCATTCCTGTTTCACCAATCATACTAAAATCAAAGTTATTGAAATATCGCGTATATCTAATGGGATCTGTCCTGTAGTCTAGACTACCTTCCACAGGGTAAAATCTAGCCACAATGCAGTATTGAAAGCATTTTTCATCCCTATTAGTAATGTTGAGTAGTCCTCTCCTTCTATAAAACTCACTAGGAGTTGGTATATGCCCTCTTATAGTTACAGGCACGTATTTAGCGACATTCATATCAAAAAAATTAAAATTAACAATAGTCCAACCACTTCCTTCAGTACCTACAAATAAATCTAGAATACCAGAGAAGTGATTGGACGTTAGCTTATAAATATCTTTGATAAAGTTACGGTGAAGCAATGTCATTTGTACAATCGATAAAAATTGATCTTTATAAACATCATCTATTTCATTATATAATTTAACATTACATCTAAAGTCTACTTTTAAACCCCTATCTCTTGCCAATATATATGTTAGTATACGCTCAACGTGCGGTAGCGTGCGTTGGTAAACAACTGCTCTAAATCTATAACTTCCACAAGGTCGATACACCTATATTGTCCAAGTCTACCCTGATGAGCCGATGCGTGAAGGACGAAAGGTGCAATTTCCAAATCTCCAGTTCCATACTGTGGGTGTTGAGGCAATCGGCATGGTAAATGTTGTCTAATGTAACGAAACTTTGCTCCACAATTCCCACATTCATGACAGCGCATAGAGTGTCTTCTCATCTCAGACGTCGTGTAGGTGCAAAACTTGCACCCAGGCATTGAGCACTCATACTGCATATATAATAACTATTAATACACTATTCTTGCTTTTTTTATATTATGAAGATAATATGCTTACCCTAGTGATGAGCTTAATATAACACGGTGGAGCCATTTGAAAATGATTAACACAAAACAACAAATGAAGAAATTTCAAATTAACACTGCAGTTTTATTTAATTTTTGAATTCACAAACCGACGAACAAGATTGTCGTTGCGTCTTGTATTTTGTGTGAATAAGCCAAGTACTTTTGTAGGGGACAGTAAGTATAGGCAAAATTGTCCACATGTGTCGGATGTACTGCTTTGTATTTGTTTTTTGTTCACTACAACTACATTTCTAATGGCAAAGCCATATACCCTAGGCTGCCTACCCAACGAGTCAAAGAATAGCACTTGTTTTTCTGACTGAGCATACACTGCACACCAGTGTAAGCCAGTATACTCACTAGGGCAACAGTTAACTATATACATACTAGGGTAAGATTTTATTTCTAGCTTATTTCTAGCAACCACATCAACATGCACTAATCTAAATCTATTTTTAATTACTAACAATTTCTCTAGCAATTCGGTGGTATTCATTTTACTACTTCCACTTTCTAAAATACACTTTTCTTGGCTTCTCCGTGTACGTCGGGACAGCCCAACACCACTTGCGTTTCTTTTTCTCCTTTTTGGTTGTCGTTTCCTCTCCAACAGCCACCTGTTCAACTGCTACTTTCTCCTTCTCCTCCTTCTCCTTCTCCTCCTCCTCTTCTGGCTTAAAACCTTTCAGGCCTTCAATAAAGTCAATGCATTTCCTGAAAAAGTACAACTTATGAATGACCTATAGACATAGCAGCACAATGTTAATAGTCATAACAGCGTACAAATGTATAATTATATAGAAATTCATACTTTCTCTCGTAAAAGTCACAACAAAAGAATTCGTATTGCTTGAAGAATTCCTTGTGTGCCAAGTATTCCTTTATAGAACCCGTGCACATTTCGAGTATTCGCCACGTCCAATATTCAATTTTCAATAGAGGATAGGTATCACTCCACTCTGTATGATTAGGGTGAGGAACCGTCCGCAGGTCAACATCAAAGGGGTCGTATCCGTCGATTGGAAAATCATAAAAATCTTCTTGAACAGAGCCCACTTCATGAAGAGGTAACACCTTCTCTAACAACTGCTTTGAAAAGCTATAGTAGGTCAGAATAACAGGATCGGTATCCAAAAAGGGTTTCCAGTTGTTACAAATTTTTGCTAAACAATGGAACAAGGGAGCATTTGGAGCAGGATCAGTATAAGTGTATTTTCCCAAGTAACACCTACACTTGTCAAAAACGACACACCCTAATCGGTTATCTCTAAAAAATCTAATTTTACGTATATGGTTATCAACAAAATTTATTTCACTTAGGATAACCATTTTAACTAGTCACACTACGACTGTATTTATATTACAAGTGCGTCACTTGTTACTACACGGTTAGCATCAACAAACACATTGTTTTGATACTGAGCAAATGACACGACGGTTAACGGTCCCTCCAGAGCAGCAGAGAACCCCATCTGGATGCTCAGGTTCCCTTTTCTCTCCGGCTTCAAGCATTCAGCTACACTAGTGGTTATGAGTTCAAATACTAGGAAAAAGTAACCTTTCTTGAATTGAGCAAGAGTAATACCATTAGATAGAGTCCTGTTTCTTGCGGCTAATTTTAGATTTTTGTAGGCTTCCATGTATTTGTTATCAGTAAAATCCAAAACGCGATACAGGCTTTGATCATTATCAACACTAATGGCAATGGTAGCTAATTTATACGGGGCAAATAGGTAGGGATTTTCAGTGAGTTTTTCTGAAAATGCATCGCTAAACACTAGGCCAACACACAGCATTTGTGGAATTTGGCCTGATATTAGGTTGTTTACTATAGATGTCTGTAAACCCTGTGCAATGTTGAATGTTTTTATTTCACATCTTGCAATGGGATACTTTGCTGCTTCTTTATTAAGTCTTTGCTGTATACTATTGTATACCGCAGGCATTAGTATGTGTCGCTGACAGTAATATAATGCGTCAACAAATTCAATTTTGTAGGGGGACGCACCAGCTACTTTAGCTGTGCTGGTCCATAGGGTAAATTCATCTAAAGCTCTCGTAAGCTTTATCTTAATGTCACATCCGTTAAGTATATAACGGTGCTGCATGGCCAAGTCAAAAAATATAGGCCCGCATAGCTCAACTACATTGCTTTCCTTTACTAATGCCTTTCTGGCTTCATTAGCTTTATTGTTAGCAGTAAAGTCATTGGGATCCAAGTCTTCATAGTAACCTGCACACTGTCCTTCTGTGGTTTTAAAGGGTACACCATATCCCAATGCACTCTGGATATATGCCTTATATGCATATGTATTTGACAATGATGTTACTGGGTAGTCGTTTATAGACAAGTCAGCAGATTGAAATAGTGAATGCATAATGTTATTTATAACTGACATGTTGGCAGCTGCAGGGACCGCTGTACCATCATGCTGCAATATCTTTATACGGAGCCACAAGTAGCTAAGAGCAAGGTCGACAAAAGATGAGTTGCCTAGAATATTGAATTGTAGTGCAGCAAACCTTTCTGATATAGCGTTGAGAGGAAATATTTTTTCAGTATAAGAGAAAGATACCCCAACGTCGCTTAGAGGTTCTGAAAAGAAGTCTAGCTCAGATCTTATGCTAGACTTGCTACCTTCAATGGGATGAACATCTGCCATTGTTACTTTTTCCGCTTCCGTGTTTTTCTTTTCTTAGCAGCTTTTCGCTTTTTACCACCAATTTGTTCAATTTTTTTCTTACGACCACCAATTTGTAATGACTTTTTCTTACGACCACCAGATTGCTGTACCTTTCTCTTGCGCCTCTTTTTCTTGGACGGTTGAACTGATGTTGACCGGCTCCTTGCCCTTTTAGAACTGCGACGTTTTCTGGATTTAGCAATAACTTTTGAACTAAATGGAATAGAATAGGAAGAGGCTTCCTGTCCTAATCCACCACCTATTTGGACATCCATTATTTAGTAACGTTTTCGGCGGAACTGTAGTTTCACATAACTGGGTGCGTTAGGTATTGCTACTTCGTTTAGATCTTCATCCAGGATTCTTATATTGATTGTGTCAATGGAACTCTTGTTAACGGGATAGTACTCAATATGAGGAAACGATTGAGTAATTACTCCACCTCCTCCTTCTGTGACTTTGAGCGAACGTAAGTTCGGAATGAGTCTATTTCCATAAAATTGACTCTTTATAAAGTCTGCCAGCACAACAATGTGACGGGGGCCAAACTTTGGTAGGTTAATTGAATTGGATAGAGTGATGCTATCTCCAACCTTTAGAACCAACTCCGCTTTTCCAAAAATTGATGCCAGCCTATCACTAAAGTGAATTTCAACATCTTGACTGTTGTCGTTCTTGTCATTTCCTATAATTATGTTATTTGCCTGAGACACAAACACAAGATAAGACAGTTTCTTAGCTTCCAAAGCCGTATTTATATTAGACACCAGGTAGACTAATTCAAATTCGTCAGTCTCCTCAATTTCAATTTCGGTTGGTGGTATGTCTGTTATTGATTCAAACGTAAGTGTGTAATCTTTTGGTATGTATTGCTGGTAAGCACTTTCACTGATGGGCCGCTCTGATATATGTTCCCCTGTCTTGAAATGAGTTGCAGTGAAGCCGAGGACACGTGCCAAGTGAGAGTCGATTCTAAATATAGTTTGAGGATCAATGACCTTTAGTTTAGCTTTCTTCTCACCATCGGGCCCAATTAAATCAAATGTAATATTGATATCCACACGGCGGACATCTCCGGGAAGTCGTTTAACAACATCCTCCAAAGACGCACGATTGTTTGTGAACGACTTGGTTTTTCTATGGAATGTTCCAATGCGTAACTTAATAATGTTATCTCCCACGTGTGGAAAAAACTCTTTGTGTATTGCTGTAAACTGAATGTCAGATAGACCGCATTCAAATTGATCCTTGGGTAAGTTTAAGTTCTTGTATAGGTAATTGGTAAAGTTGCTTCCGGTATTTTTCAATTTACCCCAGTGGCTAGCCACTTCAACACTGAATGCGTCCATGTCAACTGCTTAGGAAGGAGTGAAGTGGGATAGTTCCGCCTCATAAAATATACCTTCCAAGTAGTCATCGGAAGTCGAGTATCTGTATTTTTTAGGTTGCAATCCACGTGCTTTTCTTTCCGCATCTTCTTTAGCTTTTCTATCCTGCTCTTGCTGGCTTTCATAAATTCTGTATGTAGGAGGGACTGTTTTATACACAGCAGCAATCTTGAAAACTTCATCACCGTAGCGAGGAGCATACCCCTTTTCAAAAACTCCTTTATTTAGTGAAAGTACAACATTGTCATCTACTTTATACTTTGGTTTTTGTTTCACGTTAATCAAATCTTCAAATGTGTTTTGCCACACTTGATGCTCGTTGTCTTCATTTACGTCCTTTGGACGAAACTTTGTAGTGGAATGTATAGTGTTATTATAACTATTTACAAAGAACTTGAGTTGTTTTATGTATTCATAATTTCCTTTATACGTAAAATATCTAGATATTCTACTCATGAGGGTAGAATGAAAACGTTCGGCACATGCACTCTTATTTTCTCCAAATGCTTTAATGTGCCTCACTCCTATACTCTTAAGATAGTTTTTCATTTGATTTCCTAAAAATTCCAATCCTAGGTCAGTAAGAATAGTAGTTGGCTTACCCAACACTTTTATAATCTGCTTAAATGCAGTCATTGCACTTTTAGCTTGTTTGGTTTTAATAGGTACTACATGTGCCATCTTACTAAATACATCAATACCAGTTAGTAAATATTTATAACCATTATTCTCGCTAGCGTATTTAGTAACATCTATAAGGTCACAATGGAACTGATATAACCTAAAATGAACCATAAACTTTCTTTTTTTAAACCGTCTGCGAGCAGGTTTGTGCATCACATATGGTCTCAATTTGTACAGCTCTTCCAAAACGACCTTTTTATCTTTATAGTTTTTGTTATTAATGAATGTTGATGCACCGCTAAAACTACCTGCTACAGTGGGATTTAAATAGGCCCTCTTAATATGCACTGGATCAGCCATGGTGATTGAATGAATGCGTTATGATAACAATAGTCTACATTTATACAAGCAGATGCTCCAAATGATTTGCCATAATGAATATATTTTAGTACTTACCTTGCCTGCTTCCGGTTGTCCATCGCACAATGTGTCCGCATATTATTTAAAAATCAGGTTACACTCATGAAAACAAATTAAAAGACAACGTTTAAAAATAATTACAATGAAAAGTTGTATTAGTGGATATTAATGAACATCAGACCGACTGATTTTATAGTATTAAGAGCACGTGATATGTCAAAATTGTATTATTTTCAGGATTTTCATACTTGTCATCAAGGGGTGCAAAGCCTAACTATTGCTTATAATAGAGATGAAGCCACACTTTGTTGTATATACATAACACACAAGGTATATCTTCGAACGTAGAGGTTTTTTGGTCATTCGTGGCTTGACATTCAGCTTTGAGAGTTCTCTATGCTTGTCTCAAGCTCATGCAATATCTCATGACACAGAGTGATCAACCACTTACATATCCTTGGTAGACGCATTCTGCCTATCCGGCCTACCTCCATGAATGTCAGACTTTAAAGTGTTCAATATAACGGAGCGAGTCGTAGCTTATAGCTTTTCTATGACATACAACAACAAAGTAACACAACAAAACATTGGATTTCGAATTAGGACCGCAATCGATTTGATTTGGATTGTAAAGTTATCTATTCGATTCGATTTGGATTGTAAAGTTATCTATTCGATTCGATTTGGATTGTAAAGTTATCTATTCGATTCGATTTGGATTGTAAAGTTATCTATTCGATTCGATTTGGATTGTAAAGTTATCTATTCGATTCGATTTGGATTGTAAAGTTATCTATTCGATTCGATTTGGATTGTAAAGTTATCTATTCGATTCGATTTGGATTGTAAAGTTATCTATTCGATTCGATTTGGATTGTAAAGTTATCTATTCGATTCGATTTGGATTGTAAAGTTATCTATTCGATTCGATTTGGATTGTAAAGTTATCTATTCGATTCGATTTGGATTGTAAAGTTATCTATTCGATTCGATTTGGATTGTAAAGTTATCTATTCGATTCGATTTGGATTGTAAAGTTATCTATTCGATTCGATTTGGATTGTAAAGTTATGAGAATTCCCACACGTAACGATGAAACGTTTTAAAAACAGGAAAATTTAAATGCGCACTTTTCTTTCACTTATTTCATAACCACCACTTTATCATAACGTATCAGAAAATAACGTAATTCAAACTCAGCAGACATCTAGGTAGACAATAACATGAATGTTTAATTAGACGGTTCGGCACATGAGTTCCTGCGAGTCCTACCATTTAATTTCGCATGCATTTTACTGAATACTGTGCTTATGAAGTTCACCTTTAAAAATATCGTTTGTTACTGAAATATAATTGACGTTCGCGTATCCTTAATTTAATTACTAAAAGATACCTAACACATAGCAAACTTGGCTTTGTGCTGCAAAAATTAGATGGTTTGATCAAAGGCATGACTCTCATCTTCGTTTGATTTCTGCTCAAGTACTTATGCCATATCCATGTTCCTCTACTTTCATAACACTCGCACTCGCTTCTCTGTCTATGTTTGCTCTCATTTTCAGTCGAGGGATTCCTCTTGAAAAGAATAAGATATAAGGCTATGCTATATCGTTTTACAGAGCAATTCGGTGAAATATAAGGACACATATGTACTTACATTCTGTCAAGATATCGCTTTTCGTAATTGATACATTATAGAGAAAACTTAATTTCATGAACAAACTACTAAATTTTGAAAGTTTAAAAAGTACATCAATTAACTGAAAATTTGTACCGGTGTAATTAGCAAGTATATTATATGGAGAATGAAAATACCATTACTTGTTCCATGGCTAAATGGACGATGCAGTTTTTTGAATTGTTCTTTTTACTGCGTAATTTGAATCTTCGGAGCTTTCAACTTGCAAACTACGTACATGCAACTTTTATATACGGACTTCATTTCTTTGGAAACAAAAAACAGTACTCAGCTATATAGTTTTAGGAGTATTCCTGTATATACATAATTGATTTCATTTATGCTCCCACTCTAGAGAATCTCATTCAAAAATAGTTTATTAGTAAGAGATATAGACTTAGTACCTCTTTTTAGTCATGTCTTACTACATATTGAAAGTGAAATCTTTTAGAAAAAGTTGAACAAAATGAGCAAATGAAAAACATGGATATAGATAATGTAGTATTATATGTAATATGAAGTATAGGAAGGGAAAGATAACATTCTGCCCCATATAGTATTTCACTAATTCAATCCAATCAACCATTGCATTAGCAATTTCCAAATCCGAGATCTGAACCGACGGCAACAGAATACCTAAGTACCATTTTTGTAACATTTCTGTAACTAACTTGAACTCAGCAAACAAACGTAGTGTCTAAGTACAGCCCTAAGCTATACTAGATAGGAACAAGCAACAAACCAGCAATCAACTTAAAGTCAAGTCGAGTCAAAACACTTGTTCAAATTGACCTCATTCCATCCCAATCACAAAAAACTCATATTAAGGAAGAGTACCGAGAAAGGGGGAAAGAGAAAAGACTCACGTTCCCGTACTCCATCTCAAATTACGAGCCCATAAATGTCATCAGAACTGAAGATCACCAGAATAGTAGTGTCTTACCCAATGCAAAATGCAATGCAAGCTAAATCTCTACCCCAACTGAAAACAATCTGTCTAGTAAAGATATTCTATCATGTGATTCATAGGATATTATATCCGTTAGCAGCAAGAAGAAAGAAAGCAAAGGAAGCTTCATCCTTTCGTATAAACATTCCATGCCCCATTCTGAATACTAATAACGCTTTAACAAAGGAAACTACTGCTGCAGAGATCCTCGATTATATTTAGCCTACCAAACTACATATATCTGAATGAATATAAAATACAATCAATATAGTACACAAACAAACGGAAATATCTACAAAAAATTATAAGATTTTTGTCACCGTAAACCGTAAATATATTAGACAATTACAGTGTAGACTAATCCATTATCATCTGTACTACCTATATTAAATATTGTTGAATAAATTTCCAAACAATAAGCTAATCTTGTTCGTTTTTCTGATTAGCCTAATCAGGAAATGAACCACAAATTAAGTTGAGGAATTAAATACAAATGTAAAAAATTACTTTAATTTATCTATACGTTGAGAGGAAGCTTTCAGAGAACGCTAGTATTAGTGCTTTTAACAACCTGTATAAATCTGCCTGACACTGTATGCGTCTGCCTACATAATAAATAATAATATTAACTGAAAAAAGTATGCACACCTAAAACACGATACTCAACAGGAAAGATTTGTGTTAATATAAAATATGGCTTAGAGAGGTGGCTTAGCTTAATGCCTATTCATATTGTTTATTACCTTCTCATCGAAGCTGTATCTTTCATTCTAGTCGTTCAAGATAAATGTCTAAGATTAGAGAAATGTAGCTACATAATCTAAGGTAACGTAGTAAAGTCAAGGACAATTGTGTGGTGTGAAGGTAAACGTAGTAGTGATTAGAATGCCAAACTTTCCTACTTTAAATGCAATACAGGTAATTGGTATGTTTCTTAAAACCAACCTTAGTTCCTCCTTTGCGTGTCCGAGTAGACGGTTTCCTTGAGACTCAAAAGTTCATTCAAACTATTCAATGTTCAATGAAATCACTAATTACTTAATTCAGTCACCAAAATTCCATTAAGTCTCTTAAGTTTTCGATCAATGTATGAAAGCGAACACAAAATGCAAGATTGTTGCCCAAACTGTACAATAACTGCAAAAGTTTTATTGAAATGATGAAAATGTCACTCAAAACGACAAATTATGCTTTCAAATTGTAAAATGTTCTATGAAATCACCAAAACTGCATTGTTCTCACTGGAAATGCAGTGTATAGTTACAAACAGCACTATTCTCACTAAAACTGCACTTTTCTCACTTAAACTGCACTATTCTAACTTTAACTGCACTATTCTCACTTTAAGTGCACTATTCTCACTTTAAGTGCACTATTCTCACTTTAAGTGCACTATTCTCACTTAAACTGCACTATTCTAACTTTAACTGTAATATTTATGCACAAACTGTACAAATTCTCATTTAAACTCCAATATTTACTCACAATTTGTAAAATCTTTTGTAAAATTTTGAAATTTTCATGAAAATTGTTCTGCTCGGAGAAGAGAAGCGGAGTGAACAAGACAAGTACGTAGAGAATAATGATTGGAAAGTCATTAAGATTTCCTGAATGCGTAAGTATTTTCAAAGCAAAGGGCAACTTTGCCTCATAAGTGCTTAAACAGAAGGCATGCCTTACATAATAAAAGGCTATTGTTTTAGCCATTGCCTTTTCGTGAAAAGTGCACTTAAAAGTGCACCCTGGAGTGTGGGAATGTAGATTTCTGGAAAGCGAGGTGACACTTTGTGTGATTTATGATCGCACAAGTGTGAGAAAATGCATTTGGGCGACAGAATTATTCTGAGAAAATTTTTGTTTACTGAGTTTTAGTCAGTAAATTGAAAAACAATTGAACGTGGGAAAACTTTTATTTTACAGATGTTCAGTCTGTACATTTCGGTGCTAGGTGACAATGAAAGTACTTTAATACTTATGCTCAAAACTACATTATTTCAGTGAAAACTTAATAACTCAGTCAAATGACATTGCAGCAAGTTGGCGGTGGTATCATTCGACTGCAATAGTCGAGGGCTATCCATTGGCACCACACACGGCGGGATTCCGCCAGAGGGCTCCGAGCGGTGGGGCGGGTGCCCGCATTCCTCCGGCCCGGGCATCTTGTAGGGTCATCGCACTGCATCCAAACCAGTGCCATTTTGTAGACCTTCATGGTATCCTTTGACCTCCCGAAAGTCCTATCCATCGAGCTTGACAGGAACGGCGGCACGGCGGCGAGAAGTACGGCGGGTTTCCTCTTCCGTTTCTACCCGCTTTCCGGATTAAGCAAGTACCCGGATGCAATAGCTTGTTCGAAAGCTATTCACCCCAGCTTTCCATTCCGCTAAACATTTTCCCGCCAAGCCAAACCTTCCCGCCCCTCATTGGCGGGATTTTTACTCCGAAAGGCGCCCCCTGGGTATTTGACGACGTAGGGAGCCGAGAATGGTGCCAATCGAGAGGTCTTTATGTCACCTGTCGAATGACACCGGTCTTGTCCCGCTACGTCAACCCTAACGGCGGGAATTTTAAAAATACCTTTCGGCGGCCGCCCCCGGCGGGCGATTTTATCGGGAGGTACCTGGTTCGAAAGAGCGCGCCGACAGCTTTCGAATGATGGGTCACATGACCCCCCTACCGTATTTTTTGAAATTTTGACCGGGAAAATTCGAATTTCTTTCGCTAACTCCTCCCCTTAAGGGGACCGGCCAAAAAATGGACGCTACCGTACCATTTATCCCTTTCAGCTCCATTCTACTATACACACACATCAGGACGACTAATATCCAAGTGCAGTAGTGCACTTTGGAATTTTTGGAATTGGTCATTCTTAAGCAAATTTTCTTTTCATCCCAATCAAATGGTGTGGCTTTGAGATAACCGAATATTTTGAAGAATTGTGCCACGATATTCCAATAAATTTTAAGATAATCCTGAGAATGAGTTCTCCCAGTCGGTCTTATTCTAAAAGGCAATATTGTTTTTACTTCAAATAATTTTATTAACGAATCGACTTAAGATAAAAGGAAAGAAGCAGCTGCTAACGGTAGACTGTTGGTTGACTAAAGACGACAATAACTTGGTTATTTATCCACTGGGAAAGTCGTTGTTAAAAGCTCTCTAAATTGCGTTTCAGAAAAATCTGGGCTGGGGCTCCTGTATATTTATATAAATACAAACTCATGGTGAACAGCTAGACTAAGGTACTAAATTACTTTGTGCAATTATTGTTTATTTGCTTAACTTATTGGATATTTTCTACTTTAATATCAATGTCAGGGTTTAAATCGTCAGGCTTCTGGGTGCAACAAAACCCGTTATATCCGCTTTGGTCCTCCAATGCGTTTTACAGAGAATATGGAAAAATTATTTGGCGAACAGAGCCAAAATCATCTTTCAGCTGTTAAAACCACTTTCTTTGAAAATTTTCTACACAACGTCCATTTTCAATTTAGCAAATAACTTCAATTAAAACCTTTTAGTGCCTATGCTAATTACCATATCGTTAGAATTTATAACCAAAGTTTTTGTATTTTCTGATAACATGCATTTTATCCAACACTTGATGGAGTGAAAGGATATTATTAAATAAAATCGGCAACAATTGTGTGATATGTATATTCCTATTACGCAACTTTTATCCAATTTCATTTACACCCGCCGAAACCCTTCTCAAGACATACAGATAATAAAGCTTCTTGGAAAATTAGTTTGCTGAGTGGAATGGAATACTTTAGGTTTGCTAGCTATATATTGATTGGTCGGCAACTTCTCTTAAGTTAACAACGAAGAATTTCTCAGAAAGCAAGGCAAGGTTCAGTAAATTAGTTTTTTTGCTATTAAGTAAAAATATGTTTTCTGTATGCTAGGTGAATATGGAATACATGGCATTTAATATAGGATTATAATACATGCCACTATCCTACAATAAGATTCCTTTAATGGAAATGCTGCTTACATTTAAACTTTTTCACTCCAAAGACAAAATAGCTTTGTTAACTACTTTTTAAGTTAAGAGTCAAGTCAAAATACTTTATAATACGCAAATTCAACGGCTGGCTTTTACATTGCCTCACTCGATTATATTGGCAATTGATCGTTGGTCTGCTTTGGCGCAATGATGAAATCAATAATTGATATAATTCCTTCTTTAGCATACAACTTTAGTACAGTTATTCCTAATAACTATAAGTGGACGCAACTTTCAAGTAATTTAATTTGTTTAATAACTACTTTCTGAATGTATAAACCGAGATTTTATTGTAAGTTCTGATCGCATTATAATTACACCAGATTTAGTTTTGCATTATGGATAGGTGCATGTGTAATTTAAGTATTCCTTTTGCTGACAATGTATAATACAATGTGCACAGGTGCATTTTAAAAGTGCAACTAAAATTATCATGAACTTGTGCTATGGGCTATGATCACAAAGTTGCATCAAATAATTTCCGCCTTGGGCCCAGCCCTGAAATTACTAATTAATTTTACTGATCTTGGCTTTAACAGAATGCAATAGTAAATCCGTAGTCAATATATAAATAGTTGGGGTTAAAAATCAAAATTGGTGGATACACAAGGATTCTAATAGGAAACAGTTTTTAAAAGTCGACGAATCCTTTATTTTACCTTAATATTTTTTCTTAACTTCATTATAATTCTACTCACCAATAGCGTTTATTATTACGAGTATACAGAGATATTGGTGTCTATAACAAAATGTTAGAAGAATATTATTACAGCAATTAGAATAACAATCATGTTTTAATTAATGGACAAAACCATATTAATTGTGTTATTGAACACAATTTGCATAAACGCTACAGTCGTTTGTTTTTGAATTAAAAAGCAAGTACCAAATGATATTCCAAACGGTTTACAAGCATTTAATTTTCGTAGAAAATATTTATTCTTGATTTCTCTTTTCCATTTTTGGCGAAATAGTCTAGATTGATCAGCCACACCTCCTAAACTAGCAACATAGAATTTCTCTATCAACAAGCACATAATAGATAACAATGGGAAAAATATGTACATAAAAAGTGGAATATGTCTCGTCAATTTTATAGCACTAAAAGTAGTGAGCATATGAAATGTGTTTAAGTTAATTAAATACATTCCTGAAGTATTTGACACGATGTCGTTATAGTATTTATTTAACAACGTCATTATTTGGAAAATACGAATCGGTACTTTAATACTTTCATCTCTGTTTTCAATATGTCTTGTAGGACCAATTGATTTCAAACATGAGGTTGACTGTGTGGAGTACACAAACGAAAGGAACACAAACAGAATACATGTAGCTGATATATGAATAGTTATTAGAAAGATTAATATGAAAATAAAGACGCGGGTGAGAGAAAGTGTGCGAACTTCCTCAGGCAGTACTTCTCTTAAAAGTCTTTGCATTGGATTCCAATCTTCTCCAAATGTACATTGCACAGCAAATGAAACGTCGTTAAGAAATCCCAAAAGGTACAGTAATGATATTCCTTTTGAAATTAATTTTGCTCTGCGTGTATCAGCTTCTTTTCCTACTTTACTCTGAAATTTACTGCCTAGAATGTAAATAAATTCAAAATTCTTTAAAATCAAAATATGCAGAAATAATTGCAATTAAATACCTTAGAATTTTACCAAACTAAATAGCTTAGCCGGTAATCTAAATTTACTTTTAGCAGTATAAAGGTTGTATTAAAAGAAATTTTCGTCATAGAAATGTTCGTTTTGGTTATTTAGTTAATAATTCTATTATTATTAGTTAGTATTATTAATTTCATTAGTGTACTGATTGCGTAATTAGTATTGATTGAGATTGAGTAAGCAATTGAGTAAGTACCTGAAAATTGAATGAGGAATCGAAAGAAAACGTTTGTAAAGATTATGATTTTCTGTCCTCTGATGATATACAGGATATCGATTAATATTACTGCAATAATCACAAGGTAAAGCTGGATAAATATGATAATTTTAAGAGCTTGAAATGTGGGATCTGGATAATAAAGTTCAATCAACAAACGGATTGAACCGTAGAGAAATGCTATAAAGAAGAACGAGACGAGAAATATCCAAGTGAAGTATTGTGTATTGGAATTGGTGATTCTTAAGCAATGCTTCTTTTCATCCCAAACAAATGGTGTAGCTTTAAGGTAACCGAATATTTTGAAGAATCGAGCAAATTCTTTCAAATAAATGTCGACATAATCCTGAGAAGAACTTTTCTCAGTTTTTTCTTCTCTAGAACGCGGTATTGTATTTACTTTCATGTCAAATATTAAGTTTTCTTAACAAACCCTCTTATACAACAAAAAAGGAAAGAAGCAGCTGCACTCGACAGACTGGGTTGGGGTAACTGACGACGACAATAGCTTGGTGGTTATAATTCCACTGAAAAAATCGTCTTTGAAGGTCCTCTAAATATCATTTTAAAAATAGTTGGGTTCTGATTCCTGTAATATAAATGACGGGTTCCATATTGAAAAGCATCTGAAGTTGTATATGATGGATTGGATATTATTAGAGAAAATTGGACATAACTGTGTTTACTGTAGAAATTCTAGTAGATTATATATACCTAACTTCCTTAAATACAAACACAAAATATAATATTGAGGTTTACCTGCTAGCATAATAGTATATCAGCTATTTTAGCTCTAATTCAACTTAAAACTATCCATTTTCGTATTTTTAGATAAACCAAATTTTATTCATTTTAATCCAGTCATATGCTTTCGTCCATGAAAACCTTGTTCATCACACGCAAAGAAAATATTGCTTGGGAAATTAAATAGTATCTTGACTAACTTTGCAATAGTTTTATTTGCTTTGCAAATATGGGTTTGAAATTTTATAAATTTTTGACCGCCGGTAAGTAAGTCCTAAGTGAAATTTAATACGATATGCTGCATTTTGAGGTTCCTGCACTATAGTTTATTTAATCGGTGTATTATTTACTTACACAAACATTTTTTGCAGAATACTATAAATAAGGTCAAATTATTATGACTTCCAATGTGCCTTTTAACCATTTTTTCGGTATCCCTTTGGAGAATATTCTTTGCTTTTTCTTTTTCGATTACAGGGTTGATATTACTACAATAAATATAGGTTTCTGAAAAAAGTTCAGAGATATACCACAAATATTTGATAGAAAATCTATTTTTTGAAAGGTAAGTACTGAACAAAGTTCTCGGTGACAGACACCATAGAATCCCAAAGTCAATAAAACAACTCTTTACAGTCAAATCATCATGTGATCAAAAATCATCCGATGGTTAAACAACTCTTAGTCCACTTTTCACAGGGTTTATTAAGCATCATCAGTATATTATTATTATTGAATATTTAGGCATGCTATAAGTTATAAGTAAGTTTTGACATTACAGATAAATATCAAATGTACATTTGTTTTACTTAGCTTTTATTGAATTACCCGACTCCCTCTGTGAGTTACAGAATACACAAATACTACACTTGTTTATACTATAGATGGAACATTCAATTCCCGGAATAACATTTTTCTGCTGCTAAATACGACAATAAAACATTAGAAATGAAGTAAGGAAATTCCTACTTTGGCCAGCGTGTTATATTGAACACCGTATGACGAACTCTTTTTCAAAAATTCTGATAAGTGGATTCCACTTTTCTATATGGATGATTTGGATTCTCTAAGCCTTTGGGTGGAGTCAGAAAGTACTCAATAACGAGGTACTAAATTGTTTCGAGGAATTATTGTTTGCTTGCTTAATTTATTGGATATTTTTCACTTTAATATCAGTGTCAGTTTTTGAAATGTGGGATCTGGATAATACAGTTCAATCAGCAAACGGATTGAACCATATAGAAATAATAGAAAGAACAACAAGACGACTAATATCCAAGTGCAGTATTGCACTTTGGAATTCGTGTTTCTTAAGCAATGCTTCTTTTCATCCCAATCAAATGGTGTAGCTTTGAGATAACCGAAGATTTTAAAGAATCGAACTATTTCTTTCCAATAAATTTCTACAAAATCTTGACCAGAAATTTCCTTATTCTTTCTTTTTCTTTGTCGCAGCATTTTCTAGTTTCCAGTAATGAGTTGACAGGCGACGGTGATGACAGTGAAGTCGCGTTTATAAGTGTACTATGAAACAACAATATTTTCCAATTATTATTTGGCTAATATAGAAAAATTTGCCCTCCTTCTTTTTCTTTTACTTTAGTACTATTATTACGCAAACACTCTGAGTATTATAAAGGTTATAGTGTTGTTTGCAATATGTAAAGTTTCGATTTAAGTCGCAATACTTGTTATTTCTCTGACATTGGCTGAATGGATTATAGTTTGAGTAACAGCTATCACCTTAAGGAGGGCTAGGGGGTTTTAAAATCCCTGATTGGGGGAGAATGACTAAACAGGATGGAATACAGTTTTGGGGTAAACATTTTTGAAATCGCCGCATATTTTTCTAGCGGCTATGAGGGCTTGATTTTCTAAAATGTTTTTTAAGGGGGAAATATTTGGGGTTCTTTGGATTGGGAGAAATACTTTGAAAACGTGTATTTCAATTTTTTTTACATGAATGCAAACTGAAATTCAAAAAAGCGGCCTCATAACCGCTGCTAATTTTTTTTCTCTTTTTTTGATATTTTTTGAAACGTGTACGTTACTTCAAAATCCCGAAATCATATCTTTCCGAAAACGTCGGCAAATTTCATGTGAAGGAGCTTGTCATTGAGTAAAATATATTTCAATGTGATAAAACCTTCAAAGGAGTAAATAAGTACAGAATCGAGTGGAGTTTTACATAGAAGATAATACTCTATGGTTGAGGGAAGCGCGTGCTAGGGAAAGTCTCAAATGGGAAAATGGAGACAAACTGAATTGCAGAGATCCTTCTATTGTTAACATAAGTGATATTGTTTATTGCTAACATAAGTGGACCAGCAACAGGATTTATTGCTTTGTCGTGCTGACTTTAATTCAGCGTATTTGGAATAAGGTTAAAGCCTTCAAATAATTTCTTTTAACTTCATTTAACTGACTTGCCCAGTTCCATGCCCTGCTTAAAAAATCAAAACATTTCTGTTTGTAAGCTAAGTAAATAAGAAGTGACATGAAGACATTTAATGGAAAGCTCAAATGGTTTTCTTTATCAATATGCTAAGTTAGAAGTTATGTCTCTTAATATACAAAAATACAATGCGCAGAAATACTGAGCCATCCTTTTGTTGCCTCAATCGATTTCCGATTTGGGCCCAGCCCTGACGTTATTAAACAATTTATAGATCTTGGCTTTAGCAGTGTTGGTCGACGGCTCTTCCTAAGCTACATAGCGACAAAGAACTTATCCGAAAGAGGGAAGTACCGCAAACCTTCCATTACAGCCCTCCGGTTTCTATTCCAAACTTTTTCTCCTTCCTCCGGGTTATAGCATAGCCCGGGTTCTAGTAGAGGTCCGAGTTCCATGGTAAATCTACGAATTTTAAGTACCTAAATGTTTGATGACGCAGGTAGATATGTGTTTAATAAGAAGAAAACCAGGTCAGAAGTTATGTCAAATTAAATTGCATTTCTGAATTTATCTTATTGGGTCTCTTACCGCTGTCTTATCGATTTCGGATCTATCCCAAATTTTTTAGCTGCCTTTTCCCCTGAATGATTTTTTGCAAATTCAATTCTAAATTAAATTTGACACTAGAAGAAAGCCGACAAGTAGGTGCCATTTTTATGAATTATTTTCGACACACTGATTTTATCTTTCTTTACCAGTATCGATCTAATTCCCACCTAATGTGATATATACATTTCTAAGCGTACTTTAATTTCCCAAATCTTATTATCAAGAGAATTTATCCCATGGCAGTAATGGAGACCCGGGTTGTAATAGAGGCCCGGGTTCTATTCCAAACTTTTTGTTTTGCCCCCGGGTTCTAATAGAAGCCGGGTTCTATTGGAAGTCCCGAGTAGTAATGTAGGATTTACGGTATATATAGCATTATATTTTCTTTACTAGTATTGCTAAGTAAATACATTTCTCCTATAGTAGACTAGATAAATATGGAATACAAGACATTTAATCCCTTCTGTAATAATCCTGCAATGGCATTCCTTTAGAGGGCGTACACATACTACAAGGACTTTTTTCCGACGATTTTTGATCCCAATTTCACCTTTGAGGACCACATCTCAGTATTTAGAGATTTTGTTAAATTTTGTAGCATATTGTGTGAGGACATTTCGGGTACCTCGACCGAAATTACGTTTTACGTTAAGAGTCTGGTTAAAATACTTTGTAATACAGAAATTCAACGGCTACTTGTTCAATAAATAAGTTGTGTTATTCTTCTGTATACTTTGCTTATACTGTACTTTACTCATTTATTATGCAAGCAGTTCTTTCTTATACACTCCTTTCTGATGTTCTTGTTAAATGATTCTCTTATTCCCAATCTACTTATATAAAAAGTATTTTTCCGAGTATTAGAAAGGCCATAATATTGTTTGCAATGTGTTAAGTTAAAGTTTGAGTAAAAGCGTTCACTTTAATTGTCAATTCATCACCAACTTTTGCAGCAATGCAGTATATCAATGAGGAATATTATTTATTATGTGAATATGGTGCAGCTGTACATAAGTATTTATAAAAATTCCAAAAGGAAAGGACAACTGTCAAAGCAATTCTTTTATTCGATAAACTATTTTCTGATTTTTAACTTTCACTATACATTGTAAATATAGACTCTCAGGTTATGTATTATGGATTGGTACATGTGGAAGGAAACATTGCTTCTGCTTGTAATGCTTAATGAGTGTGTGCCCCAAAAATAAAAAATCCGCTTGACATAAGGGGTCCTGCGACAGTATTTATGCAATTGGTTGCTTTATCATGTTTGATTTAAATTCCCTTGGTTTAGAATACAGTTAGTGCTACCAAATTATTCCATTGCTATTTCTCTTCTTAGCTTATTATTTCTGTTCTGCTGTTTTGTTGACTTTTCGACACTGCTAGGAAAATGTCAACTGACTTTCTCAGTTCTGTGTTTGTGTGTATATGGAGTATGTCCTCTGTTTGTGCTCTGCTTAAAAAATCAAAGCATTTCTTTTGTGTATGCTAAGTAAATAAGAAATGAAGGGCAGCCAAAAAAAGGTCTAACGGTTTCGTTTGCCAACGTGGTATGTTAAAAGTAAAGTGTCTTAATACGCAAAAAATACAATGCGCAGAATAGATTTAACAGAAAGACAAAAAATGGGTTTGCTTGTCATTCTGGTAAGTTATGTCTATGAATACACAAAATGGTCAACGCGCAGAAATAAAATTTCCATGCTAAAGAAGATGCCTCAATCGATTTCCGCTTTGGACTCGTCCTGATGTTAATAAACAATTTTATTAACCTTGGCATTAGCGGAATGCTATAGTAAATCAATAATCAATATAGCTTCGGTTAAAACTCAAATTTAATAAATGCACAAAAAATAAACGACTAATGGGAAACATAGTTTTTAAAAGTTGACGTATAGTTTATTATATCATATTTTTTGTCTTAACTTCATTATAATTATGCTTTCAAATAATGGTTATTATTATGAGTAGAAAATAGAAATTGTTGCGAATAACAAATTGTGAGAAGAACAACATTAGGGCAATTGAAATGACAATCAGGTTTTAATTTTAATGGACAATAGCATACTAATTGTGTTGTCGAATACAATTTGCATGAATGTTACTGTTGTTTGCTTTTGAATTAAAAAACAGGAACCGAATGTAGGTCCAAACGGTCGGCAAGCTCTTAATTTTTGCATACAGCATTTATCCTTGATTTCTCTTTTCCAGTTTTGGCAAAATAGTCTGGATTCGTCGGCCACTGTCCCTAAGCTTGCAACTAGGAATTTCTCTAAAAAAAAGCAAATAATAGACAACATTGGGAAACACAAGTACATAAAAATTGGAATATGTCTCGCCAATTTTACAGCACTAAATGTAGTGAGCATATGACTTGTGTTTAAGGCAATTAATGCCACTGCTGAAAAATTTGATAGCAAATCGTTATAGTATTTATTTAGGAAAGTCATTATTTGAAAAATACGAATCATTTCTTTAATACATTTATTTCTGCTTTCAATATGTCTTGTAGGGCCGATTGATTTCAAACAGGAGGCAAACTGTGTGCAGTAGAGAAAAGAAATTCCCACAATCTGACTAGAAGTAGTTATGATACGAATGGCCATTAGGAAGACTACGATGAAAGCACAGACGCGAGTGAGAAAGTGATTGTGAACATCCTCGGGGAATACTTCTCTTAAAAATCTTTGAAATGGATTCCAATCTTCTCCGTATGCAGATTGCATAGCAATGGAAACGACGCTAAGAAATTGTGTGGCGTATATAAATGGCACTACTTTTGAAATTAGTATTGCTCTGCGTGTTTCCACTTCTTTTTCAACTTTGCTCTGAAATTTGGTGCCTAAAATGAAAATAAACTCAAATTTTAAAATGAAAACACGAAGGTAGAGTTAAATAGCTTTAGTTAATTTCAAATTTAAGTTAAGCAATGGAAATTTGTTTTACTGAGTTAAGTAATTGAGTAATGTGTACCTGAGAATTGACTGATGAATCGTAAAAAAACATTTGTAAAGATTATGATTTCTTTTCCTCTGATGATAAACAGGATGTCGCATAACATTATTCCGGTAATCAAAATGTAAGCCTGGATAAAAATGACAATTTTGTATGCTTGAAATGTGGGGTCTGGGAAATAAAGTTCAATCAGAAGACGGATTGAACCGTAGAGAAATAATAGAAAGTAAGACAAGAAGACTAATATCCATGTGCAGTAGTGCACTTTGGAATTGATCATTCTTAAGGAAAGTTTGTTTTCATCCCAATCAAATGGTGTGGCTTTGAGATAACCGAATATTTTGAAGAATCGAGCAAATTCTTTCAAATAAATTTCAAGATAATCCTGAGAAGAAGTTCTCCCAGTCGTTCTTCTTCTACAATGCAATATTGTTTTTACTTTCATTTCAAATAGTTTTATTAACGAATCGGCGTAAGAGAAATGGAAAGGAGCAGCTGCACCCTGCAGAATGTTGGGTTGACTAAAGACGATAATGTTTATTTATCCACTGAGAAAGCCGTCGTTAAAAGTTCTCTAAGTGACGTTTCAGAAAAAGTTGGGCGTGGGCTCCTATATAGTTATTTAAATACAAAAACAGAGCCCAGCTAGAATAAGGTAATAAATTATTTTGTACAATTGTTTGCCTGCTTAGATTATTGGATATTTTCAACTTTAATATCAGTTCCAGGGTTTAAATAGTCAGGCTTCTGTGTGCAATAAAATCCGTTATATACGATTTGGTTCTGCAATGTGTTTTTCATAAAATAAGGAAAAATGATTTGAGGAGCTGATCCAAAATTTTACAGCTGTTGAAACTTTTTTTTTGATAATTTCCTAAACAAAGTCCATAAATTTCCATTCAACAAATACTAAGTAAAAGCTTATTTATTAACCTTTTAGTACCTATGTTAGTTGTCATACAGTTAGAATTTAGAACCACAGTTGTTGAATTTTCTGATATGCCTGTCATCCATTTGCAATGAAAGCATTTTATTAAACCCAATCGGCCACAATTGTATGACGCCACTTTTATCCAACTTTATTAACATCCACCGAAACCCTTTTCAAGACAGAGATAAAGCTTCTCGGGAAATTGGTTTTTCTGAGTGGAATGGAATATACTTTGGCTTTGCTATATAGCTATTGGTTGGTCGGTAACTTCTCCTAAGTTAGCAAAAAGAATTTCTCAGAAAACAAAGTTATGAGTACCAGTGGTTCAGTAAATTAGTTTTTTTGCTATTAAGTAAAAATATTTTTTCTGTATGCTAGGTAAATATAGAATACATGACATATAGCATAATATAATACATGTGTACAAGGATGACATATCCTTGTATTTTCTGTTACCTTTCCATTTATCTATGCCAATCCAAAACCCCTATTTGCATGCTGTCCGCTATTGTAAAATAAGCTTGCATGACTTGAGTGCCACTTAATATTTCGAGGATGGACATATCCTCCTTTATCAGTTTAATTGTCCATCCCTTTTGATGGCACTATTGAAAAGCCTTTTGTTACATTGGCCATTTTCATGATTTCCTGGACCACTTAAGCGCCATCATTATTCCTCAAAATAATGATAAGCCAAAATGAATATTGACTTGTCCAGCGGAAATCCTGTCTATTTAAATGCAATTCGAATATCCACATTTTCCTAAATTATGTTCTTTATAAATTAAATACTTGGATATTTCGACATAAACTACTTTGCGGATTCGCTATTTATTGCGATCCACATTGATTATTATTTACCTATTGTATTCGGGAAATTCCGTCTAAATTCAGCTCAAGCTGAATAAGCTATTCAGTAACCAGTTGTAATTCAAAATATCTTTGCAAAAAGCTACAGAAATTGCTTATTAAATAAAAGAGCAATTTCCTGTCTATTGTAAGGTTTGCAACCGGATCCCACCGGTACACGCAAACTGGTAGGTATTAGAAGGTAATATATACCTAGGCTTTCTGACACTCACGTCAGAGAGGAGCTCACCTGTTGTCTCAAAGTTCCAGAGACTCTCCCTCTCCGACTGAATGACACAGTCGTAAAACCTTCCCCAACTACTGAATGAGCACACTATTAAATTAGGATATAGAAACAAAATTATATTATTAAAAAGTATTAAGTTCCTGTACTGAAACCTTTTCAGTAAAATAAATTCACTCTTGTCAGCAAAAACATAAGTTCACTCTCCTCATTATATTCATCACGGATTGTAGGCCATATGGGGTAGGATCCCATAGGAATCCCACGGTGCTGCGTAAACACCTAATACCAAGGTGCGCCGGGCCTTCAATAAATTATTATAGGAACTTGGTTCAAGCATTCTATCAGTAAACAATAAACTTTCATCGGCCCCAGTTCTTTATACACAATATCTCCAAGTTCTCTTCCAAATTAATATTGAATCAATTCTACAACATTGAGTTACCAAATAAAGTTAAAGTCTCTCTACATTTGGTAACAATAAGGCTAAAGTTTCACCGCACATGCAACCACCCTACAATAAGATTCCTTTAATCCAAATGCTACTTACATTTAAACATTTTTACTTCAAATCCAAATAGTTTTGTTGGCTACCTTTTAAGTTAAAAGTAAAGCCAAAATATTTTATAATACGCGAATTCAACCTCAATCGATTAAATTGGCTAATGTTCCTTGTTGGCTTTGGCCCAATACAGTAAATCAATAATTGGATATAATTATTTGCTTAACATTTAACCTTATAATATGTATTTATAACGACAAAAAAGAATGGACATAGCTTTCAAATAATTTATTTTGCTTAACTATTTTCTGAAACAAACAATTTGCACAAACTGAGATTTCATTTTATGCTCTGATCTTGCTATAATTATCCTCTCAGAGTGAGTATGTTTTGCATTATAGATCTGGTACATGTGTAATTTAAGTAAGTATTGCTTTTGCTGGCTATGTATATCCAATGTGCACAGGTGCATTTTAAAAGTACAACTAAAATTATAACGAACTTATGCTATGAGCCACGCTCACAAAGTTGCATCAAGCAATTTCCGCCTTGGACCAAGCCCTGGAATTACTAAATTATTTTACTGATCTTGGCTTAACACAATGGTATTAGTAAACCCATAGTCAACATATAGGTAGTTAAAATCAAAACTAGTGGATGCACAAAGATTGTAATAGGAGACAGTTTTAAAAAGTAGACGAATCCTTTATTCTACCTTAATCTTTTGTCTTAACTTCATTATAACTATACTGTCCACTAACACTTATTGTGCGAGTATAAAATAAAGTTGCGAATAACAAAATGTGAGAAGAACATCATTACGGTAATTGGAATAACACCCAGATTTTAATTGATGGACAAAACCATATTAATTGTGTTATTGAACACAATTTGCATAAACGCTACAGCTGTTTCAATCAAGTAAATATTGTCAAACCCAAATCTGTTTCTAAAAAAATTAAAAACAACATTAAAACAACAATTAATAATTTTCTAACTGATTGTAACTTCTTCACTACTAAGGAAAGACGGTTTATTCAATTAATTAAATATGCTAATCTTGCAATAAACGGGTATTTCCCAGGAAGTAACTGCCTATTCAACCTAAGTACCAGATCGAACACATTCCCAAAATTAAATATGAATTTCAAAAGATCTGCCTCTTTTCAGAAATCTGTACTTAGTTCGGCAATTACACCTTGGAATAAACTTCCCCGGAAATGGATTTATAAAGATCTTAGTCACAACATATTGATGGATACTGTGAAACAACTGGTTATTTCTGAAAGGGATCTTATTTATGTAAAATAATATTGCACTTCAAATTTGTTATCTTATTTGCTCAGAATGTTCTCTAAGTATACTACGTGTTGTAAATTACTTTTCTTCTCCCCCAAGTGTCCACAGGGGAAGAACAGTATCGTTTTGCTGATTTTACTCTTATTGATTAAATGGCCTGTATTTTGTACAATGTACCGAATTTGACACATTAATAAATCTGAACTGAACTGAACTGAACTGATTGTTTTTGAATGATAAAGCAACTACCAAATGATATTCCAAACGCTTTACGAGCACTTAATTTTCGCAAACAGTATTTATTATGGATTTCTCGTTTCCAATTTTGGCAAAAGTCTAGATTGATCGGCCACTCCTCCTAAACTAGCAACGTAGAATTTCTCTATCAACAAGCACATGATAGATAACAATGGGAAAAATATGTACATAAAAAGTGGAATAAGTTTAAGTTAATTAAATACATTCCTGCAACATTTGACACGATGTCATTATATTTATTTAGCACCGTCATTATTTGGAAAATGCGAATCGGCACCTTAATACTTTCATTTCTCCCTTCGATATGTCTCTTAGGACCGATTGCTTTCAAACAAGAGGCAGACTGTGTGCAGTACACAAACGAAATGCCCCCGAACAGAATACATGTAGCTGAGATATGCATGGTTATTAGAAAGATTGCAATGAAAGTAAAGACGCGGGTGACAGAGAGTGTGTGAACTTCCGCATGGAGCACTTCTCTTAAAAATCGTTGCATTGGATTCCAATCTTCTCCGTATGCACATTGCACAGAAAATGAAGCGTCGTTAAGAAATCCCAACAGGTATACTAATGACATTCCCTTTGAAATTAATTTTGCTCTGCGTGTTTCATCTTCTTTACCTACGTTACTCTGAAATTTACTGCCTAAAAATGTAAACAAATCCACAGTACTATAAAATCAAAACCGGAAGAAATAATAATGCAATTAAATAATTTGGAATTTTAAATTTTACTAAACTAAATAGTTTAGAAGTTAATCTAAATTTCATTTAACTTTTAAGTTGTATTAAGAGAAATTTTCGGAATAGAAATGTTCATTTTGTGTAATTAGTTAATAATTGTTAGTATTAGCATAGCTAGTAGAGTAAATAGTTGTGAAACTAAGAGTTCAAACATTCCCCTCCTTCCTGTTGTGTTCCACAGAATTCCACTACGCGCTTCGATCTCGATGTCGTAGACTAAACACAGACCCTTCCACGCACACGACCATGCAGACACATGTTTATGAAAAAGTTCGAAGCCATTTCTGTTTTAGTTTTGGTTTGAAAAAATTCCTGTGGGTTTCCCATTGATTTTAAAATTTCAAATTTTGATGGAAATGAAGGCAAACTGAATGATGAACAATTTAAAGGGGTTTTATCAATTTTGGGTGTGGTGGTTCGGTTAGGGGAGCCCTTAGAAGAGTCAAAACCTCCAATCTCAGGCTTGCATAAGAGTAGGTGTAGCGAACTCGTCGAGACTATGCGATCGTAGTGAGATTTTTTGGTAAGCCACAGATGCTTGGAAGTTGTAGCTATTCTCCCCAATACTCTTAGTTTCACCACTATCTAGGAAGCCAACCTATCTACTCGCTATGGTATTAGTAATTTCATTAGTGTACTGAGTTAAGTAATTGAGTAACATGGACCTAAAAATTAAATGAGGAATCGGAAAAAAACGTTTGTAAAAATTATAATTTCCTGTCCTCTGATGATATACAGGATATCGATTAACATTACTGCGATAATCACAAGGTTAATCTGGATAAATATGACAATTTTAAGAGCTTGAAATGTGGGATCTGGATTATACAGTTCAATCAGCAAACGCAAACGGATGGAACCGTAGAGAAATATAAAGAAGAACGAGACGAGTGCAGTATTGCCAATTGGAATTGGTGATTCTTAAGCAATGCTTCTTTTCATCCCAATCAAATGGTGTAGCTTGAAGATAACTAGATTAATATTTTGAAGAATCGAGCAAATTCTTTCAAATAAATTTCGACATAATCCTGAGAAGAAATTTTCTCTGCCTTTTCTTTTCTGCAACGCGACATTGTTTTTCCTTTCATGTCAAATAAAAGTTTTATTAACGAATCTAGGTATAGAATATAAACTGAAAAAAGCAGCTGTACAACCTGGGTTGGGGTAACTGACGACGACAATATATTGGTGGTTATAATTCTACTGAGCAAATCGTCGTTGAAGGTTCTCTAACTAGCACTTTAAAAATAGTTGGGTTGGGATTCTTGTAATATGAATGCCGGTCTCTATGTTGAAAAGCAAAGGAAGCCAAAATCCTCGACCAATGGGTTTAGTAATATTCTAAATTTATTACCTAATATTCCTGCTTTTTCGAGTCACAAGGTTATGAAGAATGGTGGATTTTAACCACAAGTATCTGATGTTGCATTTGATGGATTAGATATTATTAGAGAAAATTGGACATAACTATGTTTACTGTAGAAATTCTAGTAGATTATATACCTCACTTCCTTAAATACAAGCACAAAATATAATATTGCTGTTTACCTGCAAGCATAATAGTGTATCAGCTATGTTGGCTCTAGTTCAACTTAAAACTATCTATTTTCGTATTTTTTGCTAAAACCAAATTTTATCCATTTTTATCCAGTCATATCCTGCTGTCCATCAAAACCTTGTCCACCAAACAAAGAAAATATTGCTTGGGAAATTAAATGGTATCTTGACTAGTTCAGCAATAATTTTTATTTGCTTCACAAATATAGGTATGGAATTTTATAAATTTTTGTCTACCAGTTAAGTAAGTCTTACAAGATACAAGAAATTTAATACGATATGCTGTATTTTGATGTTCCTGCACTATAGTTTATTTAATCGGTGTATTATTTACTTACACAATCATTTACTGCAGAATATTATAAAGGTCAAATTGCATGACTTCCAATGTGCCTTTTAACCATCTTTTGGGTAACCCTTTGGAGAATGTTTTTGCCAGTATGGAATTTTGCCATTTTTCAACTTCAATAATCACGGATATAGTAATGAGACAATTTAATACATCGACTTCCACAGATTCAGAATTGCCTGAACATTTCATTGAAATACTCAAAACCCAAATATTAATACAAATCAAATTACAAGTCACGTTAATAGTAATATATTGTATTATGGATGATTTATATTTCTGCAGCCTAATATAGGTATCTATACAATTGACCATAATATTCTTTTTAATTAAGTGTGTTAAAAATTGCAACCTACTTTAGAAATGTTAATTCCATTATCCTCCTGACGCTGACCATGAAGCTTTCTAAATTTGAGTTTCTCTGTTATATTTGAGCTTTTAAAGAAAAACTGACTAATTGAGGGACATACATGTATATTATGTTCCAATAAGTATTGCAATGGAAAGTTTGTTTTTCGATTACATGGTTGGTCCTACTTATTACTACAATAAATATAGGTTTCTGAAATACAAGTTCAGAGATACTATACCACAAATATTTGATAGAAAAACTATTTATTGAAAGGCAAGTACTGGACAATGTTTTCGACACCACAGAATCCCAAAGTCAATAAAACAACTCCTTACATTCAGATCATCATATGATCAAAAATCATCCGATGGTCAAATAATAGTTAAACAACTATTAGTCCTCTTTTCACACGTTTTATTAAGTATCGTCAGTATATTATTTATAGTCTTTTTTATTATTAAATATTCAGGCATGTCTAAATTCGTAATGAAACATTAAAAATGAAATGCAAGGAAATGCCTTCTTTGGCCAGCGTGTTATCTTGAAGACCGTACGGCGAAATCTTTTTCAAAAATTCTGATAAGTGGGTTCAACTTTTCTATATGGATGATTTGGATTCTCTATGCCTTTGGGTGGAGTCAGAAAGTACTCAATCACTAGGTACTAAATTTTTCCGTGGAATTGGTGTTTGGTTGCTTAACTTATTGCATATTTTCTACTTTAATATCAGTGTCAGTGTTTGAAAAGTCCTAATTCTGCATGCAATGAAACCTATTATATACCCTTTGTTTCTGTGTTTTCCTGAGAATGAGGAAATGGAAAATTTAGGAATATTAAAAATTTGACAGTTGCAAACACCAATTATTTTGAAAAATTTCCAATCAAATCCGATTAATTGCCATTCAATGAATTGAATTGAATTGTGTTTATTTAAGTGCATAAATAAATGGCAGTACAAGAAATCAGTCTGTTTACATTATTTTACGCACCGAAGGCAACTACCATATATAGCCACCTTACTCCCTTAGACATGCCGAATTCGTAACCAGAAAATCAATCGAAAGTCAAATTAATATATACACAACAGCTTTTAAATGAAGCTAATCATTAAATTAAATTAGGGGCATAATACAAATTAGATGATACTAAGCAGAGAGGTTACCTACCTCTGTGCTAAAATATGCCCACTCAGCTTAACAGCAAACGTTTTGGGCGAATACAATTTTAATTTAAGAACTGGTGGTAGCTTATTCTATAAGTTTATTGCATATGACAAAGGGCTCTTGGCAAACAGAGCCGTATTATGGGCAATTACTGGAATATTATTGTCTTGTCTAGAGGGATCTGGCTTAGACTTGACTTGAGAGCAGGCTTAATATAAGTACATAGCTCTTTGACGGTGTAATTGGAAATAAGCTATTTATAGAGACACGTAAGTGTTAAAAATAACAGTCTTTCTTGCCTTTTTCAAGAATATACCAGCAGTCTACATTAGAATGGTCAGCTGAATTAGGCTGAAGTAAGGCAGAGGTGGCATAGGGTTAGGAGAAGGCGGAATTACGGCATTTGGAATAACAATCAGGATTTAATTTTAATGGATAAAATCATATTAATTGTGTTGTCGAACACAATTTCCATGAATGAGACAGTAGTTTGCTTTCGAATTAAAAAACAATTACCAAATGTAAGTCCAAATGGTTGACAAGATCTTAATTTCCGTAGAAAATATTTATTCTGGATTTCCCTTTTCCAGTTTTGGCAAAATATTTTAGATTGATCGGCCACTTCCCCTAAGCTTGCAACAATGTATTTCTCATTGAACAAGCAAATAATAGACAACAATGGGAAACTCAAGTACATAAAAATTGGAATATGTCTCCCCAATTTTATAGCGCTAAAAGTAGTGAGCATGTGAACTGTGTTTAAGCCAATTAAACATACTGCTAAAATATTCGACATCATATCGTTAAGGTATTGATTTAGCAATGTGATTATTTGGAAAATACGAATCGGTTTTTGAATGCTTTCATCTCTGTCTTCAATATGTCTAGTAGGGCCAATTGATTTCAAGCATGAGGCAGACTGTGTACAGTACACAAACGAAATGCCCATAAACAGATTACATGTACCAGCCAAATGTATGGCCATTAGAAAGAGTACGATGAAAACAAAGACACGGGTGAGAAAAAGAGTGTGAACTTCCTCAGGGAACACGTCTCTTAAAAATCGCTGAATTGGATTCCAATCTTCTCCGTATGCACATTGCAAAGAAAATGAAACGCCGTTTTGAAATCCCATGACGTAAGTTACTGACATTAGTTTTGAAACTAATATTGCCCTGCGTGTTTCCGTTTCTTTTCCAACTTTGCTCTGAAATTTGCTGGCTAAAAATGAAAACAAATGCAAAAAGATTTTAAATCAAAACACGAAACTAGTAATTACAATTATATAGCCTCGAAGTTATTTTAAACTTAAGTTTAGAAGCATATACTTGCGTTGTAATAATAGAAACTTTACAAATAAAATTTTGTTTTGCCTATTTAGTAAATATTTTTGTTAGTATTAGCAATTTAAATATTGTATGTGTTAAATAATTGAGTAATGTGTACCGGAGAATTGAATGATGAATCGGAACAAAGCATTTGTCCAGATTATGATTTCCTTTCCTCTGATGATAAACAAGATATCTATTAACATTATTGCGGTAATCATAATGTAAAGCTGGATAAATATGACAATTTTGTAAGCTTGAAAAGTGGGGTCTGGATAATAGAGTTCTATCAGCAAACGGATTGAACAGTAGAGAAATAATAGAAAGAACAACAAGACGACTAATATCCAAGTGCAGTACTGCACTTTGGAATTAGTGGCTTTTAAGCAAATTTTCTTTTCATCCCAATTAAATGGTGTAGCTTTAAGGTAACTGAATATTTTGAAGAATCGAGCAAATTCTTTCAAATAAATTTCGACATAATCCTGAGAAGAAATTTTCTCTGCCTTTTCTTTTCTGCAACGCGATATTGTTTTTCCTTTCATGTCAAATAAAAGTTTTATTAACGAATCCACGTATAGAATATAAAGAGAAAGACACAATTCCACTCGACAGACTGGGTTGGGGTAACTGAGGACGACAATAGCTTGGTGGTTGTAACTCCACTGAGCTGAGCAAATCGTTGTTAAAGGTTCTGTAATAGCATTTTAAAAATAGTTGGGCTGGGATTCCTGTAATATAAATGCCGATTTCCATGTTGATAAGCCAAGGATGCAAAAACCCTCGACCAGCGATTATTATCTGATGTGTCCATATTTTGCAGCACAAATTTGTTTTGAAAATGACGGTACATTTCTTTTTCCCGCCTAGCAGAAACTCAAAAACCCATGGGGTTTTGATAAAAATGTGGGGGGTCGAGTTTTCTCTCGAAAACTCAAACCGTGAGTCCACATCCTTGTGAAAGCAAACAATAATGTAATTAATTGATTTGTGGAATTATTGCGTGTTTACTTACCTTATTGAACATTTTCTACTTTAATATCCATAAACCTATCCATTTTCTCATTTTTAGGCAAACAAAATTTTATCCATTTTTATCCAGTTATATCCTTTCGTCCATGAGAACCTTTTTCATCACACACAGTAAATACTGCTTCGGAAATTAAATGGTTGTCTGACTATCTGCGCATTAATTTTACTTTGTAAATATGGGGTTGCAATTTTTGCATTTTGTCTGCCAGGCAAATAAGTAATATGAAACTTCTGTACGGTACACTATTGATTTCTGGTGTTCCTAGAATATTATTAAATTAATCTGTAGGTGTAGTATTTACTTATACTACAGTTTATGAGGTATATTGGAAAGGTAACATTGTTTTGACCTTTCCAGTGCGCTTTCTTAGCCCCATTAGTTCACTCTTTTGTTTATCTCGTTGAAAAATATTGTGTACAGTTTCGTATATTCCCATTTCCCAATATCGTTGGACATGAAAATAGTAATAAAGATAATTTATTACATTTATTTCAACCAATTAGGAAATTCTGTGACAATGTCCTTGAAATATTTCATTCTCAATTATAAGTAAAGATTCATCGATTGACTTGATTCTTTGAGGTTGACAATTTAAATTCCAAATAATTCAGATGGGCCACCAGGCTCCAAAATTAAAACTACTTAAAATATAAATTTTATTTCAATTTGAAAAAAATTTAAATCATAATTTTTTCCTGTTCTTTTAACACGGTGGGTGGGACAGATACCACGATAGTTATTGTAAGTGAAGAAATTTGCATACACCTAGTTACAGACAGTTTTTAAATAGAATTGTATTTCGTTATCTCTGAGATCAGCGGCCTTTAACGTTATTATTACAAATAGCCCACGTTTCAATTTCAATTTTATTCATATGTCTCACCATATCAGCATTACAAGAATGTTGAAATTGACGTTACAACTAGATAAAGCATTAACTCACATGCATCATTCAATAAGTTAATGAATTACTATATTACAGTGTATTGAAGTATTAAAATTGCGTCAAACAATTTCCCAGGTAGATATTAAAGCATTTAACTTTGGTAATCTTGTTATCTCATTTACACATGACGAACCCTTATCAACAAATTCTGATAAGTGGATGCCACGTCGATATTACATGCCACACTTTATGCCCATTCATATATTTGATTGTCCGCCATTTAAGGATTGCACATTGAAACTTTGTGCTTAAAATAATAATTATTAAAATGGACAAAGAAAATAGTTCGAAAATTATTCAAAATTTGGATTTCATTGCATCAAACGTTTGCTCTTTGCCCCGATTGCTGAATTTACTTCTCCAGGAATCAATTCTTACCCAAATGGAAGTAGAAACAATTGTAAGTTCAATTATGCAATACTGCTTCTGAAATCCGTTTTCTGGTTAAAAATGCACACTTTTCTTATTAATCTTTGCATTTTTTACATTTGTTTACTTTTCAGGAATGCCAGCAGCCGAGATATAATGCGGCCACAGAACTTGCTGTCACCTTATGCAAAAAGAATAATAAGGCATTTCCAGTTTTTGTTAAATGCCTTAATGAAAGCGGGAATGAAGCAATTTCTCAAAGACTAATGATTGACATAAAAGCCTAACGGAGAAATGTCTACAATCCAACAGATTTGGAATGAAATCATGACGCTGACAATGACATTTTCTGTTCAATAAAAACTTGCTAATCCTGTGGAATCATCGTTTTGCTTGGGAATGGGAATTTAAAAACACATTTTTATATTTGCTCATCTGTACATTTTGAAAATAAGCATTAAAGCATAGTAATGAAAGTTGATTAAAATGTTTGTTCTTTGACTCGATTGTAGATTGTTTTACTAAAATAGAAAAACATGACAAAACATTGTTGGATCATACGTTACATATATAAAACTTGGAAAATGGCTTTCAAAAAACTATAAAAAAATAATATCGGTGGAAAGTTAGCCTGAATACAATGAGTATACAATAATATATATAATAGTACATCCAATAAATCCAATAATACATTCTCTCGAAGGTATTTAAAATAATGAAGCATCTAGGAATTAATAGATAGAGCAATTTGCAGTCGGCAATTGAAAGATATTTTCTCTTAAAAATGACAAAAATACTTTTCCACTTAATTTTGACATTTAACTGAAATCTAAATACTTATTCGGTAGTCCCACTAAACTTACAACCTACTACAGCAAGTACAATTAAGAATTAAAATAATTTGATAGCGTTACAATATACGTATAGGTCATATCCAAAATCAGACAACAAAATTGTGATTATTTCCGAAGTTTCGCCATCATAATGTAAAGTAATGTTTTCTATTCGTAACTAGGGCACACATATGTGCCTTGGAACTGAGGTCTGATAATAAAAGTACATGGCATGTTGATTATCAGTTGTGGCACTCAAATTTTAACCAATGTAAGAATTTTTCTATTGTCTTATATAACGTAGCATCTTAATTGCTGGGTGTATTACAAAAACCTATTATGGCACGTCAAGAGAATTTTTTATTTTACTACTTTTTGCAAAGTTTGAAATTAGGTATCACGTTTTAAGTTAGAATTTAGCTTACAGTACAGCAGAGTATAAAGTCGGCATGCCGTAAAATATTTTTTGATGCCGCATGCCGTAAATGCCGTAAAAGCCGTAAATGCCGTAAATGCCGTAAATGCCGTAAATGCCGTAATTGCCGGAAATTGCGTAGATGGGCTAGATTCATATTGATCTAATTACTTATAAAACTACATTTAATTCAATGATATTTTTATAGTGGAGACTAGAAACACTACAATGCTTAAAATAAGCAGTACCAATGCTTATTAATTAACAATAGGATGGGTAGGATTACGAAACATAAATAGTAAATGGAAACTATAATACCTAGACCAATCTTAATTTTATTGTCCATACTATTTAGTACTTAATTTAATGCAAGATATTTCCTTTTTTATGTTTCCCCTAACCCTAAAAGGAATAATCTGAACCCATAGTTAAAATACATTTGTTTTAGTTTGATATCAACTTAAGGTCTGAAATATCAAAGAGTAAAACTGTCATTGTACATGATCTACTAATTTCACTTTTTGCTGAGAATTCGATATATTATAAACGTAAGTTTTATCTGTTAGAGCGATGGAACAGAAAGGAAGCAGTTTAAACTTTCTACACTTATTATTTGCACAATTAAAGAAAGCAACTTAAAGTGACACTGATCCAAGCTTGTCACTAAATTACACGAATTAAAAAATACATATTGTTGTCAGCTCAAAACATTTTACTGATCATAACGTAATGGGTACATTATGCAATAAATTATTACTGTCGTCTTCTTTACTCACTACAAAAGGATACTTATTCACATTGTTTGATACTAGGCAATAGTAGTGAATTCTATAATGCTTTATAACATGTGTAAACTACAATTTTTAATTTGCGGCATTACGGCATTTACGGCATGCCGTAAATAAAATGCATGCCGCATTTACGGCATTTACGGCCCTTTACGGCATGCGGCATTTACGGCACACTCGACACTCTGCAGTACAGATATTATTACAATTATGGTTTCAAGTAAAAAATTTCTATGCTTATTCTTGACGTATCACCACGTCACGATATCTGTGGACTGGTTTATTGTAAATAATTTAATAATTGAACCGAAATCGCTAGTGGCAAGTCTATATAGCAAACAGTTGCTACTGACATATCGAACTATTTTGTTCTTTAAGTATACATACTGTTAAGCTTGTCATAGACATATTTATTACTTAGTCGCTTTTAAAACTGATTCATGTAAGCAATACTTTTTAACAAGTGTAGAAATCAGGATAGAAACTTTACTACATATTTTAAGTTATAAGTATTACAATTATAAATATTTCTGGAGTCGACAGAATTTCAAAATGTTTAGAAGAATTATTGAAGAACGAAAAATTGTGTATAACAATCATTTCACTTTTTAGTTTAATTCAACAGAATACAGAGAGCAAACTGAAGAATTTGGCTTTGATCGAGAAGGATTGTTTCCTTAATTTTATATTTTACCGAGTGGAATATGAAAGTTTAGTTAGCCTATGTTTACTTGAAGATCTCCCCGAAATAAGTACCCCCTTTGCAGTAACACGGGTGGATACTCTGGATAAAATACTGGAAGCACAAGAGGAATGCACAGAAAAACAAATTACGGATCAGCTTATTGGAAAAAATGGAAATCCTAAGTGTGTAAATATTTCGCAGTTAGTGAATCCAAAAATCTCCAGTCCTTACTGGAACTCTCATTTTCATTGCGTGGCCCATATATCCGTAGATATAAATTTAAAAAGTCCAGTGGAAATGGCTTTAACAAAATACATTGTAACACTTTTGGCCGAAAGGTTCGGAAATCCTGATTATTTCAACATTCCGTTTCAGGTTTTAGGACGCCGTTATTATTATCATGGCTACAAATACGAAGAATTTTCGTCAATTTATTTTCTGCTTGACAAAAAACATCTGGAAACAACGGAAACTCAAATTGCGTTTTCGAAAGCCATGAAGATTCAAAGCGGTGGTGGAACAAATGGATATTTCTTTGCACAATCAACAAGTTTGGAAGACACGAAGCTTTTCCACTTTTACTACGGCAAGAAATACGGTTACGGTTTCGAAAGCTATCCTGAACAGTGGATTCTTCTACACACCAACGAAAAGGAGACCGGAAAAACGAATAGGGAAACGTTGAGAAAAACTGTTGTGCAAAATACACTGAATAATTTGTTGGCAAAAGAAACACTATTATTCAGAGTTTGGATACAAGACAACAGTTACAGTAGCACTGACTACTGTGGACCTCCTTTGAGTAAAGAGTACTTCACTTCTCCCCAAAAAGGCAGAGTTGATGCAGGAGTCTTCATTTTCTCGATTTTGATCCACAATTTTCAAAATCTAACAATACAGTCCGGATTTTGTGCAATAAAGAGAGGAGGAGGTAATTACAAGATTGATATAAAATACGAAATATCTCAATTTCATGAATCTACGAAATCATTTGTTCCGACCACCATGGATAATTACAACTTCATTTCTTGCGTTGACTTGGGTGAGGATATTCTCTCCTTTTACGGATACTTGCGACCATTTGGATTATCGTCTTGGATTGCAATTCTGATTACCATTACAGTCGTCCCTGCGTTTTTGCAATTGACACTGTTTCTTAAACACAAGGAATCCTTTCCTTTTCTTTTATTGTGTTTTTCTTACGTTATGGTCAACAATTGTTCATTTCCGAAGAAACTGGAGAAATATGGATGGATTAAATGGACATTGGGTCCATTTCTACTGATTTGCATCGTATTAACAAATCTCTACACGGGAATCGTCACCACAGACTTGACTGAACCAAGACCAGTCACAGAGATTGTGTCTTTCAAAGATATTATCACTATGGATGATATTGCTATATTTAGTCCAGTTAAAGGGTCATCTGACTACGATCCTTTCCATTTGCAGATAGAAAGTCAACGTCAATTATTAAAATGGTATAGTTGCTACTCATTTCTAAATCTATCGCGAAAAAATATCCCCAAAACTATAGAACCCCTAAATTTTTGCGGAAGACAATGGTTAGACCCTCACCTCAATTTCCATACAGTCTCAAAGGAAACTTTAAAACATGTAATAGAGTACAGTCAATGGATTAAAGAGATAAAACACCACATTTCCTTCTATAAGTACATAACGTCAAGAAAAAGTACATTGACAAACTCCTCATTCTTAATTTGGAAGAAAATTCGTTTCCCCCAGAATTTCCTACAATTAGTCCCCAAAAATGGATTTCTCAATGTAAAAACTCTGTTTTTGTAAATAGACAGAACAGCATTCACAGATTTTTTAATGACTCCCACTGGAATTTTGACTCTCATTCTATCCGAAAATTATATTTTGGAAATTCTGATGATTCATTATTTAAAGACAGCCTTGGAGTAAAGATAGGATATTATCGATTTTCTTTTCTTCATGTACACTTAGAAAGAAAATTACATTTTCTTATTCAGTCAGGTTTGTACAATCAATGGCTCGAAATCTACAAGCACCACAATTTCACACTATGCAAACGTTGTTTAGGAAGTGATGAACCTCGGTCATTGAGTTTTGCGAATTCTAATATTTCTACAATATTTATTTTATGCTTTGTGTGCCTAATTATACATTTAGCTGCATTCTTATGGGAACTTCAATCTGGGAGGAAAGAATCAATAAAAATGTTCAAATCGACTTTTTTACAACGGTCAAGGTAATTGCAGTACCCTAATAAACAGATCCGGGTTGCTGAATTTTCATAGCATAGATTGAAATTAAGAAAATAGCAAAATAATAAATATTTTATGCTTTAACCAGTATTTTGGTTTGCAACACTGTAACAGTACACAGTGTGTTAAAACTGATAGTTAAATGTAAATGGACGTGCAATAACTTTCAATAAAGTGTTAAGTTCTATGTTATCTATTATCTTTATGTACTAGAGTTTCGGTTCATTATTTAACATTTACAGTACTTAATCCTTAATCATCCATTACATACAAATCTGAAAATGGATAACAAAAGAGAATCATAAAAATGTCAGGTAACTCCTCCTGCAGATACTGCTAATCAATTGCATGGAAACTTTAAACAGTCAATAATTAATCGTAGTATGCATTAATAATAGATGGAAATAAAAAAATGGTGCTCACTTGGATATGATTTATTACTAGTTTCTGAATTGAGTTTCGCAAAGTGAACAGGTTAACAGCACCAGCAGTAGATAAAGAAAGTTCCATAATTTCCATTTGATTGTGTGATAAATGAATAATAAACTTCGTCTCTAAATGCTCCGTAAAATAACAAAGTTTGCAAAAACCATACCAGAAGATGGAATTAGGGTTTACAGCTATGAGACCTCTAAAGGATTTTGGTACATCATGTAAAATGCTGACTAATCAAATATATGTCTAGTATGTAAATATTTCTAGTATGCTGGTTGAATTTTTTATAAAGAATTATAAAGCAATTACTAAATGTAAGTCCAAATAGTTTACAAGCTCTTAAAATTCGAAGAGGGTGTTTACTCTGGATTTCTCTTCCATTTTTGGAGAAATAGTTTCGATTGGCAGAAAATTTCTCGCAAGCAAGCAACTAAGGATTTCTCTATGAGCAGGTCAATAAAAGACAGCATTGGAAAATACAGGTACATAGAAATTGGAATATGAATGAATAATTTTGTAGCGCTAAAAGTAGTGAGCATGTGAAACGCATTTACGAGAACTAAATCTATATACTATAGCACAGTTGACCACGCCTGAAGCCTTTATAATTGGGTTGATTGGCTGGATTGCCTATGCCCCTCCTCCTGTTGCTAAGAATTCAACTCTGCAGCAACAATCAGACTTAAATCAGAGTTGAGTTGCCTTGGATATTGTACTACAATTAAGGCTTCCCTTCCAACTCCTGCATGCAAGCCTGCCTGGCTGAACGGAAAACCACAGCAACAGCACAACACACTACACTGCACTCAATGCAGTGAGTGGTGCAAAGCTGTTGTTTTGGTTTTCCATTCACTCTACTTTGCGCACACCACTCACACTCATCCCATCATGCGCGTCCCCTTTCTGTCTCTCCCCCGGCACATCACAAACTTCTTCTCTTGCCACACTAAAATCCCTCGCTGCTTGCCGCAACCAGTGCTCTCTTGCCAGTACTCTTCCCTCACCTGAACCAGTGCTCTCTTGCCAGTGCTCTCCACTCACCTGTATCAGTGCTTTTTGCCGGTGCTTGCCAGTCAGCTGTGTCACATCTACTTGCCGTTACTTCCGTTGAATTGTAAGTTCTTTTGTTTTGTTCATCAAACACGGTACCCGACAGTCAAACACATTAGCCACATCGCAGCCGACAATTAGCCACAACGCAGCCGACAATTAGCCACATGCAGCCGACAATAAGCCATATCGCAGCCGACAATAAGCCATATCGCAGCCGACAATAAGCCATATCGCAGCCGACAATAAGCCACATTGCAGCCGACAATTAGCCACATGCAGCCGACAATAAGCCATATCGCAGCCGACAATTAGCCACATCGCAGCCGACAATTAGCCACATCGCAGCCGACAAATATCCACATCGCAACCGACAATTAGCCAAATCGCAGCCTACAATTACCCAAATGGCAGCCTACAATTAGCCACATCGCAGCCGACAATTAGCCACATCGCAGCCGACAATTAGCCACATCGCAGCCGATAATTAGCCACATCGCAGCCGACAATTAGCCACATCGCAGCCGACAATTAGCCACATCGCAGCCGACAATTAGCCACATCGCAGCCGACAATTAGCCACATCGCAGCTGACAATTAGTCTATATCGCAGACGACATTAGCAACACCGTACACGACACTCGACACACTAGGAGTTAGATAGAGTCAGATGGAGTAGATAAAGTCATATGGAGACAGATGGAGTAGATAAAGTTATATGGAGACAGATGGAGTAGATGGAGTTAAATGGAGTCAGATGGAGTTCGGTAAAGTCAGATGGAGTTAGATGGAGTCAGATGGAGTTCGGTAAAGTCAGATGGAGTTAGATGGAGTCAGATGGAGTTCGGTAAAGTCAGATAGAGTTAGATGGAGTCAGATGGAGTTCGGTAAAGTCAGATGGAGTTAGATGGAGTCAGATGGAGTTCGGTAAAATCAGATGGAGTTAGATGGAGTCAGATGGAGTTCGGTAAAGTTAGATGGAGTTAGATGGAGTCAGATGGAGTTCGGTAAAGTCAGATGGAGTTCGGTAAAGTCAGATGGAGTTCGGTAAAGTCAGATGGAGTCAGATGGAGTTCGGTAAAGTCAGATGGAGTCAGATGGAGTTCGGTAAAGTCAGATGGAGTTCGGTAAAGTCAGATGGAGTTAGATGGAGTCAGATGGAGTTCGGTAAAGTCAGATGGAGTTCGGTAAAGTCAGATGGAGTTCGGTAAAGTCAGATGGAGTTCGGTAAAGTCAGATGGAGTTCGGTAAAGTCAGATGGAGTTCGGTAAAGTCAGATGGAGTTCGGTAAAGTCAGATGGAGTTCGGTAAAGTCAGATGGAGTTCGGTAAAGTCAGATGGAGTTCGGTAAAGTCAGATGGAGTTCGGTAAAGTCAGATGGAGTTCGGTAAAGTCAGATGGAGTTCGGTAAAGTCAGATGGAGTTCGGTAAAGTCAGATGGAGTTCGGCAAAGTCAGATGGAGTTCGGTAAAGTCAGATGGAGTTCGGTAAAGTCAGATGGAGTTCGGTAAAGTCAGATGGAGTTCGGTAAAGTCAGATGGAGTTCGGTAAAGTCAGATGGAGTTCGGTAAAGTCAGATGGAGTTCGGTAAAGTCAGATGGAGTTCGGTAAAGTCAGATGGAGTTCGGTAAAGTCAGATGGAGTTCGGTAAAGTCAGATGGAGTTCGGTAAAGTCAGATGGAGTTCGGTAAAGTCAGATGGAGTTCGGTAAAGTCAGATGGAGTTCGGTAAAGTCAGATGGAGTTCGGTAAAGTCAGATGGAGTTCGGTAAAGTCAGATGGAGTTCGGTAAAGTCAGATGGAGTTCGGTAAAGTCAGACGGAGTTCGGTAAAGTCAGACGGAGTTCGGTAAAGTCAGATGGAGTCAGATGGAGTTCGGTAAAGTCAGATGGAGTCAGATGGAGTTCGGTAAAGTCAGATGGAGTCAGATGGAGTTCGGTAAAGTCAGATGGAGTCAGATGGAGTTCGGTAAAGTCAGATGGAGTCAGATGGAGTTCGGTAAAGTCAGATGGAGTCAGATGGAGTTCGGTAAAGTCAGATGGAGTCAGATGGAGTTCGGTAAAGTCAGATGGAGTTACATGGAGTGAGATGGAGTTCGGTAAAGTCAGATGGAGTTACATGGAGTCAGATGGAGTTCGGTAAAGTCAGATGGAGTTACATGGAGTGAGATGGAGTTCGGTAAAGTCAGATGGAGTTACATGGAGTGAGATGGAGTTCGGTAAAGTCAGATGGAGTTACATGGAGTCAGATGGAGTTCGGTAAAGTCAGATGGAGTTACATGGAGTCAGATGGAGTTCGGTAAAGTCAGATGGAGTTACATGGAGTCAGATGGAGTTACATGGAGTCAGATGGAGTTCGGTAAAGTCAGATGGAGTTACATGGAGTCAGATGGAGTTCGGTAAAGTCAGATGGAGTTAGATGGAGTCAGATAGAGCTGATGGAGTAGATGGAGTCAGATGGAGCAGATGGAGTCAGATGGAGCAGATGGAGTCAGATGGAGTAGATGGAGTCAGATGGAGTAGATGGAGTCAGATGGAGTAGATGGAGTCAGATGGAGTAGATGGAGTCAGATGGAGTAGATGGAGTAGATGGAGTCAGATGGAGTAGATGGAGTCAGATGGAGTAGATGGAGTCAGATAGAGTAGATGGAGTCAGATGGAGCAGATGGAGTAGAAGGAGTCAGATGGAGTAGATGGAGTCAGATGGAGTAGATGGAGTCAGATGGAGTCAGATGGAGTCAGATGGAATCAGATGAAGTCAGATGTGGTCAGATGGAGCCAGATGGAGTCAGATGGAATATCTAAATACGTGGTCTTTATGGTCTTTCTAACTTTTTCGGATGGCTAATTTACTGTTATTTTCCCGTTCGTAGAACGGGCAACTTACTAGTTAACTCCTACAGCACTTGATAGTAGTTCATTTAGGTATTGATTTAGCAACGTCAGTATTTTGAAATTAATAATTGAGGAGCGAACAGAGTTCAATGCATAAAACCACATCCAATAACCAGAGACCATGTCGGTGACATATGGGTTGCCACTCTTGCCACTAGAAAACTTCCGATGAAAACAATGATGCCAGTGAGAAAAAATTGTTAACTTCCTATGGGAAATTTTCTCCTATAAATCTTTGAATTGGATTCAACGATTCAAGTCTTCTCCGTGTGCACATTTCAGAGAACAAGAAATGACGCTAATGAATGATACCATGTGACCCAACTGCACTGCTTTTGAAGTTAATAATGCCCTTCCAGTTTCTCCCTCATTTTCAACTTTATACTGAAATTTCCTGCCTAAAATTCCAAACAAATTCACATTGCCAGAGTTATGCAAATTACTTTAAAAAATTTACGAACATTACAAAATCTCAAATTCAGAGGCTAAAATTTCTAGTATTGAATTTTTGCTTTATCGATTCATCCATTGTACTTTGAGTATAAATTACTCAAAGTACTCAAATTAATTACAATAACCATTTTGTAAAAACCATTTTGTAAATTAATTACAATAACCATTTTGTAAATTATTTACAATAACCATTTTGTAAATTAATTACAATAACCATTTTGTAAATTAATTACAATAACCATTTTGTAAATTAATTACAATAACCATTTTGTAAATTAATTACAATAACCATTTTGTAAATTAATTACAATAACCATTTTGTAAATTAATTACAATAACCATTTTGTAAATTAATTACAATAACCATTTTGTAAATTAATTACAATAACCATTTTGTAAATTAATTACAATAACCATTTTGTAAATTAATTACAATAACCATTTTGTAAATTAATTACAATAACCATTTTGTAAATTAATTACAATAACCATTTTGTAAATTAATTACAATAACCATTTTGTAAATTAATTACAATAACCATTTTGTAAATTAATTACAATAACCATTTTGTAAATTAATTACAATAACCATTTTGTAAATTAATTACAATAACCATTTTGTAAATTAATTACAATAACCATTTTGTAAATTAATTACAATAACCATTTTGTAAATTAATTACAATAACCATTTTGTAAATTAATTACAATAACCATTTTGTAAATTAATTACAATAACCATTTTGTAAATTAATTACAATAACCATTTTGTAAATTAATTACAATAACCATTTTGTAAATTAATTACAATAACCATTTTGTAAATTAATTACAATAACCATTTTGTAAATTAATTACAATAACCATTTTGTAAATTAATTACAATAACCATTTTGTAAATTAATTACAATAACCATTTTGTAAATTAATTACAATAACCATTTTGTAAATTAATTACAATAACCATTTTGTAAATTAATTACAATAACCATTTTGTAAATTAATTACAATAACCATTTTGTAAATTAATTACAATAACCATTTTGTAAATTAATTACAATAACCATTTTGTAAATTAATTACAATAACCATTTTGTAAATTAATTACAATAACCATTTTGTAAATTAATTACAATAACCATTTTGTAAATTAATTACAATAACCATTTTGTAAATTAATTACAATAACCATTTTGTAAATTAATTACAATAACCATTTTGTAAATTAATTACAATAACCATTTTGTAAATTAATTACAATAACCATTTTGTAAATTAATTACAATAACCATTTTGTAAATTAATTACAATAACCATTTTGTAATTAATTACAATAACCATTTTGTAAATTAATTACAATAACCATTTTGTAAATTAATTACAATAACCATTTTGTAAATTAATTACAATAACCATTTTGTAAATTAATTACAATAACCATTTTGTAAATTATTACAATAACCATTTTGTAAATTAATTACAATAACCATTTTGTAAATTAATTACAATAACCATTTTGTAAATTAATTACAATAACCATTTTGTAAATTAATTACAATAACCATTTTGTAAATTAATTACAATAACCATTTTGTAAATTAATTACAATAACCATTTTGTAAATTAATTACAGTAACCATTTTGTAAATTAATTACAATAACCATTTTGTAAATTAATTACAATAACCATTTTGTAAATTAATTACAATAACCATTTTGTAAATTAATTACAATAACCATTTTGTAAATTAATTACAATAACCATTTTGTAAATTAATTACAATAACCATTTTGTAAATTAATTACAATAACCATTTTGTAAATTAATTACAATAACCATTTTGTAAATTAATTACAATAACCATTTTGTAAATTAATTACAATAACCATTTTGTAAATTAATTACAATAACCATTTTGTAAATTAATTACAATAACCATTTTGTAAATTAATTACAATAACCATTTTGTAAATTAATTACAATAACCATTTTGTAAATTAATTACAATAACCATTTTGTAAATTAATTACAATAACCATTTTGTAAATTAATTACAATAACCATTTTGTAAATTAATTACAATAACCATTTTGTAAATTAATTACAATAACCATTTTGTAAATTAATTACAATAACCATTTTGTAAATTAATTACAATAACCATTTTGTAAATTAATTACAATAACCATTTTGTAAATTAATTACAATAACCATTTTGTAAATAATTACAATAACCATTTTGTAAATTAATTACAATAACCATTTTGTAAATTAATTACAATAACCATTTTGTAAATTAATTACAATAACCATTTTGTAAATTAATTACAATAACCATTTTGTAAATTAATTACAATAACCATTTTGTAAATTAATTACAATAACCATTTTGTAAATTAATTACAGTAACCATTTTGTAAATTAATTACAATAACCATTTTGTAAATTAATTACAATAACCATTTTGTAAATTAATTACAATAACCATTTTGTAAATTAATTACAATAACCATTTTGTAAATTAATTACAATAACCATTTTGTAAATTAATTACAATAACCATTTTGTAAATTAATTACAATAACCATTTTGTAAATTAATTACAATAACCATTTTGTAAATTAATTACAATAACCATTTTGTAAATTAATTACAATAACCATTTTGTAAATTAATTACAATAACCATTTTGTAAATTAATTACAATAACCATTTTGTAAATTAATTACAATAACCATTTTGTAAATTAATTACAATAACCATTTTGTAAATTAATTACAATAACCATTTTGTAAATTAATTACAATAACCATTTTGTAAATTAATTACAATAACCATTTTGTAAATTAATTACAATAACCATTTTGTAAATTAATTACAATAACCATTTTGTAAATTAATTACAATAACCATTTTGTAAATTAATTACAATAACCATTTTGTAAATGAATTACAATAACCATTTTGTAAATTAATTACAATAACCATTTTGTAAATTAATTACAATAACCATTTTGTAAATTAATTACAATAACCATTTTGTAAATTAATTACAATAACCATTTTGTAAATTAATTACAATAACCATTTTGTAAATTAATTACAATAACCATTTTGTAAATTAATTACAATAACCATTTTGTAAATTAATTACAATAACCATTTTGTAAATTAATTACAATAACCATTTTGTAAATTAATTACAATAACCATTTTGTAAATAATTACAATAACCATTTTGTAAATTAATTACAATAACCATTTTGTAAATTAATTACAATAACCATTTTGTAAATTAATTACAATAACCATTTTGTAAATTAATTACAATAACCATTTTGTAAATTAATTACAATAACCATTTTGTAAATTAATTACAATAACCATTTTGTAAATTAATTACAATAACCATTTTGTAAATTAATTACAATAACCATTTTGTAAATTAATTACAATAACCATTTTGTAAATTAATTACAATAACCATTTTGTAAATTAATTACAATAACCATTTTGTAAATTAATTACAATAACCATTTTGTAAATTAATTACAATAACCATTTTGTAAATTAATTACAATAACCATTTTGTAAATTAATTACAATAACCATTTTGTAAATTAATTACAATAACCATTTTGTAAATTAATTACAATAACCATTTTGTAAATTAATTACAATAACCATGATTATACAAATTCTAACTATATATACAAATTTTAACTATGAATCCAAGTAGTGACTTGGTTGGTGGCCGAAGCGACAATGATGTCCTGCTTATAATTCCAGTTGCGCTATTCTTTAATTTCTACTCCACTAATTTAGTTTACATGAGTACCTTCGAATAAAAGTAAACAAGTTTCTAAATTCCATTACCATTTTTGGGAACCAATGGATATATTTGCAATAATATACCACTTTTGTATGGCTTTGAGTAATCGGACGAATGAAGGACTAGAATACAATGACTAACGGTAAAACAGATGCACATTATTACAATACAGTGCACTACAGAAATACGATATACACTATGTTAACTATTGTGGTAATGTGTATTCCCTGGCTCTATAAGGCTGGTCAGTCGATTTCGGTTATCCGAATCCTGGCCTGGCGTGTTTTTCGACATATAAGTAATACAGAAATATTAACTTTGACTGTTAGGTCCGGACACCTATTCGGAAATTCGATTACCTGTCCCTTTTGACCCAAGAAAAGAGCTCAAATACTTATGTACTCATTTATTATTCAGATACTCCTTTATGATGTCCCAGGAAATTGATTCCCTTAACAGATATACCATTGCTTTGCCATTCTCTTCTGTATTTTTGTTGACTTTTCGATATTGCTAGGACACTGTCAGCTGACTTGCCAAGTTCTATACTTTAGTTTTTGTGTATATCCTCTCAGTTTACTGGTACGATGACATCGCTCCTGTTATGCAGAGGGAACGGCAGCACATTGATCGGCTTCTCCTAACATGTTCCGTAGTAGGAGACATCCCATAAAAAAGCTGTAAGCTCCGAGTCGCTTGGCTTTATGGAAATATTATAGGCATAAGGTCTTACATTCTCTTTGAAGGCGGAACTGCGATTGGGGAGGATAGGCAGAATGAGTCCACAAACGATTTCAACAAGTTGTTGGTCACTCTGTGCCGTGAGACAAGGGACGATGTTGCGTGAGCTTGAGACAAGCACAGAGTAATGACTTTCAATGCATCGTGTTTACTACATTGAGGTATGAATGCAGAGCGCTTTTTCATTATTGGCCACTGAGTCAAAATCTCAATGGCCACTGAGTCAACACCCGATTGGCTAAAAATCTCTACGTTTGTAGATGCAGGATGGGAGTTATGTACATTGTACACGTTCATATGTGTGAAATTACTATGTCATGTTCTATGGGCATAATGCCCCAAAGTACATCAATAAAACCAATGAATGAATGAATGAATGAATGAGTTATGTACATACGAAGGAGTGTGGCTCCATCTCTTTTATGTGAGGCGTCCCAAGGTATGCCTCCCACCATGACAGATGTGCACAACTTTGGGGGTCGGTTCCCCCTAAGGTCTAAAGATCCGTAGAAGATAGAAGAAAGATTTTGGTCTTCGAAATCCACCTCTATAATTTGTACTTCAAATTTTTTTAATTTTTTAAAACGTCCTGGGGTATATTTGGAATAAATACGCCATTATCTTAATTTTCCCACCAAAATATTTTATTCCGAAAAAGGTTTTATACCATGGACATGGACATTTATTTTATAGTGCATTACCACCTATCACAAAGCATATATGTGTATTCATTAACTATTTTGTTCAATTTTATTAATTGTTGTCAGCAAAGATTTCAGTTTTCCATTCAACCATATGTACTATTAACAGTACATACATTAAAAAGCAAACTTAAAGTATGTTAAAGTATATATTATCCTATGCATTGCACAATGATCGTTTATTTGAAAACCTAATGACATTTTATTGGTTGCAGTTACAATGTGCATTGTAAGTAAGCATAGTTTGCTGTTTAGCTTAAAACTTTCCCTTCCCTGCTTAATTTCAGGTTTTAATGTTAACGGACAAAATCAAATCAATTGTGTTGTCGAACAAAATTTCCATGAATGTAACAGTTGTTTGCTTTTGAATGATAAAGCAATTGCCAAATGTTAGTCCAAACGGTTTGCAAACTTTCAATTTTCTTAGAAGGTATTTATTTTGCGTTGCTCTTTTCCAATTTTGGCTGAATAATGTAGATTGGTTGGCTACTCCTCCTACACTAGCAATAACGTATTTCTCGCCAAGCAGCCCAAGAATGGACATCAATGGAAACGTCATGTACATAGAAATTGGAAGATGCCCCGCTAATTTAATTGCGCAAAAAATAGTGAGCATATGAATTGCATTAAATGCAATTAAACTCATTGCTAAAGCATTTGAACAAAACTCATTTTCATATTGATTAAGTAACCTTATTATATGATAATTAAGAATGGCTGTTTTAATACTTTTATCTTCAATGTGTTCAATTGCAGTAGGGCCTATTGATTTCAAGTAGAAGGTAACCTGAGTGCAATATACAAACAAAAATATCATGAAAAACAATATTGTAGCAGCTAAATGAGTGACCAACAAAAAAGCCGCGATGAAAGTACAAATGCGAATGAGAAAGAAATCGTGAAATTCCTCTGAAAAGGTTTCTCTGAAAAATCTTTGAACTGGATTCCAATCTCCTCCGTAGGCAGATTGCAGAGAAATTGATACAATGACAAGGAGTAGTATTATGTACATTAATAGGATAATTTGCGATGTGAATTTTGCTTTTCTTTTTTGTTTTCCGTTTCCCATTTCACTCCGAAATTTAGTTGCTAAAATAAAACAAATTCAAATTGATGAATGTTAAGATCTAATTAGCTTATAGTACCTGAGTTGACAGTA
>CM036941.2:6666398-6712398 GCA_020352615.2 Yoshiicerus persimilis
GTTTCAAAAACTCTACTAGGAGGTTGGAGGGAACCCAATAACCCAGGTTTAGGTAACTTGACAGTTTTGTACTGTTGACATTTCAAGCATGATTGAACATAGTAACGAACGTCCGAGTTCATACTATTCCAGAAAAATCTACGTTTAACTGCTTTGAGAGTTTTGCTAACTCCCCAATGCCCTGTTTCAGGCATATCATGTAAAATACTCAAGACAACTGAGATTAAAGATTTAGGCAAGACTATAACCATACTACTATCAACATTAATATTATTCTCAACATGGGAGGTCAGAATTCGATTCCTATCCCTATTTGTGCGAGAGGCATCCGGCCAGCTGCACTTGCCTGTGAGGGACTCTACCGCTACAGGGCTTTCACCATTAAGTGCGAGATTTCCATTATCTGCACTACTACCTGCGAGGGATTCTACCGCTACAGGATTTACCTTACTATTCACAATTTTATACAAAATACCACTCTTGATGGCGTAATGACCATCTTTTGACAAAATCAAACTTTCCTTTTCAATATATTTTTGTTTTGCATAGCATTTACGAAATAGTTGAAGTATAGATGTTTTACAAACGTGTAATACAAAGGCAAAATAAAAGATACAAAACCTTAGTAATATGGTATTATTTTCTGTGTCATTGCTATGTAATGTAGGCATAAGGAGAGAAATTAGCAATTGTCTTCCCTGCCTTGAGAGTTTAAAGATGAATTTGCATTTTCAGAAGATTGGCCTTCTTCAGTCTCTTCATCGTTTGGTGGCTCATCGGATGACCAAATAGTTCGGTCATCCTCTTGAGCTGCATACATCATGACACCGTGTCTGCTGGGACACTCATTTGATTTGTGGCCGAAACCGAGACATTTTCTGCATTGTATGTTTGCAGTAGACTGTGTAGTGTGTTGACGTGATGATGAAGACGAATGAGCACCACGACTTGAATTCTGTTTGCTATTATTATTAGTTTTATCATTAAAATTGTAATTACGCGATTGATTGTAATGAGATTTAGATTCAGATTCAGTATTATTATCAGTATTATTATAAGAATGATAAGTGTTACGGTAACCATTAGAAAATGATTGATGATCATTGAATCTGCCCCGAAAATTTCCTCTGTTGGAGAATTGCCTTTCCGCTCCTCTGAATGTAGAGTTGTTACCATTAGATCCATTGCTAGATTGTTCTTTAGATCTCTGGTCAGCTTCTTGCTTAGTAGCAGGAGGTAGGCCAGACTTGTATCTGTCTTCATCGATTAAGTTTTTCAACACGAGCTTTGCAGATGTTATCAGATCGTCTGCAGTCAGAAATACAGCGTTGCTGATAATTATTCGTATACGTGGAATCAAGCCATCTCTTGCTCGGGAAACGGAGACATCCATAGCTTCATTTGGATTTATCTGCTGGGCTAAGGTCACCATGTCATAGACATAGGTTTCAATAGCTTCATTCGGTTGCTGGCGCCGAGTGTACAAAGTCCGTTGCCTTTCACCTTGGACTGCAGGAGAATCGTACTTGGCATTGAAGAGTCGCCGGAATCCTTCCCAGGTCGCGATTTGATGTTTGATAAGATCGTACCACTGCTTGTTCTCCTTGGCTAAGATAGTAGGTATTAAGTTAAACCAACGCTGGCGCTCATAATGTTGAGCTCTGAAATAAGTCTCGACATCGTCCAGGTAATGATTAGCTGTGCAAGTCTTTGCATTGTAATGAGGTATCTTCATATTAGGATTAGGAGCATTTACGATAATAGGTCGGTCATTAGGCAAATGATTTTGATTAGGATTCGGAGGCAAATTAGGTATTGCATTTGGCTGAGGGTTACCAACATTGCGGTTCCCCTGCACTTGTGCAGTGACTTCTCGTACAACTTGCTGTATGTAGTCAGCTAAGACATTGTGTCTTTCGGGAGGAATAAGGTTTGCTAACTCGTCAGGTAATTGAGGTAAGTTCTGTTCGTCTCCCATGTTAATGGAATTATTTAAGTCAGAGTTAGTTGAAGGATAAGTAGAATTAGAATTACTAGAATCTGAACTGCTTGAACTAGAACTGCATACGATAGTAGTTGAACTAGTATCAAAAATATCAATATTGAAAATATCGTTATCAGGTAAGTTATCTTCTACTACAGGAGTAGGTATAGGAATTGCTTGTCTAGATGTTGAAGCTTGCTGTCTGTCCAGTCTCTCTCTAATCTCGTTTCGCTTTTCCGCAATCTTATTCCTATCCATAAACTACTAGATAATTAGAATGATTATCAAAAAGTATAGGATAAGAAATTAAATATTCATCTGCGACTGTAAGTCGTAAAAATGTAGGTACTAAGTTTCCTATTCGTATATTGTATTGAAAGTCAAAAGGACAGAGTTTCAATAGAAGGAATGTACTGTATAGGTAGGGATTAGTAAAATATCATCCATGTAAATTATAATTCGTAGGAAAGAAATGGATGTTACTGTAAGTCTAGACGTACCATGAAATACAATTCGAGTACTGGAGACAATGTAGATTAAGTTTTGCTGAAAGTTGAAGGATACTTGAAGGTTGGTTGTTCTCAAAATTGAAGACGGCATGGAGAAGATGGCGGCCGGCTTTTAGAGATACCAACCAAATAATTCGGTTGTGCTTACAGCCGAATTAAGAAAATATAGGACAGGATTTTTCTAAAATGTAAAAAATTGAATGTTTAGAATTTTATAATAAGAAATTTTCAGTTTCGTTTTGACACAGATTTAGATATTCTGTGGCAGACAGTGAATAAAATTTGTATGAATTTAATGCACAATAGGTCAAACAAGTAGACAAATCAGTTGGATTTTCAAGAAAAAGTCTACGATTAAATAATAATTGTACTCCTTGACAGATTTTAAATTCAGTATAAGTTTGAGGTAATTGTGGAGCCAAAATTTTAATAAAACCAGTTTGAATGAAAGTAGGATTAAATATTTCAGCAATAGTAATAAGTTGCATAATAGAAATAAAATTTTAGGTTTGAAATTGCAACGATACGTATGTTACCATACAGTAGACGAAAGAGTAGAATTTAGAATCTTGATAATCGATCTTCAATCTTCTTCCGTTGACCTAGCTGATTTTTTCAAAAGACCACGTTGGGTGACACTTTATTATGGTGCTACCTATATTCCTACGATGGTATGCTACTCATAATTAGAAATACACTATTAAATGGATGTGAGAGTGTATGATACGGCTAGCTAGGTTCAAATGCCCTTTGCACAACTATGTCAAGATGAAGACGATAACTAATAATTACTTCGGGGTTTTAGGAAAGAGATAGTTCGGATTTAATTCACAACAATTAGTCAATGCACGAATCTCAGATTATACAAACAATAATGGATTCACAATGGAATATAATATTGAATTGACTGAACAATGAAAGTAAGAAATAAAATATTAAATGAAACTTAAATGGAAACGTAATGGAACTTAGAGAGAGAGGAGATGTTCCTTTGCAAGCTGAGCGGTAAGTGTCCGTTAGTTAGTTCGGTTTCTGGTTTTCCTTCACCAATGGGACGGAGAGTGCTGGGGAAGGTTGGATGGCCAGATTGCGGCTGTGTGCGCCTACAGCGATCTTCCTTTTACTGTTTTCGTGGTCTAACAGGGTGAGAAAAAGAGTGTGAACTTCCTCAGGGAACACGTCTCTTAAAAATCGTTGCGCTGGATTCCAATCTTCTCCATATGCACATTGCACGGAAAATGAAACGGTGGCAAGAAATTTTATCACATAAATTGCTGACGTTAGTTTTGAAATTAATATTGCCCTGCGTGTTTCCATTTCTTTTCCAACTTTGCTCTGAAATTTACTGGCTAAAAATGAAAACAAATACAAAGTGCTTTTAAATCAAAACACGAAATTAGTAATTACAATTTCGTAGCCTCGAAGTTATTTATAAACTTAAGTTTAGAAGTGTAAACTTGCGTAGTAATTATGGAAATTTTGTCAAAAGGAGTTAATTAATGTATGAGTTAAGTAATTGAGTAATGTGTACCTGAGAATTCAATGATGAAACGGAGGAAAACGTTTGCCCAGATTACGATTTTCTTTCCTCTGATGATTAACAGGATATCGAGTAACATTATTCCGGTAATCCCAATGTAAACCATGATAAAAATGACAATTTTGTACGCTTGAAATGTGGGATCTGGATAATACAGTTCAATCAGCAAGCGGATTGAACCGTACAGAAATGAAATGCAGAACAACAAGACGAATACTATCCAAGTGCAGTATTGCACTTTGGAATTGGTGCTTGTTAAGCAAGGCTTCTTTTCATCCCAATCAAATGGTGTACCTTTTAGGTAACCGCATATTTTAAAGAATCGAGCAAATTCTTTCAAATAAATTTCAACATAATCCTGAGAAGAATTTACTTCAGGCGTTCTTCGTGTTCTAGAATGCAGTATCGTTTTTAATTTCATTTCCAATGCAGGTTTTATTACCGAACCCACGAATGCAAGATACAAGGAACGAAGCAGCTGCCTTCGACAGACTATGTTGTGTTGACTGACGAAGACAATAATTTGGTAGTTATAATCCACTGAGAAATTCGTCGCTAAAAGCTCTCTAAATTGCGTTTCAGAAAACGTGGGGCTGGGGCTCCTAGATATACCAATATGCACTGCATAGGCATATACAATATACATGTAGGTAGATAAAAATGCGATGCTTCATGGTAAACAGTCAGAAGTACTAAATTACTTTCTCGAATTATTGTTTGTTTGCCTAACTTACTAGACAGTTTCTCATTTAATATCAATGTCAGTGTTTGAAAAGTCAGAATTCTATGTGAATAAAACGTATTTTATCCGCTTTGCTTCTTTGCGTTCTTCTGAGAATGAGGAAAAGAAATTCGAGAACAGATTCAAAATTTAACAGCTCTAAACACCAATTTCCTTGAAAATTTTCTAAACAAATTTCATGAATGCCCATGCAACGAATTACTTAAATTACGAATAATGCAAGGAATTATTTAAAACACTATGTATGCATTTTATGCCTATTAATCCTTTTAATTAATCCTTTTAATCTATACCTTTTACTTAAAATGTTTTTGGAATTAATAGTAATAGTTGTTATATTTCTTAGAGCATGCATTTCATCCAAAACATGATGAAATGGATGTAATTATAACAAATTGGACACAATTGTATGAAATGTAGATTTCTACTTGGTTTATTATATCCATTTTTATTGACATCCGCCGAAACCCTTTTCATGGCATATAGAAAATACTTTTAAGAACATTAAATCTTTGAGTGGAATGGAATACTAGCGCTATGTTATTTATTGAGTAGACGTCGACTTTTATTATAAGCTAGCAGCAAATAATTTCCCTGAAAACCAAATAATTATAGATAACATTGGCTCAGTAAATTAGATTTTTGTTATTAAGTAAAAACATTTATTCTGTAGGCTAGATACATATGGGATGGAGTACATTTGCTATAGTATAAATTCCGTATACCATACATACATTCCTTTCTGTAATAATCCTACAATAAGATCCCTTACATAAAATGCTATTTACGTATGAACTTTATCATTGGAAATAGCACAAGCGACCGGATTTGCATATTTAATTGTTTACTTTGTCGTGCAAATCATGCTCGACTCAAATTTTCAATATTTGTAATAATGTTAATGCTTTACTGTTTTTCGTCTGTACTTATTTATGTTGTGTTTTATTGGCCTTTGGACATTGCTAGGATATTTCCAACTTACTTGCCCAGTTGAAGGCATTATATTACTATTTTCTGTATCTGCTCCGTGTTTTATTTTGCTCACTCAAGAAAGCAAGTCTGTGTATCCGATGCATGCCAAGTAAATAAGGAATAGAGGGAAGGTCTTTAAGAGAAAGGCCAAATGGGTTTGCCTGCGCTAAGTTAGAAGCTGAGTTTCTTAACATACAAAATGCTTAATGCGCAGAAATACAATTGCCATGTTTAAGAAGTTGGCTCAATCGATTTCCGCTTTGGGCCCAGCCCTGACGTTAAAAAAATTTATAGATCTTAGCTTTAGCGGTTTACATTGGTCGTCCGCTCCTTCTAATATATAAAGCGGCAAGGACCTTCACTGAAAAGATAGTAATAATAGCATTGGTTAAGTAAATTGGGTTCTCTTTGCAGCAGACTTTTCTAGTATTAAATAAAATCATAATGTCCTGTAGTAGACTAAATGTGGAATACATGACATTTAATATAATATATTCCTTTCTGTAATAATCCTGCAATACCACTCCTTTAATCGAAATGCTATTTACATTTATACTTTTTCATTACAAAGGGCAAATATTGCTGTTGGCTATGTTGTAAGCTAAGAGTCAAGTCAAATTCTGTATAATACACAGATTTAACGGCCATGACATTACCTTAGTATTTTATATTGTCTATTGATCGTTGTTAGCTTTTTCTCAATACAGAGATCAATAATTGGTTACAATTCCTTGTTAACATACAGCTTTATTATATGTATTCATAATAACAAAAAAGAATGGAGCACCGGACATAATTTTCAAATCATTTGTTTTGCTTAATAACTATTTTCTGAATGGAAAAGCTGAGATTTCATCTTAAACTCTTTACTATAATTATACTCACAGATTATGTAAATTTGGAAAAACCAAGCAGGGCAGGGAGAGGAAGTATAGAGTTTAGAGCTAAGACCAGTAAGTAATCCTAGTACACCATTATGTAAAATGCCGACCGGATAAGGATCGAATCCCGGTTGTGCCAATATAACTTGTTTTTATTTACTAAATAACTAATTATTTATTACGCTAGTAGCAATTCCAGGAGAACAACTAAATTAGTAATCTTACGTATTTTTTATGTAGTCACAATATACAAGTCTTTTGCCGTTAATTGGAATGGCATAATATTGCTTTGTTTACAGTGTGTTATTATGTTCCGATTTTATTTCCAATTCTTTGTAATGCATAAATTCAACGCCCAATCCTTTCACATTGGCTCAGTCGACTAAACTAGCTAATGTGAAATATGGATTATGTATGTGTGGCCTGAATAATTCGAATCCAGCTAACATCAGTAGTCCAGCCACTGGATTTATTAAATTGGTACCTTTGCCATGCTGGCCCAAAATAGCCATAATTGGAAAAGTTAAAAGCCTCCAAATAAAGGCTTTGCTACTCTTCTTCTTAGCTTATTTCTCTTCTGTTTTGTTGTCATTTAGACATTGGTAGGATACTTTCAACTGACTTGCTCAATTCTACGCTCTAATTTTGTGCATAGGGAGTATGTGCTCTGACTGCTATGCTTAAAAATTCAAAGCATTTCTTTTGTATGCGCTAAGAAAATAAGAAATGGAAGACATTTAAGAAAAAGGCCAAATGGTTATGTTCGATACTGCGTACCTTTTGTAATTTATTCATTTCTCATTCCACTATTTTTTGTATGTATTCTAATGTGTAGCTAAATAGTGTACCTATGTAATCAATTTAAAGTGTGCATTCGCGCTTTAGAATCTTTCTAGAAGCATTGTTAGCTAGACGCTCATTTTTCAATCATCAATTAAGTAATCTCTCTCGTCCTGTCGAGAAGTAACTATTCTTTTTCTGCTCCAGTCAGCATTTTGTCTTGTAATAATTAACTGAGTTCTAATTTGTATTTTAATAAACTTACACTATTAAATTTGACAAGTTGGTCAACTCATAATTACATATCACACCTATCAGGGATATTGACATCCCCTTGTTACTTAGCCTCCAGCACCACACCATAGTTCCGCTAGCGAACAAAAACGGTAATCCTAAAACCCTGGATTAAACATTGGTCCTTATCGAACCGGATGTCAACTTATCATCCATCGTGGATATGCTGTTTGTAAGTAACACTTGTTAAATCGTGTCATTAACTATTATTGTCACTGTGGACATTAATATTTTTGAACATTATCAACCATCGTTTGTTGTGCGGTGACATTTACTATTGTGCTGAGTGTCACTCTCATCGAACTATTTTTGTGTACTGTGTCACCTTTGAACTCTTTGTGTTGCACATCGGATTTTGCGTGAGCCAAAATTATGGATTTGCATCGTAACCAACGGAAGACTTTGAAGTCACAAATCACCTGTGTCGAAAACTACATTGCCACTCATTATGATGAGCACTTAGGATGGACACAACAAGCAATCAACGTACAGATGGAGAAAGTCCTGACGTACTGGAAAAACAACGACACCATCTTCTATGCCATTGGATCACTCGGACTCCCAGATGACGAGTATACAAAGGAAGAAGAGGAGTTTGCAATTATTGAAGAAAGGTTAGACAAGTTGAAAGTTAAGCTAAAATCCATGAAATGCGTTAATTCTTCAGCTCGCAACCCAGCATCAACAGCGGAAGTTCGTTTGCCTAAGCTGGAACTGCCTACCTTTGAAGGGGACATCCACAAATGGATCGAATTTCGTGATTTGTTTAGTGCATCTATTCACAATAACGTAAAGCTGAGTGGTGCCCAAAAACTGCAGTATCTCAAAGCATCATTGAAAGGTGAGCCAGCCTTTCTTATCCAGTCAATTCCTGTCACCGATGATAACTATGATCAAGCGTGGATGGCATTGAAAAACCGCTATCAAAACAAACGGGAAATTATTCGAGCCCAGTTTGATCGCTTGCTGTCGCAACAAAACGGCAGCCAAGACAATCCTTCTACTCTACGCAAACTGGCGGACACCACAAAGGAATGCGTACGAGCTTTTGAAATCTTGAAGATTCCTCCAGAGAAAGTTGCGGATCTTCTAATTGTGCATATCATATGCAAAAAGCTGGATCCTGAATCAAGACTCCAGTGGGAGAAATCCTTGAAGCAAGATCAGCTGCCTACATTTAACGAGTTTGTGGAGTTTCTGGATAACTACGCCAGAATCATTGCAGCCGCTAGAAGTGGGACAACAACAAAACCAAAATCTCAAATTCAACAAACAAGTTCATCGCCATGTCTCTGTCTGATCGATGGAAAACTGTAAAAAGTAAGAAACTATATGTAAATTGTTTACGATCTAATCATTTTGTGAAGGACTGTAAGAGTACTAATTGTCGAAAGTGCTCCGAAAACCATCATACTTTGCTGCACCGTGACGAAACTGCTTCCCGTTCTGCTGATACTCCTTCAGGTTCGAGTCGAGTCAATCACAGTGAAACAAAAAACAGTGGATCTGACAAGCCAGTGCCAGATGGTAACAATCAACCCGAAGCCACAACATCTGACTTTAAATCAGTGAATTCCATTGTAGTGAATCATGCAAGTGGAATTACCCAAACTTTAATATCTACTGCCATTATTAAAGTTCGTGATGCCAATGGTATAGTACAAAATTGTCTTGCTTTACTGGACTGCGCTGCAGAAGCTAGCATAATTTCTGAAGATTGTGTGAAGCGTCTTGGCCTGAAAAGACAAAAACTGACTGTTCCGATAACCGGTTTGGCTTCTGTAGCAATTGGTTCAACTCGTGGATTGTCAACAATCTCTGTAAGCTCTCATTATGACAAAAACTTTGTAATTGATGTTTGTATAATGCAGAAAGTCACCAAACCCATACCTCACTACCAGTGTGACCCCAAACCTTGGAAACACTTAGACGAATTACAGTTAGCAGATCCCACATTTTTCAAGACTAGTCATGTCGACATTCTTCTTGGTGGAGATGTGTATTTGGATCTCATACTGTCGGGAAGGAGAAAGGGACCGAGCCGAACTCCTTCAGCAATGGAAACTGTCTTTGGATGGGTGATCATGGGAAAAGCTCCTGTTCCACTCCCTAGTGCACCACCATCTGTTTCCATTAATCACATGGAATGTAATCTGGACACGGTGCTTCAGCGTTTTTGGGAACTTGAAGACCTGCCAGAAACGAAACTCTTGACTTCTGAGGAGCAGCAGTGCGAAAACCACTTTGATCTCACTCACTCTCGGGATGACTCAGGACGTTTTATTGTGCATCTACCTTTTCGCGAGGACTCCAACGAACTCGGAAAATCTAGAGAAATTGCCATCAAACGAATGAAACAGCTGGAGAAAAAATGGACTTTCAATTCAGAATACAAACCTGACTACATTGAATTCATGTCCGAGTATTTGAAGTTGGGACACATGGAGAAAGTTCCCGATTCTCAGATTTTGGACTCTCCAACGAAAACTTACTACCTACCCCATCATTTAGTGTTAAAAGAAAGTAGCACAACTACTAAGTGCAGAGTTGTTTTCAACGCATCAAGCAAGACTTCGTCCGGAATATCGCTGAACGATAAGCTGATGGTTGGCCCAACTCTACAAGAAGATCTAATGTCTATCATGTTACGCTTTCGTACTCACCCTGTGGCTATGATTGCAGATATTGCCAAAATGTATCGGCAAGTGAAAGTTACCCCTGAACATGCTGACTACCAGCGAATAGTGTGGAGAAGTTCGCCTGACGAAGAAATTCAAGATTTCCGACTGACAACTGTCACCTATGGCACAGCCTCAGCTCCATATCTTGCAACGAAGTGCCTTCAGCAACTTGCTCATGAATCAACAGAAGAATATCCAGATGCATCTAAAATTCTACTCAGAGACTTTTACGTTGATGATTGCATTACTGGATGCAGTGATATAGAATCAGCTGTGAAGCTCCAAACTGACCTTATTCACATTCTTGCTCGTGGTGGATTTCAACTGCGGAAGTGGTCGTCCAACGATCCAGCCCTTTTGAAATCACTTTCCCCGGAACTCTCTGGAGATTGCAAACCAAGAAATGTATTTGACACGGACGAATCAGTCAAGACGCTAGGAATACAGTGGCAGCCAGTTGCTGATATTTTTACGTTTACTGTTCATCCTCCTCCCACTCGTGAAAGTATAACTAAACGCTCTATTCTTTCAGATCTTGCCAAGACGTTTGATCCTTTAGGATGGTTGTCTCCTGTGACAATTACAGCCAAGATTCTGTTTCAGTCACTTTGGACTTTGAAGGTTGACTGGGATGAACCCCTGCCTGAAACGTATGTGACTGACTGGAAAGAATATGTGCACGAACTACCTACTATTGAGAAGGTGAAAATTAAACGATGCCTTGTTTTCTCTTCTAATTCGACATACCAACTTCACGGTTTCTGCGATGCCTCGGAGAAAGCTTATGGCGCTGCTGTGTATCTTCTCTCCAGGAATCAAGACGATGAAGTTATTGTCAACCTTATTGCTGCAAAGACAAGAGTAGCACCACTGAAACAGATAAGTATCCCACGTTTGGAACTTTGTGCTGCGGTTCTCCTTGTTAATCTTATGACTCTTGTTAAAACCTCTCTTTTACTTGATTATGAAAAAGTTTGTTGTTGGTCTGACTCAACCATTACTTTGCATTGGATTGCCTCACCTCCCCAGCGGTGGAAGACTTTTGTGGCAAATCGTGTTGCCAAAGTTCAAGCATTTAGTGGAGTTTCCAGCCAACAGTCAAGTAACGCATCATGTTATTGGGAACACGTACGCAGTGAAGACAACCCTGCTGATTGTGCTTCACGTGGAATCCCTCCATCGCTGCTCGGAGATCATCCTCTTTGGTGGCATGGACCGACTTGGCTGAAATCTGAAGAATTTCCAACTCCTATTCTCTCCGTGGAAATCGACAAGGTCAGAGAAGAAGAAAGGAAATTTCTTTCTGTTCACCATGTGCACATTGACAATTCAATCTATGCAATGCTGTTAATACAAATCCATGTTAACAAGTCACTTGCCTCTACGTATTCAAATCTGAACACTCTTGTGCGTGTGACTGCTTATTGTCGTCGTTTCATTTGGAACACCAGATGCAGAAAAATGAAACAAGATCCATTTAAGGGCCAGTTAAATCGAGACGAATTTAACTCCGCCTTACAAGTGTTAGTGAAAACTACTCAACAACAAGAATTTCAAGAGGAAATTCAAGCCTTGAAAAGAAAACAACCATTACCCTGCAAAAGCAAACTATTGTGTCTGAATCCGTTTCTGGATGAAGTTGGAGTTCTGAGAGCAGGAGGTCGACTTCAACATGCGGATATTCCCCTTGAGAAGAAACATCCAATGATTCTTCCACGGAAAAGTGAACTTACAACGCTCATTGTGGAAAATGAGCATATCTCTTTGAAACATGCAGGACCGCAGTTAGTGATGGCTAACCTGCAAAACAAATACTGGATTTTGTGTGGACATGATGTTGTACGCCGCACTGTTGGAAAATGCATCAGATGTCATCGTCAGTTCGCAGCCTCTGCTCAACAAATGATGGGAAATCTGCCTGCAGCTAGGATCACGGCTACTCAGCCATTTCTTCGTTGTGGTGTGGACTATGCTGGTCCCTTTGTTTTGAAGGTTTTGAAGGGTCGTGGACAGAAGACCTTCAAAGCCTATGTAGCTGTTTTTGTGTGTTTTGCTACCCGAGCAATACACTTGGAGGCTGTCAGTGACATGACAACTCAAATGTTTCTGAAAGCTTTGGAACGGTTTGTCTCACGGAGAGGCAAACCCAGTGATATCTATAGTGATAACGGCACCAATTTTGTGGGTGCCGATAATGAACTAACTGAACTTGTGACTTTATCTAAACAGGATGACGTTGCCCGCTTTGTCACCAATCATGGAATAAAGTGGCACTTCCAGCCTAGTGCCTCGCCACATTTTGGGGGACTCTGGGAAGCTGGAGTCAAGTCTATGAAGTACCATTTACGCCGTGTGATGGGAGATACTTCTTTGGACTATGAAGAATTTACTACCCTACTAACTCAAGTCGAGGCCTGTCTCAACTCTCGGCCTCTCACAGCTATTTCTAGCAGTCCAGATGACCTGACTGCACTCACTCCTGGGCATTTCCTGATTGGAAATCCTATTGTCGCCATACCCGAACCAAGCTATTTACATTTGAAAATGAATACAATGGATCGCTGGCAACTCACTCAGCAACTACTTCAGCATTTTTGGAAAAGGTGGTCTAGTGAGTATTTGACCCGTCTTCAACAGCGTCCAAAGTGGCATACCAGCAAAACTAATTTGGAAATAGGAGATCTTGTTCTTCTGAAAGACGAAAGACTGTCTCCAACTCAATGGAATCTTGGACGTGTAACAGAACTGCACCCAGGAACTGATGGACTTGTACGTGCTGTGACAGTGAAAGCGAAGGAAGGATTCTTTAAGAGACCTGTCGTAAAGCTGTCACCATTACCTATTGATTATGAAACTTAGCATTTCTTAAATCTATTTTTCAATTAATTTCATTTCTTCTTTTTGTTTCGAACTTGTTAGTTCAACGGGGCCGGTATGTTCGATACTGCGTACCTTTTGTAATTTATTCATTTCTCATTCCACTATTTTTTGTATGTATTCTAATGTGTAGCTAAATAGTGTACCTATGTAATCAATTTAAAGTGTGCATTCGCGCTTTAGAATCTTTCTAGAAGCATTGTTAGCTAGACGCTCATTTTTCAATCATCAATTAAGTAATCTCTCTCGTCCTGTCGAGAAGTAACTATTCTTTTTCTGCTCCAGTCAGCATTTTGTCTTGTAATAATTAACTGAGTTCTAATTTGTATTTTAATAAACTTACACTATTAAATTTGACAAGTTGGTCAACTCATAATTACATATCACACCTATCAGGGATATTGACATCCCCTTGTTACTTAGCCTCCAGCACCACACCATAGTTCCGCTAGCGAACAAAAACGGTAATCCTAAAACCCTGGATTAAACAGGTTATGTTTCTCAATAAGGAATGTTATAAGTAATGTCTCTTAGTCTGCAGAAAATACAATGCGCAGAAATTCTGCCCATCCTTGAGAAGTTACCTCAATCGGTTTTCGCTTTGGGTCCAGCCCTGAAGTTAGTAAACGATTGATCTTGGGTTTAGGAGAATACAGTAGTAAATCAATACTTCGAATCTTTTATTTAATCTTAATATTTTTTCTTAACTTTATTATAATTTTTACTCCCAAACTACGATTAAAATTATGAGTATAAATAGATATTAGTGCAAATAACAAAATGTGAGAAGAACACCATTACGTCTATTGCAATTACAATCAGGTTTTAATCTTAACAGACAAAACCATATTTATTGTGTTGTCGAACACAATTTCCATGAATGTTACAGTCGACTGCTTTTGATATAAAAAGCAGTTACCAAATGTAAGTCCAAATGGTTTGCAAGCTCTCAATTTTCGTATACAGTATTTGTTCTGGATTTCCCTTTTCCAGTTTTGGCAAAATATTTTAGATTGATCGGCCACTTCCCCTAAGCTTGCAACAATGTATTTCTCCATGAGCAAGCAAATAATTGACAACAATGGGAAAGTCAAGTACATAAAAATTGGAATATGACTTCCCAATTTTATAGCGCTAAAAGTAGTGAGCATGTGAAATGTGTTTAAGCCAATTAAACATACTGCTAAAATATTCGACATCATATCGTTAAGGTATTGATTTAGCAACGTGATTATTTGGAAAATACGAATCGGTTCTTGAATACTTTGATCTCTGTCTTCAATGTGTCTCGTAGGGCCGATCGATTTCAAACAGGAGGCAGACTGTGTGCAGTACAGAAACGTAGTGCCCACAAAAAGAGTACATGTACCAAACAAATGCATGGTCATTAGAAACACTACGATGAAAACAAAAAAGCGGGTGAGAAAAAGAGTGTGAACTTCCTCAGGGAACACGTCTCTTAGAAATTGTTGCATTGGATTCCAATCTTCTCCGTATACACATTGCACGGAAACTGAAGCGTTGATAAAAAACCCTATCACGTATATTAATGGCGTTCCTTTTGAAATTAGTATTGCTCTGCGTGTTTCCGCTTCTTTTTCAACTTTACTATGAAATTTACTGGCTAAAAAGCAAAACAAATGCAAAGTGATTTTAAATCAAAACACGAAATTAGTAATTACAATTACAAAGCCTCGATTTTATTCTTAAACTTAAATTTAGAAGTATAAATTTGTATCACGCATAAGTAAGTAAGGATAGAAAATAAGTAAAATTTCGTTCTGCGTATTTAGTAAATATTTTTGTTAGTATTAGTAAAGTAATTTAATTAATGTATGAGTTAATTAATTGAGTAATGTGTACCTGAGAATTCAATGATGAAACGTATGAAAACATTTGTCCAGATTATGATTTTCTTTCCTTTGATGATTAACAGGATATCGAGTAGCATTATTAGGGTAATCCCAATGTAAACATTGATAAAAATGACAATTTTGTACGCTTGAAATGTGGGATTGGGCAATACAGTTCAATCAGCAAGCGGATTGAATGGTAGAGAAATAATATAAAGAACAACAAGACGAATAATATCCAAGTGCAGTATTGCACTTTGGAATTGGTGATTTTTAAGCAAGGCTTCTTTTCATCCCACTCAAATGGTGTAGCTTTGAGATACCCGCATATTTTAAAAAATCGAGCAAATTCTTTCCAATAAATAGGGAGATAATCCTGAGAAGAATTTACGTCAGGCGTTCTTCGTCTTCTAAAATGCAATGTTGTATTTAAATTCATTCCCAATTGAGGTTTTAATACCGAATCCACGAATACAAGATACAAGGAAAGAAGCAATTGCCTTCGTCGGACTGGGTTGGTTGACTGATGACGGTAATAATTTTGTAGTTACAATTCACTGCGAAAGTTGCCTTCTATCTATAAATTGCTTTTCAGAAAACGTTGGGCCGGGGCTCCTAGATATAGCAATATACACATAGGTACATACAATATACATATAGGTAGATAAAAATGCGATGCTTTAGGGTAAAAAGCCAGAAGTAATGTGCTAAATTGCTTTCTCGAATTATTGTTTGTTTGCTTAACTTACTAGACGGTTTCTAATTTAATATCAGTGTCAGTGTTTGAAAAGTCAGAATTCTGTGCGAATAAAACCTACTTTACCCGCTTTGCTTCTTTGTGTATTTCTGAGAATGAGGAAAAGGAAATTCGAGAATAGATTCAAAATTTGACAGATGTAAACACCAATTTCCTTGACAATTTTTTTAGTAAATTCCATGAATGTCCATGCATCGAATTACGTTAAACCTTATTTACTTTTTAATACGTTTTAATTATAATGTTGTTGGAATAGACAGTAATAGTTGTTATATTTATTAGAGCATGTATTTCATCCAAAACATGATGAAATGGATGTAATTATACAAAATTGGACACAATTATATGAAATGTAGATTTCTACTTGGTTTATTATATCCAACTTCATTAACATCCGTCGAAACCCTTTTCATGGCATATAGAAAATGCTTTTAAGAATATTAAATCTTTGAGTCGAATGGAGTACTAGAGCTATGTTAGTTATTCATTGGGCTGCGACTTCTATTATAAGCTAGCAGCAAACAATGTCTAGGAAAGCCAAATAATTATAGATAACATTGGCCCAGTAAATTAGATTTTTTGCTAGTAAGTAAAAACATTTCTCTATAGGCTAGATAAATATGGAATTCATAATATAATATTATTATATTCTTTTCTGTACTAATCCTGCTATAACATTCCTTTAATCGAAGTACTATTTACATTTACATTGCAAAGAGAATTGTTTTGTTGGCTACGATGTGAAGAGCCTGGCCAAAATATCTAATAATACACAAACTCAACTGCTTTGACATTAGCTCAATCGATTATTTTGACCAATGCGCAATGATCCTTATTTGCTTTGGTTTTTATTCTTCCTATTAATTGTTTGCTTTGCCATCCTACACTCAACTGATGTTTGTAATAAGTCTACTAATGCTTTGCTATTTTTCTGCTTAACTTATTTTTGTTCTGTTTTGTTGGCTTTTGGATATTGATGTATATAGGATATGTCCAACTGACTTCCCAATTGCATACATTATTATTTGTGCATATATAGTTTGTGCTCCTTTTTGTGTTCCGCTTGCTAAATAAAAGCAAATCTTCTTCGCATGCACAGTAAAAGACGAATGGACGGACGAAATTTTTTAATAGAAATGCCAAATGCCTTTGTGTTGCGATTTAATTCCCAACTCTTTATAATGTTTAAATTCAACTGTCATTCTTCTTACATTGGCTCAATGGATTACACTAGCTAATATGAAATATGGATTAAAGCCTCCGAATTAATGCTTAGCTACTTTTCGCTTATTTCTCTTCTGTTTTGTTGACTTTTGGACTTCTGTAGGATACTTGCAACCACAGATATAGATATGCTATTACTGACTTACAACTGACTACTTGCGACTGACTTGCCCATTTCTAGGCTCTAATTTTTGTGCACATGGAGTGTTTGCTATGCTTAAAAAATTAAAGTATTTCTTTTGATGCGCTAAGTAAACAAGAAATGGAAGAGAGTTAACAGAAAGCCCAACTGGTTATGTTTGTCGATGCGGTATGTCAGAAAGAATGCCTCTTAGTATGCAAAATATACAATGCGCAGAAAAACTACCCTTCCTTGAGAAGTTGCCTCAATCGATTTTCGCTTTCGGCCCAGCCCTGAATTTAGTGAGCCATTGATCTTGGGTTTAGGGGAGTACAGTACTAAATCAATAGTCAATACTAACCGCAATATGCGAACTCAAATGAATTAATGAAACTCAAATTTAGTGTATAGACTTTCAAATTAGGTTTATTATTATGCGTATAAAGAGATATTAGTGCGAATAACAAAATGTGAGAAGAACACCATTACGTCTATTGTAATTACAATCAGGTTTTAATCTTAACAGACAAAACCATATTTATTGTGTTGTCGAACACAATTTCCATGAATGTTACAGTCGACTGCCTTTGATATATAAAGCAGTTACCAAACGTAAGTCCAAATGTTTTGCAAGCTCTTAATTTTCGTAGAAAGTATTTGTTCTGGATTTCTCTTTTCCAGTTTTGGCAAAATATTTTAGATTGATCGGCCACTTCCCCTAAGCTTGCAATAATGTATTTCTCCAAGAGCAAGCAAATAATAGACAACAATGGGAAAGTCAAGTACATAAAAATTGGAATATGACTTCCCAATTTTATAGCGCTAAAAGTAGTGAGCATGTGAGTTGTGTTTAAGCCAATTAAACATACTGCTAAAATATTCGACATCATATCGTTAAGGTATTGATTTAGCAACGTGATTATTTGGAAAATACGAATCGGTTCTTGAATGCTTTCATCTCTGTCTTCAATGTGTCTCGTAGGGCCAATTGATTTCAAGCAGGAGGCAGACTGTGTGCAGTACACGAACAAAATGCCCACAAAAAGACTACATGTACCAAACAAATGCATGATCATTAGAAACACTACGATGAAAACAAAGACGCGGGTGAGAAAAAAAGTGTGAACTTCCTCAGGGAATACGTCTTTTAAAAATCGTTGCACTGGATTCCAATCTTCTCCGTATGCACATTGCACGGAAGATGAAATGGTGGCAAGCAATCCCCCTTAGAAGTTACCCGCAGGAAACCGCGTGTAATTTACGCGATTTTTAATAGAAGAGTAGTTCCCGCAGGATCCTGCACGTTGCTGCGGGAAACTACCTGCGTATGTTAGAACGCCTGAAATTGTGGTTAAAATTAAACGCAGATAATTATCTGCGGGAAACGTGGCGAAAACGTCATTGTTCCCGCGGGATTCTTCACGCAGAACCATCTCCGCTGAAATAGTAACATGCATCTTAGGTTAAAAATCATGTAAAAATTATATCAAATTGAACTTCTGTATTGCAAAATATAATCATTCCATTTCAATAGTATAATTGTCTAATTTTTCAAAATATTTAGTGTACAGTTAGAGTATTTGGGGTACACTTAAATTAACTGAACCGTAAATACCCTAACTGTACTCTAAATACCCTAACTGTACCATAAATACCCTAACTGTACCCCAAATACCCTAACTGTACCCTAAATACCCTAACTGTACCTCAAATAACCTAACTGTAGTTTAAATACCCTAACTGTACCCTAAGTACCCTAACTGTACCCCAAGTACACTAACTGTACCCTGAATACCTTAACTGTGGTTTAAATATCTTAACTGTATTTTAAATATCCCAACTGTACCCTAAATACTCCAACTGTACCCTAAATACTTTAATTGTACCGTAAATACCCTAACTGCACCCTAATTACCTTAACTGTAATTTAAATACCCTAACTGTACCCTAAATACCATAACTGTTACCCTAAAAACCCTAACTGCACTCTAAATATATATCCTAATTGTAACCTATATAAATACTCTAACCGTACCCTAAATACCCTAATTGTAACCCAAATACTCTAACTGTACCCTAAATACCCTAACTGCACCCTAATTACCTTAACTGTAATTTAAATACCCTAACTGTACCCTAAATACCATAACTGTACCCTAAAAACCCTAACTGCACTCTAAATATATACCCTAATTGTAACCTATATAAATATTCTAACCGTACCCTAAATGCCCTAACTGCACCCTAATTACCTTAACTGTACCCTAAATACCCTAACTGTACCCTGAATACTTTAACTGTGGTTTAAATATCTTAACTGTGGTTTAAATATCTTAACTGTGGTTTAAATATCTTAACTGTGGTTTAAATATCTTAACTGTGGTTTAAATACCTTGACTGTATTTTAAATACCTTAACTGTATTTCAAATACCCCAACTGTACCCTAAATACCTTAATTGTATTTTAAATACCCCAACTGTACCCTAAATACCTTAATTGCATTTTAATTACCCCAACTGTACCCTAAATACCCCAAGTGTACCCTAAATATCTTAACTGTACTCTAAATACTCTAAGTGTACCCAAAATACCCTAACTTTAGCGGTTCCCCTAATTAAAACATGATTTATTTTTTCCCATGTAGCATATTATTAAAAATATTGTTCCCACGCATTCCAGTAAATGAAACTAGTTTAACCTACCAACGAAGTACAGAAGAACAGTACTTTTAATAGCAATGTATCTTTGTCTGGGATCAATTCATTTCTAAATTTTTGTATATATTGTACTGCCGTGCCGTATGGATATTACATAGATTAATCGCATCGTTGCTCAGAGAAGCCGAAATAGCTAAGAGGTAAAGCAGGTGAACTTCAAAACGAAAGGTCTTACATTCGAATCCCAGGAAAGTCAAAAAAATGTGCCGAGTAGTACCCGCAGGTAGCAATCGAGCTATAGGAATTATTATTTTTTGGTTCACTTGTTCAACGGCGGGTTTTTACCCGCAGATAACTAACTGCAGGTAAAAGAGCCAATTATCTGCGTATAGGAAACCGCGCAGAAAACGAAAAATTTGTCATTGATTGCTGCGGGGTGGAACCCGCAGGTGCATAACTGCAGTTTACTATACACAGTTAAAAGTGCCAATTATCTGCGTGTAGGTAGTGGGAACTTCCCCGCAGAGTTCTGCGTGGCCATTTTTGACAGGGATGCTATCACGCAAATGACTGACGTTAGTTTTGAAATTAATATTGCCCTGCGTGTTTCCGTTTCTTTTCCAACTTTGCTCAGAAATTTACTAGCTAAAAATGGAAACAAATACAAAGGGCTATTAAATCAAAACACGAAATTAGTAATTACAATTACAAAGCCTTGAAGCAATTTTTAAACTTAAGTTTAGAAGTATAAACTTGAGTAGTAATTATGGAAATTGTCGTCAAAAGGAGTTGTGTAATGTGTACCTGAGAATTCAATGATGAAAGAGAAGAAAACATTTGCCCAGATTATGATTTTCTTTCCTCTGATGATTAACAGCATATCGAGTAACATTATTCCGGTAACCCCAATATAAAAATTGAGAAAAATGACAATTTTGTACGCCTGAAATGTGGGATCTGGGTAATACAGTTCAATCAGCAAGCGGATTGAATCGTACAGAAATAATATAAAGAGCATCCAGACGACTAGTATCCAAGTGAAGTACTGCTTATTGGATTTGGTGTATCTTAAGCAAAGCTTCTTTTCATCCCAATCAAATGGTGTGGCTTTGAGATAACCGAATATTTTGAAGAATTGTGCAACGATATTCCAATAAATTTCGACATAATCCTATGAAGAAGTTCTCGCAGCCGTTTTTCTCCTAGAAGGCAATATTGTTTTTACTTTCATTTCAAATAGTTTTATTAACGAATCGACTTAAGATAAAGAGAAGGGAGAAGCTGCACCCGGCAGACTTTTGGGTTGACTAAAAACGACAATAACTTGGTTATTTATCCACTGAGAAAATCGTCGTTAAAATAAAGCTCTCTAAATTGCGCTTCAGGAAACATTGGGCTGGGGCTCCTATATATTTATATATACAAAGTGGTGGTGAACAGCTAGAAATAAGGCGCTATATTGTTTTGTGGAATTATTGTTTCTTTGCTTAACATATTGGGTATTTCTACCTTAATATCAGTGTCAGGGTTTGAAAAGTCAGGGTTCTGGGTGCAACAAAACCTGTTAATCCCATTTGCTTCTGCAATATGTTTCTCTGAGAATGAAGAGAAAAAAATCCGAGAACACATTCAAAATTAGACAGCAGTAATTACAAATTTTTTTGAAAATTTTTGAAACAAATTCCATGAATTATTTTTAATATGCCAATTTTTGTGCTTATTTGTCCAACTTCATTAAACATCTGCAAAACCCTATTCATGACAGAAAAAGCTGCGTCTGGAAAAATTAAATGTTTAAGTGGAACTGAATAGTATTAGCTTGTATTGATAGGTAGGCGTAACATTGGCTAAGTAAATTGGTTTTTTGCTAGTAAGTAAAAACATTCTTCTATAGGCTAGATAAATATGGAATACATAATATAATATATTCCCTTCTGTAATAATCCTGCTATAACATTCCTTCAATCGAAGTACTATTTACATTTACATTGCAAAGAGAATTGTTATGTTGGCTACGATGTAAAGAGCCTGGCCAAAATATCTAATAATACACAAACTCAACGGCTTTGACATTAGCTCAATCGATTATTTTGGCCAGGGATTCTTATTTGATTTGGTTCTTATTCTTCTTATTAATTGTTAGCTTTGCCATCCTACACTCAACTGATGTTTGTAGTAAGGCTAACAATGCATTGCTATTTTTCTGCTTAGCTTATTTCTGTTCTGGTTTGTTGACTTTTGGGTAATGTATAAATTCAACGGTAATTCCTCTCACCTTGGCTCATAATGGATTACATTAGTTTACGTGAGTAATGAGTTATGTGTGTCCCAAATATTATAGCGAATCCAGCTAACAAAAGTAGTCCAGCCACAGGATTTATTTAATTGGTACCTTTGTCTTGCTGACCCAAATTAGCTATATTTGAAATAAGGGTAAATCCTCCAACTTAATGCTTTGCTACTTTTCTTCTTAGCTTATTTCTGTTCTGCTTTGTGGTCTTTTTGGCATTGCTAGGATACTTGCAACGTTGCAATACTGACTTGGTCAGTTCTACGGTTTAATGTTTGTGTATTGGGAGTATGTGCTCTGACTGTGCTATGCTTAAAAAATCAAAGCATTTTTTATGTGTCGCTAAGAAAATAAGAAATGAAAGACATTTAGAAAAAGGCCAAATGGTTAGGTTTGTCAATATGGCATGTTAGAAGTAATGTCTCTTAGTCTGCAAAAACTCGGATGCGCAGAAATTCTACTCATCCTTGAGAAATTGTCTCAATCTATTTTTGCTTTGGTTCCAGCCCCGAAGTAAATAAGCTATTTTATTGATCTTGGCTTTAGGGGAATGCAGTAGTAAATCAATAGTCAATACTAAGCTCAATATGCAAACTTAATCAGACTCAAATTTAAATTATGCAGAAAAATAAACTTTTAATGGGAAACAGACTTTCCAAAAGCTGACGAATCCTTTATTTTATCTTAATTTTTGTCTTAACTTAACTATAATTATACTCTCAAATTACAATTATTATTATGAGTATACAGAGATGTTGGTGCGAATAACAAACTGTGAGTGGAACATGATTACGGCAATTTGATTAACAATCAGGTTTTAATCTTAATGGACAAGACCATATTAATTGTGTAATCGACTACAATTCTCATGAATGAGACAGTCGTTACTTTTTGAATCATAAAGCAATTACCAAATGAGAGTCCCATCGGCTTGCAAGCTCTTAATTTTCTTAGTAAGTATTTATTCTGGATTTCTCTTCTCCATTTCTGGCGAAATAGTCTAGATTGATCGCCTACTTCCCCTAAGCTGGCAACCGAAAATTTCTCCATGAGCAGGATAATGATGGACAACAATGGGAAACACATGTACATGGACATTGGCATACGTCCCGCCAATTTCATAGCACTAAAATTAGTGAGTATATGAAATGTATTTAAGACAATTAAACTAATTCCTAATACATTTGACATGATATCATTGAAGTATTTATTTAACAACGTCATTATTTCATAAATCCGAATCGGTACTTTAATACTTCCATCTCTGTCTTCAATATGTCTCGTAGGACCGATTGATTTCAAACAGGAGGCTGACTGTGTGCAGTACACAAACGAAAGGTCCACAAACAGAGTACATGTAGCTGAGATATGAATAGTTATTAGAAAGACTACAATGAAAATAAAGACGCGGGTGAGAATGAGAGTGTGAACTTCCTCAGGGAATACTTCTCTTAAAAGTCTCTGCATTGGATTCCAATCCTCTCCGTATGCACATTGCACAGAAATTGAAACGCAGTTAAAAACTCCTGTGACGTTTATGAACGACACTACTTTTGAAATTAGTATTGCTCTCCGTGTTTCCACACCATTTTCAATTTTACTCTGAAATTTACTTCCTAAAAAGGAAAACAAATTTTCATGAGTTTTAAAATCAAATCACGAAGAAAGTAAATCAAAATTAAAAGCTTACAAGTTTTAATTATAATTTAAGTTTAACACTGCAAGTTTTCATAATGGAAATGATCGTATTTGGAAAGTTTCGTTTTTCATATTTAAGTAATCATAATCGTTAGCTATATTAATAAAATGAATGTAAAGAGTTAAGTCATTGAGTAATGTGTACCTGAGAATTGAATGATGAAACGGATAAAAACATTTGTCCAGATTATGAATTCCTTTCCTTTGATGATAAACAGCATATCGATTAACATTACTACGGTAATCGCAATATAAAGCTGGATAAAAATGACAATTTTGTATGCTTGAAATGTGGGATCTGGATAATACAGTTCAATCAGCAAACGGACTGAACCCCACAGAAAGAATATAAAGAGCATCCAGACGACTAGTATCCAAGCGAAGTATTGCTTATTGGATTTGGTAAATCTTAAGCAAAGCTTCTTTTCATCCCAATCAAATGGTGTGGCTTTGAGATAACCGAATATTTTGAAGAATTGTGCAACGATATTCCAATAAATTTCGACATAATCCTGTGAAGAATTTCTCGCAGCCGTTTTCCTTCTAGAAAGCAATATTGTTTTTACTTTCATTTCAAATAGTTTTATTAACGAATCGATTTAAGATAAAGAGAAGGAAGAAGCTGCACCCGGCAGACTGTTGTTTGACTAAAGACGACAATAACTTGATGTCTTGAAGACGACAATAACTTGATGTCCTGAAGACGACAATAACTTGATGTCCTGAAGACGGCAATAACTTGATGTCTTGAAGACGACAATAACTTGATGTTCTGAAGACGACAATACCTTGTAGTCGTCGTTAAAAGCTCTCTAAATTGCGTTTCAGAAAAAATTGTGCTGGAGCTCCTATATATTTATATAAATACAAAGTCATGGTGAACAGCTAGAAATAAGGTTCTGTATGGTTTTGTGGAATTGTTGTTTCTTTGCTTAACATATTGGGTATTTTCTACTTTAATATCAGTGTCAGGGTTTGATAAGTCAGGGTTCTGGGTGCAACAAAACCTGTTAATCTCCTTTGCTTTTGCAATATGTTTCTCTGAGAATGAAGAAAAAAATCCAGGAACACATTCAAAATCAGACAGCAGTAAACACCAAATTTTTGAAAATTTTCGAAACAAATTCCATGATATATTTTAATATGCAGTATAGAAATTTTAGTGCTTATTTCTCCAACTTCACTAAACATCTGCGAAACCATGTTCATGACGCAAAAACTGTTTCTAGAAAGGTCTGAGCCAGACTGCTTATGTGGATTTGAGTATTATAGATGGTAGTGATTGGTGGGCGTAACTTTCTCTCAGTACACTTTTTTGCTATTAAGTCCTGCCATTAATCGAAATGCTATTTACATTTACATTGCAAAGCGTATTGTTTTGTTGACTACGATGTAAGAAAATAGCCTTGTCAAAATATTTTATAAATACACTAACTCAAAGGCTTTGACATTACCTCAATCGATTATGTTGGCCTTGATCTTTATTTTCTTTGGAGGAATACAGAAATCAATAATTAGATATTTTTTGTTTAACGTACACTTTTATTATGAGATTATGGGCTTGGGTAATCGGATGACCGAATGACCAGAATCGGATGACCAGAATCGGATGACCAGCGTCAAAGCGCATGCCCATGCTCACTATTACATTAGCATGCATAGCGCATAGCGTATTTAAGAACCTAACCTAACTAAAATAATCAAATTTCAGAGTAGGTATATGTTTATTAGGTTAGGTTCTTAAATACGCTATACGCTGTGCACGCTAATGTAATAATGTGCACGCGTTTTGATGCTGGTCATCCGATTCTGGTCATCCGATTCTGGTCATTCGGTCATCCGAATACCTAAGCCCTGAGATTATAAATGCAAAAGGAATGGACATAACTTTAAGCCATCTACTTTGTTTCACACCTATTTTCCGAATTTATACACTGAAATATTTCATTTTAAGCTCTGATCTTATTATAATTATGTTCTGAGACTATGATTGTCATTATGGATTGGTACATGTAAGTAGCAATGCAATGTCAGCAAATATTGTCAGCAATATAATATATATATTTACCTAAAACTTATCAAAAACTTTCGTGTTTCATTCAAAGCATTGAAACTGGGTCGTCTACTCAAAAAGTGTAATTTTTTTATTCCAGCCAGCATAACGGGATTTATTTATTTTATTGTCATTCGACACAAATTTCATATATTTGAAATAATGTTAATGCTTTGCCTGTATTTCTTCTGTATTTATTCTGGTTCTCTTTTGTCGACTTTTAGGCATTGCTAGGATATTTCTAACTGACTTGCCCAGTTGAATGTATTATATTTTGTGTACCTGCTTCGTGTTTCATTCTGCTCACTCAAGAAAACAAGTCTGTGTATGCGATGCATGCCAAGTAAATAAGGAATAGTGGGAAGGCCTTTAAGAGAGAGGCCTAATAGTTTTGCCTGTGCTAAGTTAAAAGCTGAGTTTCTTAACATACAAAATGCTTAATGCGCAGAAATACAATTGCCATGTTTAAGAAATTGCCTCAATCGATTTCCGCTTTGGGCCCAGCCCTGACGTTAACAAATAATGTATAGATCTTGGCTTTAGCCGTATACATTGGTCGTCCGCTACTCCTAAGCTATAAAGCGGCAAAGACCTTCACCGAAAAAGAAAGTAATAGCATTGGTTCAGTAAATTAGTTTCTCTTTGCAGCAAAGACTCGTATTAAGTAAAATCATAGTATCCTGTAGTAGACTAGATAAATGTGGAATACATTACATTTAATATAGCATATTCCTTTCTGTAATAATCCTGCAATAACATTCCTTTAATCGAAATGCTATTTACATTTATACTTTTCCATTGCAAAGAACAAAAAGTTTGTTGGCAAGAACAGTATTCTAATTCGTGGTCACGAAATTATATTCGTGCATGTGGGCTGCATGAAATGCATGAATTGCAAGAAATGCACAAAATACATGAAATGCACGAAAATAGGAATATACCAGATTTTAGTGTTCCACTACCTTAGGAAAACTTAAAAATGCAATGAGAACCATTGTAAAACAAAAGAGGTACCATAGATATAGTATTATTTTCACCATCTTCCAGTCAATTTACATTTATGCCTAGGCTTACTGCGTCATTCTCATGTGCAAGGCAAAGTCTATATTCACTTAAAGTAATCAACCAAAGACTGCCCAGAAATACTTTCCTTCGGCATAAAAATAAAGTTAACTAATGCATATAACTGTTTTCAACTGCATTGGATCACTTAATAGGTATACGTATTCTTTTACTGATTGGGAAATACGAAATATTATGGATTGGTACATGTGGAAGAAAACAGTGCTTCTGCTTCTGCTTGTAATGCTTAATGAATACTACTATGTGTGCCCCAAATATAAAAAATCCGGCTGGCATAAGGGGTCCAGCGGCAGGATTTATGTAGTTGTGTGCTTTGTCATGCTCAATTTAAATTCCCTTTATTTACTTGAATAACATTAATGCTACCAAATTAATCCATTGCTATTTTTCTTTTTAGCTTATTGATGTTCTGTTTTGTTGACATTGCTAGGAAACTTTCAACTTTAATCTAATAGAAAGACGAAATGCCATTGCGTTAAGTTATGTCTCTGAATATGAAAAATGTTCAATGCGCAGAAATACAATTTCCATGCTTAAGAAGGTGCCTCAATCGATTTCCGCTTTGGGGACGACTCTGACGATAATAAACAATTTTATTAACCTTGGGTTTAGCGGAATGCTGTATTAAATCAATAATCAATATATCTGGGGTTAAAACTCAATATATTATTATTATTATATGCACAAAAATAAACTTCTAATGGGAAACATAGGTTTTAAAAGCTGACGTATAATTCCTTTTATTATTTGCCGTTTGTCTTGACTTCCTTATAATTATACTTTCAAATTACGTTTGTTATTATGAGTAAAAATAGAAATTGTTGCGAAAAACAAAATGTGGGAAGAACATTAGGGAAATTGAAATAACAATCAAGTTTTAATCTTAATGGACAATACCATACTAATTGTGTTATCGAATACAATTTCCATGAATGATACTGTTGTTTGCTTTTGAATTAAAAAACAGGGGCCGAATGTAGGTCCAAACGGTCGACAAGTTCTTAATTTTTGCATACAGCATTTATCCTGGATTTCCCTTTTGCAGTTTTGGAGAAATAGTCCGGATTCGTCGGCCACTGTCCCTAGCCTTGCAACACACAATTTCTCTAAAAGCAAGCAAATAATAGACATCAACGGGAAATTCACGTACATAACAATTGGAATATGTCTCGCCAATTTTATAGCACTAAATGTCGTGAGCATATGAACTGTGTTTAAGCCAATTAATCCCATTCCTAAAACATTCGACAGCAAATCGTTGTAGTATTTATTTAGCAAAGTCATTATTTGAAAAATACGAATCATTTCCTGAATACTTTCATTTCTGTCTTCAATACGTCTTGTAGGGCCGATTGATTTCAAGCAGGAGGCTGACTGTGTGCAGTAGAGAAAAGAAATTCCCACAATCTGACTAGAAGAAGTTATGATATGAATTGCCATTAGAAGGACTACGAAGAAAGCACAGACGCGAGTGAGAAAGTGAGTGTGAACATCCCCGGGGAATACTTCTCTTAAAAATCTTTGAATTGGATTCCAATCTTCTCCGTATGCGGATTGCATAGACATGGAAACAACGCATAGAAATTGTATCACGTATATTAATGGCACAACTTTTGAAATTAATATTGCTCTGCGTGTTTCCGCTTCTTTTTCAACTTTACTCTGAAATTTACTCTCTAAAATGAAAACAAATTCAAATATGAAAATCAAAACACGAATGTAATTAGATTAAATAGCTTGGAAATTAATTTCAAAGTTTAGCAATATAAATTTGTTTTAAATTGCACTGAGTTAAGTAATTGAGTAATGTTTACCTGAGAATTGACGGATGAACCGCAAGAAAACTTTTTTCCAGATTACCATTTCTTTCCCTTTGGTGATAAACAAGATATCTATTAATATTATTACGGTAGTCGTAATGTAAACCTGAATAAAAATCACAATTTTGTATGCTTGAAAAGTGGGATCTGGGTAATACATTTCAATCAGCAAACGGACTGAACAGTATATAAATAATAGAAAGAAAGACAAGACGACTAATATCCAAGTGCAGTATTGAACTTTGGAATTTGTGATTTTTAAGCCAGGCTTCTTTTCATCCCAATCAAATGGTGTAGCTTTGAGATACTCGCATATTTTAAAAAATCGAGCTACTTCTTTCCAATAAATAGGGAGATAATCCTGAGAAGAAGTTCTCCCAGTCGTTCTTCTTCTAAAATGCAATATTGTTTTTACTTTCATTTCAAATAGTTTTATTAACGAATCGACTTTAGAGAAAATGAAAGAAGCAGCTCCACCGGCAGAATGTTGGTTGACTAAAGACGGCAATAATTTGGTTATTTATCCACTGAGAAAACTCAGAAAAGGTTGGGCTGGGGCTCCATTGTACTTATTTAAATACAAAATAATGGTGAACAGGTAGAATAAGGTACTAAATTATTTTGTTCAATTATTATTTGTTTGCGTAGCTTATTGGATACAGTCTACTTTAATATCAGTGTTAGGGTTTAAATAGTCAGGCTTCTGGGTGCAACAAAATCCCAAAATCCGCTTTGCTTCTGCAATACATTTTGTGAGAAGAAAAAGCAATGAGGAAACAAATTCATATTTTGACAGCAGTTAACGCCAATTTAAAAAAAAATTCTAAAAAAATTCCATGAATTTCCATTCAATAAATTGCTTAAATGAAACACCTATGTTGCGACGAATCTCTGCACTTTTTAACTAAAATGATTGTATATGTATGTATTTTGTATATCTGCGGGGTTTTTTGAATTAACGTATAGTGTTCGAGAATGTACTATTGCAATACTGAGTACATAATGTACCTAGCCAGAACTGGCACACCACCAAGTGTTGGACGTTATTTCTTTAGGGCTCTGCACTACTCAACTTTAGTATGCAATTAAATTAATTAAACTATTGAAATATAACTTTCACTGATCATATCAGACAATCCGGAACCCACGCCACAACACCCTAGGTTCTGTTCTGCTATAAGAGAAGAGATGACCAACCTTCTATAGAGATGGTATCTAGGGCTCAGGCCACAAAATCGGGTTCGTTGCCAACTCCTCGTCTCTACGTGCCCTTTGAATACGTTTTAATTAAAATGTTGCTAGAAGTTATATTAGTAATTGTGCGATTGTTGATAATATGCATTCCATGTAACACTTGATGAAGTGAAGATAAATAAACTAAACTGGACATATCTATATATAATATATGCAGTAAGGAGATTTTAGTGCCTATTTCACTAAACGTCTGCGAAACCCTGCTCATGACACAAAAAACTGTTTCTCTGGAAAAGTCTGAGCCAGACTGCTTATGCGGAATTGAATCTTATAGATGGTAGTGATTGGTTGGCGTAACATTGGCTCAGTAAATTAACTTTTTTGCTATTAAGCCCTGCCATTAATCGAATGTTATTTACATTTACATTGCAAAGCGTATTGCTTAGTTGGCTACGATGTAAGAAAATAGCCTTGTCAAAATATCTAATAATACACAAACTCAACGGCTTTGACATTAGCTCAATCGATTATGTTGGCCTTGATCCCTATTTACTTTAGCATGAATACAGAAATCAATAATTAGATATTTTTTTTATTAACGTACAGTTTTATTATATGTATTTATAAAAGCAAAAAGTTTGGACATAACTTCCAAGCCATTTATTTTGTTTCATAACTATTTTCCGAATTTATACACTGAGATTTCATTTTAACCTCTGATCCTATTGTAATTACATTCTGAGACTACGTTTATCATTATGGATTGGTACATGTAAGCAGCAACACAATGTCAGCAAAGATTGCTTCTACTGGCAAAATGCTTCATCTATAATCCAATGTGTAGTTTATTTTCAAAGTTTAACTAAAAATTATCAAGAACTTTCGTATTTTCATTCAAATATTGAAACTTGATCGTTTACTCAAAAAATGTAATTTTTTATTCCAGCAAGCATAACACGACATTATTAAACAAAATCGGCAACAATTGTGTGCTATGTAGATTCCTATTACGCCAATTTTATCCAATTTCATTTACATCCGCCGAAACCCTTCTCAAAACATACAGATACTGCTTCTTGGAAAATTAGTTTGGTGAGTGGAATTGAATACTTTAGGTTTGCTAGCTATATATTGATGGTTCGGCAACTTCTCTTGAGTTAGTAACGGAGAATTTCTCAGAAAGCAAGACAAGGCTCAGTAAATTAGTTTTTTGCCATTAAGTAAAAATATGTTTTCTGTATACTCGGTGAGTATGGAATACATGACATTTAATATAGTATTATGTTATAATACATGCAAATGTCCTACAATAAGATGCCTTTAATGGAAATGCTGCTTACATTTAAACTTTTTCACTCCGAAGACAAAATAGTTTTGTTGGCTACTTTTAAAGTTAAGAATCAAGTCAAAATACTTTATAATACGCAAATTCAACGGCTTGCTTTTACATTGCCTCACTCGATTACATTGGCAATTGATCGTTGGTCTGCTTTGGCGCAATGATGAAATCAATAATTGATATAATTCCTTCTTTAACATACACTTGAGTACAGTTATTCCTAATAACTATAAATGGACGCAACTTTCAAGTCATTTAATTTGTTTAATAACTATTTTCTGAATATATAAACTAAGATTTCATTTTAATTTCTGGTCTTATTATAATTACACTCTCATATTATGTTTTGCATTATGGATTGGTGCATGTGTACTTTAAGGAGGTATTACTTTTGCTGACAATGTATAATACAATGTGTACAGGTGCATTTTAAAAGTACAACTAAAATTATCATGAACTTATGCTATGGGCCATGATCACAAAATTGCATCAAATAATTTCCGCCTTGGGCCCAGCCCTGAAATTACTAATTAATTTTACTGATCTTGGCTTTAAAAGAATGCAATAGTAAATCCGAAGTCAATATATAGATAGTTGGGGTTAAAAATCAAAATTAGTGGATACACAAGGATTCTAATAGGAAACAGAAGTCGACGAATCCTTTATTTTACCTTAATATTTTGTCTTAACTTCATTATAATTCTACTCTCCAATGGCGTTTATTATTACGAGTATACAGAGATATTGGTGTCTATAACAAAATGTTAGAAGAACATTATTACAGCAATTAGAATAGCAATCATGTTGTTTTAATTAATGGACAAAACCATATTAATTGTGTTATTGAACACAATTTGCATAAACGCTACAGTCGTTTGTTTTTGAATTATAAAGCAAGTACCAAATGATATTCCAAACGGTTTACAAGCACTTAATTTTCGTAGAAAATATTTATTCTTGATTTCTCTTTTCCATTTTTGGCGAAATAGTCTAGATTGATCAGCCACACCTCCTAAACTAGCAACATAGAATTTCTCTATCAACAAGCACATAATAGATAACAATGGGAAAAATATGTACATAAAAATTGGAATATGTCTCGCCAATTTTATAGCACTAAAAGTAGTGAGCATATGAAATGTGTTTAAGTTAATTAAATACATTCCTGCAACATTTGACACGATGTCATTATAGTATTTATTTAGCAATGCCATTATTTGGAAAATACGAATAGAATCTTTAATACTTCCATCTCTGATTTCAATATGTCTCGTAGGACCGATTGATTTCAAACAGGAGGCTGACTGTGTGGAGTACACAAACGAAAGGAAAACAAATAGAATACATGTAGCTGAGATATGAATGGTTATTAGAAAGATTACAATGAAAATAAAGACGCGGGTGAGAGAGAGTGTGCGAACTTCCTCAGGCAGTACTTCTCTTAAAAGTCTTTGCATTGGATTCCAATCCTCTCCGTATGTACATTGCACAGCAAATGAAACGTCGTTAAGAAATCCCAAGAGGTATAGTAATGATATTCCTTTTGAAATTAATTGTGCTCTGCGTGTATCAGCTTCTTTTCCAACTTTACTCTGAAATTTACTGCCTAAAAATGTAAACAAATTCAAAATACTTTAAAATCAAAACACGCAGAAATAATTGCAATTAAATACCTTAGAATTTTAAATTTTACAAAAACTAAATAGCTTAAAAGTTAATCTAAATTTACTTTTAGCAGTATAAAGTTGTATTAAGAGAAATTTTCGTGATAGAAATGTTCATTTTGCGTATTTAGTTTTAGTTAATAATTGTTAGTATTAGTAATTTCATATTAGTGAATTAGTTAAGTAATTGAGTAACGTGTACCTGAAAATTGAATGAGGAATCGGAAGAAAACGTTTGTAAAGATTATGATTTTCTGTCCTCTTATGATATACAGGATATCGATTAATATTACTGCAATAATCACAAGGTAAAGCTGGATAAATATGATAATTTTAAGAGCTTGAAATGTGGGATCTGGATTATACAGTTCAATCAGCAAACGGATTGAACCGTAGAGAAATGCTATAAAGAAGAACGAGACGAAGAATATCCAAGTGCAGTATTGTGTATTGGAATTGGTGATTCTTAAGCAATGCTTCTTTTCATCCCAAACAAATGGTGTAGCTTTAAGGTAACCGAATATTTTGAAGAATCGAGCAAATTCTTTCAAATAAATTTGGACATAATCCTGAGAAGAAATTTTCTCAGCATTTTCTTTTCTAGAACGCGGTATTGTATTTACTTTCATGTCAAATATTAAGTTTTCTTAACAAACCCTCGTATACAACAAAAATGGAAAGAAGCAGCTGCACTCGACAGACTGGGTTGGGGTAATGGACGACGACAATATATTGGTGGTTATAATTCCACTGACAAAATCGTCTTTGAATGTCCTCTAAATATCATTTTTAAAATAGTTGGGTTGGGATTCCTGTAATTTAAATGACGGGTTCCGTATTGAAAAGCATCTGACGTTGCATTTGGTGGATTGGATATTATTAGAGAAAATTGGACATAACTATGTTTACTGTAGAAATTCTAGTAGATTGTATATACCTAACTTCCTTAAATACAAGCACAATAATAATATTGCGGTTTACCTGCTAGCATAATAGTATATCAGCTATGTTAGCTCTAGTACAACTTAAAACTATCCATTCGTATTTTTAGATAAACCAAATTTTATCCATTTTTATCCAGTCAAATGCTTTCGTCAATCAAAACCTTGTTCATTACACGCAAAGAAAATATTGCTTGGGAAATTAAATAGCATCATGACTAACTCAGCAATAATTTTTATTTGCTTCGCAAATATCGGTTTGAAATTTCATAAATTTTTGACTGCCGGGTAAGTAAGTCCTACGTGAAATTCAAAACGATATGCTGCATTTTGATGTTCCTGCACTATAGTTTTATTTACTTAAACAAACATTTTTTGCAGAATATTATAAAGGTCAAATTGTTATGACTTCAATGTGCCTTTTAACCATTTTTTGGGTATCCCTTTGGAGAATATTTTTTGGTTTTTCTTTTTCGATTACAGGATTGGTCCTACTTATTACTACAATAAATATAGGTTTATGAAAAACAAGTTCAGAGATATACCACAAATATTTGATAGAAAAACTATTTATTGAAAGGCAAGTACTGAACAAAGTTCTCGGTGACAGACACCATAGAATCCCAAAGTCAATAAAACAACTCCTTCCAGTCACATCATCATATGATCAAAAATCATCCGATGGTCAAATAATAGTTAACAACTCTTAGTCCACTTTTCACAGGGTTTATTAAGTATCGTCAGTATATTATTATTATTAAATTATTAGGCATGGTATATGTTATAAGAAGTTTTGACATTAGAGATATCAAATGTACATTTATTTTACTTAGCTTTTATTGAATTACCCGATTCCCTCTGTGAGTTACACATTACATAAATACTAAACTTGTTTATACTACAGATGGAGCATTCAATTCCCGGAATAACATTTTTCTGCTACTAAATAGGGCAATAAAACATTAAAAATGAAGCATTAGGAAATTTCTAATTTGGCCAGCGAGTTGTCTAGAATATCGTATGACGAATTCTTTTTCAAAAATTCTGATAAGTGGATTCAATTTTTCTATATGAATGATTTGGATTCTCTATGCCTTTGGGTGGAGTCCGAATGTACTCAATCACTAGGTACTAAATTGTTTCGAGAAATTATTGTTTGTTTGCTTAACTTATTGGATATTTTCTACTTTAAAATTAGTGTCAGTGTTGGAAAAGTCCTAATTCCGCATGCAATGAAACCTATTATATACCTATTGTTTCTGTGTGCGTGTTTCTGAGAATGAGAAAACGGAAATTTGGGAATAAATTAAAAATTTGACAGTTGCAAACACCAATTATTTTGAAAAACTTCCAAACAAATCTGATGAATTGCCATTTAATGAATTAGGTTGAAGTAGGGCAGAGGTGATAGAGGGTTAAGAGGAGGAGGAATAACGGCATTTGGAATAACAATCAGGATTTAATCTTAGCGGACAAAATCATATTAATTGTGTTGTTGAACACAATTTCCATGAATGAGACAGTCGTTTGCTTTCGAATTAAAAAGCAATTACCAAATGTAAGTCCAAATGGTCTACAAACTCTTAATTTTCGTAGAAAATATTTATTCTGGATTTCTCTTTTCCAGTTTAGGCAAAATATTTTCGATTGATCGGCCACTTCTCCTAAGATTGCAACAATGTATTTCTCCGTGAACAAGCAAAGAATAGACAACAATGGGAAACTCAAGTACATAAAAATTGGAATATGACTCCCCAATTTTATAGCGCTAAAAGTAGTGAGCATGTGAACTGTGTTTAAGGCAATTAAACATACAGCTGAAAAATTCGACACCATATCGTTAATGTATTGATTTAGCAAAGTGATTATTTGGAAAATACGAATCGGTTCTTGAATGCTTTCATCTCTGTCTTCAATGTGTCTCGTAGGGCCGATTGATTTCAAACAGGAGGCAGACTGTGTGCAGTACACAAACGAAATGCCCACAAACAGATTACATGTACCTAACAAATGTATGGCCATTAGAAACCCCCTTAGAAGTTACCCGCAGGAAACCGCGTGTAATTTACGCGATTTTTAATAGAAGAGTAGTTCCCGCAGGATCCTGCACGTTGCTGCGGGAAACTACCTGCGTATGTTAGAACGCCTGAAATTGTGGTTAAAATTAAACGCAGATAATTATCTGCGGGAAACGTGGCGAAAACGTCATTGTTCCCGCGGGATTCTTCACGCAGAACCATCTCCGCTGAAATAGTAACATGCATCTTAGGTTAAAAATCATGTAAAAATTATATCAAATTGAACTTCTGTATTGCAAAATATAATCATTCCATTTCAATAGTATAATTGTCTAATTTTTCAAAATATTTAGTGTACAGTTAGAGTATTTGGGGTACACTTAAATTAACTGAACCGTAAATACCCTAACTGTACTCTAAATACCCTAACTGTACCATAAATACCCTAACTGTACCCCAAATACCCTAACTGTACCCTAAATACCCTAACTGTACCTCAAATAACCTAACTGTAGTTTAAATACCCTAACTGTACACTAAGTACCCTAACTGTACCCCAAGTACACTAACTGTACCCTGAATACCTTAACTGTGGTTTAAATATCTTAACTGTATTTTAAATACCCCAGCTGTACCCTAAATACCTTAACTGTATTTTAAATATCCCAACTGTACCCTAAATACTCCAACTGTACCCTAAATACTTTAATTGTACCGTAAATACCCTAACTGCACCCTAATTACCTTAACTGTAATTTAAATACCCTAACTGTACCCTAAATACCATAACTGTTACCCTAAAAACCCTAACTGCACTCTAAATATATATCCTAATTGTAACCTATATAAATACTCTAACCGTACCCTAAATACCCTAATTGTAACCCAAATACTCTAACTGTACCCTAAATACCCTAACTGCACCCTAATTACCTTAACTGTAATTTAAATACCCTAACTGTACCCTAAATACCATAACTGTACCCTAAAAACCCTAACTGCACTCTAAATATATACCCTAATTGTAACCTATATAAATATTCTAACCGTACCCTAAATGCCCTAACTGCACCCTAATTACCTTAACTGTACCCTAAATACCCTAACTGTACCCTGAATACTTTAACTGTGGTTTAAATATCTTAACTGTGGTTTAAATATCTTAACTGTGGTTTAAATATCTTAACTGTGGTTTAAATACCTTGACTGTATTTTAAATACCTTAACTGTATTTCAAATACCCCAACTGTACCCTAAATACCTTAATTGTATTTTAAATACCCCAACTGTACCCTAAATACCTTAATTGCATTTTAATTACCCCAACTGTACCCTAAATACCCCAAGTGTACCCTAAATATCTTAACTGTACTCTAAATACTCTAAGTGTACCCAAAATACCCTAACTTTAGCGGTTCCCCTAATTAAAACATGATTTATTTTTTCCCATGTAGCATATTATTAAAAATATTGTTCCCACGCATTCCAGTAAATGAAACTAGTTTAACCTACCAACGAAGTACAGAAGAACAGTACTTTTAATAGCAATGTATCTTTGTCTGGGATCAATTCATTTCTAAATTTTTGTATATATTGTACTGCCGTGCCGTATGGATATTACATAGATTAATCGCATCGTTGCTCAGAGAAGCCGAAATAGCTAAGAGGTAAAGCAGGTGAACTTCAAAACGAAAGGTCTTACATTCGAATCCCAGGAAAGTCAAAAAAATGTGCCGAGTAGTACCCGCAGGTAGCAATCGAGCTATAGGAATTATTATTTTTTGGTTCACTTGTTCAACGGCGGGTTTTTACCCGCAGATAACTAACTGCAGGTAAAAGAGCCAATTATCTGCGTATAGGAAACCGCGCAGAAAACGAAAAATTTGTCATTGATTGCTGCGGGGTGGAACCCGCAGGTGCATAACTGCAGTTTACTATACACAGTTAAAAGTGCCAATTATCTGCGTGTAGGTAGTGGGAACTTCCCCGCAGAGTTCTGCGTGGCCATTTTTGACAGGGAAGACTACGAGGAAAACAAAAACGCGGGTGAGAAAAAGATTGTGAACTGCCTCAGGGAACACGTCTCTTAAAAATCGTTGCACTGGGTTTCAATCTTCTCCGTATGCACATTGCACGGAAAATGAAACGCCGTTAAGAAATCCTAAGACGTACGTTACTGACATTAATTTTGAAATTAATATTGCCCTGTGTGTTTTCGTTTGTTTTCCAACTTTGCTCTGAAATTTACTGGCTAAAAATGAAAACAAATACAAATAGATTTTAACTCAAAACACGAAATTACAATTACATGACCGCGAAATTATTTTTAAACTTAAGTTTATGTGCAAACTTACGTAGTAAGTATGGAAATTTTCGTCAAAACTAAAATTTCGTGTTGCGTATTTAGTAATATTTTTGTTAGTATAAGTAATTTAATTAATGTATGAGTTAAGTAATTGTGTACCTGAGAATTGAAGGATGAAACGGAAGAAAGCATTTGTCCAGATTATGATTCCATTTCCTCTGATGATATACAGGATATCAACTAACATTATTACGGTGCTGATAATGTAAACCTGGATAAAAATGACAATTTTATAAGCTTGAAAATTGGGTTCTGGATAATACAGTTCAATCACCAAACGGATTGAACAGTAGAGAAATAATAGAAAGAACAACAAGACGACGAATATCCAAGCGCAGTACTGCACTTTAGAATTGGTGGCTTTTAAGCTGTTTTTCGTTTCATCCCAATCAAAGGGTGTGGCTTTGAGATAACCGAATATTTTGAAGAATCGAGCAAATTCTTTCAAATAAATGTCGACATAGTCCTGAGAAAAAATTTTCTCAGCCTTTTCTTTTCTGCAACGCGATATTGTTTTTCCTTTCATGTCAAATAAAAGTTTTATTACCCTGTCAAAAATGGCCACGCAGAACTCTGCGGGGAAGTTCCCACTACCTACACGCAGATAATTGGCACTTTTAACTGTGTATAGTAAACTGCAGTTATGCACCTGCGGGTTCCACCCCGCAGCAATCAATGACAAATTTTTCGTTTTCTGCGCGGTTTCCTATACGCAGATAATTGGCTCTTTTACCTGCAGTTAGTTATCTGCGGGTAAAAACCCGCCGTTGAACAAGTGAACCAAAAAATAATAATTCCTATAGCTCGATTGCTACCTGCGGGTACTACTCGGCACATTTTTTTGACTTTCCTGGGATTCGAATGTAAGACCTTTCGTTTTGAAGTTCACCTGCTTTACCTCTTAGCTATTTCGGCTTCTCTGAGCAACGATGCGATTAATCTATGTAATATCCATACGGCACGGCAGTACAATATATACAAAAATTTAGAAATGAATTGATCCCAGACAAAGATACATTGCTATTAAAAGTACTGTTCTTCTGTACTTCGTTGGTAGGTTAAACTAGTTTCATTTACTGGAATGCGTGGGAACAATATTTTTAATAATATGCTACATGGGAAAAAATAAATCATGTTTTAATTAGGGGAACCGCTAAAGTTAGGGTATTTTGGGTACACTTAGAGTATTTAGAGTACAGTTAAGATATTTAGGGTACACTTGGGGTATTTAGGGTACAGTTGGGGTAATTAAAATGCAATTAAGGTATTTAGGGTACAGTTGGGGTATTTAAAATACAATTAAGGTATTTAGGGTACAGTTGGGGTATTTGAAATACAGTTAAGGTATTTAAAATACAGTCAAGGTATTTAAACCACAGTTAAGATATTTAAACCACAGTTAAGATATTTAAACCACAGTTAAGATATTTAAACCACAGTTAAAGTATTCAGGGTACAGTTAGGGTATTTAGGGTACAGTTAAGGTAATTAGGGTGCAGTTAGGGCATTTAGGGTACGGTTAGAATATTTATATAGGTTACAATTAGGGTATATATTTAGAGTGCAGTTAGGGTTTTTAGGGTACAGTTATGGTATTTAGGGTACAGTTAGGGTATTTAAATTACAGTTAAGGTAATTAGGGTGCAGTTAGGGTATTTAGGGTGCAGTTAGAGTATTTGGGTTACAATTAGGGTATTTAGGGTACGGTTAGAGTATTTATATAGGTTACAATTAGGATATATATTTAGAGTGCAGTTAGGGTTTTTAGGGTAACAGTTATGGTATTTAGGGTACAGTTAGGGTATTTAAATTACAGTTAAGGTAATTAGGGTGCAGTTAGGGTATTTACGGTACAATTAAAGTATTTAGGGTACAGTTGGAGTATTTAGGGTACAGTTGGGATATTTAAAATACAGTTAAGGTATTTAGGGTACAGCTGGGGTATTTAAAATACTGTTAAGATATTTAAACCACAGTTAAGGTATTCAGGGTACAGTTAGTGTACTTGGGGTACAGTTAGGGTACTTAGGGTACAGTTAGGGTATTTAAACTACAGTTAGGTTATTTGAGGTACAGTTAGGGTATTTAGGGTACAGTTAGGGTATTTGGGGTACAGTTAGGGTATTTATGGTACAGTTAGGGTATTTAGAGTACAGTTAGGGTATTTACGGTTCAGTTAATTTAAGTGTACCCCAAATACTCTAACTGTACACTAAATATTTTGAAAAATTAGACAATTATACTATTGAAATGGAATGATTATATTTTGCAATACAGAAGTTCAATTTGATATAATTTTTACATGATTTTTAACCTAAGATGCATGTTACTATTTCAGCGGAGATGGTTCTGCGTGAAGAATCCCGCGGGAACAATGACGTTTTCGCCACGTTTCCCGCAGATAATTATCTGCGTTTAATTTTAACCACAATTTCAGGCGTTCTAACATACGCAGGTAGTTTCCCGCAGCAACGTGCAGGATCCTGCGGGAACTACTCTTCTATTAAAAATCGCGTAAATTACACGCGGTTTCCTGCGGGTAACTTCTAAGGGGGTAACGAATCCACGTCTAGAATATAAAAGGTAAGAAACAGCTGCACTCGACAGACTGGGTTGGGGTAACTGACGACGACAATATATTGGTGGTTATAATTCCACTGAGCAAATCGTTGCTAAAGGTTCTTGAATAGCATTTTAAATATAGTTGGGTTGGGATTCCTAAATGCCGATTTCCATGTTGATAAGCCAAGGATGCAAAAACCGTCGACCAGAAATAATAAGGTACTAAATTGATTTGTGGAATTATTTCTTGTTTACTTACCTTATTGGACATTTTCTACTTTAATATCTATGTGAATGTTTGAATAGTCATGATCTTTGGTGCAATAAAACCTGCTCCTCCCCTCTGCTTCTGAAACTGGTTTTTCTAATAATGAGGAAAAAGAAATTCGAAAAAAAACCTAATGGAACGTACAGTTCTTTGAAATACAGTAATACAGTATTGTTTGCAATTCATCATGATAATTGTGTTTCCTGTTAAATCAATTTCATATAACCATTTGATGGGTAGGATAATATTAGAGAAAACTCGACCTAACTGTGTTTGCCGTAGAAATTGTATTAGATTATATACCTAGCATCCTTAAATGCAAACATAAAGTGTAGTTTTGCGGTTTACCTGCTAGCATATTGGTATTTCCGCTATGTTAGCTCTAGTTCGACATAAATCTATCCATTTTCGCATTTTTAGCCAAACCAAATTTTATCCATTTTTATCCAGTTATATATATCCTTTCGTCCAAGAAAACCTTATTCATCACACACAGAAAATACTGCTTATGAAATTAAATTGAGAAATTTGCCTTTTTGAATAAATGAAAATAAATGAAAAATGAAATGGTAGTCTGACTATTTTATGCGCATTAATTTCACTTTGTAGATATGGGTTTGCAATTTTTGTATTTTGTCTGCCAGGCAAATAAGTAATATGAAACTTTTATACGGTATACTATTGCTTTCTGGTGTTCCTAGAATATTATTAAACAAGCCGATCAGTCCCTTGAGCGTTCAGGCGATCATTCATTCATGAGCGATCTGGCCCGCAAAGCAAATCAAAGATTTGCATAAACGAATCTAGCTTTCAATTTTTATCAATGCAGTTAAACTTTGTTAAAAGTAGAATTTTTAAAAGTCTGCGGCCATTCTGCTCTACGCCAATGAGTATTCGGGTACACAGAAAAATTGAGTGCACGGAAATCAAATAAACATACTCCCTTCCATTAGTTATAAGAGTAATTAATCTGTGTAGTATTTACTTATACTAAAGTTTATGAGGTATATTGGAAAGGTAACATTGTTTTGACCTTTCCAGTGTGCTTTCTTAACCATTAGTCCACTCTTTTGTTTATCTCGTTGGAAAATATTTTGTACAGTTTCGTATATTCCCATTTCCCAATATCGTTGGACATAAAAATTGTAATAAAGATAAAATTTATTACATTTATTACAACAAATTAGGAAATTCTGTGACAATGTCCTTGAAATATTTCATTCTCAATTATAAGTAAAGATTCATCGATTGACTTGATTCATTGAGGTTGACAATTTAAATTCCAAGTAATTCCGATGGGCCCCCAGGCTCCAAAATTAAAACTACTTAAAATATAAATTTTATTTCAATTTGAAAAAATTTAAAGCATAATTTTTTCTTATTCTTTTAACACAGTGGGTGAGACAGATACCACGATAGTGATTGTAAGTGAATAAATGTGCATACACCTGATTACAGACAGTTTTTAATTAGAATTATACTATTTCGTCTTCTCTGAGGTCAGCGGCCTTTTACGTAATTATTACAAATAGCCCACGTTTCAATTTCAATTTTATTCACATGTCTCAACATATCAGCATTACAAGAATGTTGACGTTGACGTTACAACGTGATAAAGCATTAACTCACATGCACCATTCAATAAGTTAACCCTGGCTCTACCAAAGGACTACAAATGTAGTTTTACTACTTTTACATCGCTGTAACTTTGGGGGTAGGGCATTAATCCTTATGATTTCCAAGATACTCGAACCAAATTTATTTTTCTATAATTTCCAAAAAAAAATTTTTAAATTGCTACAAAAATGGCGGAGCTAGAGGATAGTTGTCAAAAAATGTCAATTTTCTGTCCATAAGATCCCATGTATAAGGCCACCAATTTTCAGGTAACCTTTTATAATTCCAAAAAGGTGGCAAAGGGCCATCCATGAATAATTTCCCCATTATAAATTATTGATTGTCAAAAGAGCACAGCAAGTAATCTACAAATATATTGTATGGTATATATTCATGCATGCGGATATTACATACAATAAATATATGCATAAATATGCGTACTACATTGCCCAAATATGAATATCTATGTTCTATATTGCTCAAATATGCGATTATAAATTTTATATTGCCCAAATATGCGATTATAAATTCTATATTGCTCAAATATGCGATTATAAATTCTATATTGCCAAAATATGAGCGAATAAATTCTTTATCGCCAAAATATGGGAGAATAAATTCTATAGTGCCCAAATATGAGCGAATAAATTCTTTATCGCCAAAATATGGGAGAATAAATTCTATAGTGCCCAAATATGAGCGAATAAATTCTTTATCGCCAAAATATGGGAGAATAAATTTTGTAGATCCCAAGTATGAGAGAATAAATTCTATATTGCCAAATATGGCTGCATAAATTCTTTATTGCAGAAATATGTGGACATATATTCTATATTGCACAAATATACGTACTTGGCCAAATATGGGACATATATTCAATAATGACCAAATATGGGACATATATTCAATAATGACCAAATATAGGACATATATTCAATAATGACCAAATATGGGACATCTATTCAATAATGACCAAATATGGGACATATATTCAATGACGTCCCGGTACGCGTACGTATATTCTACATTGTCCAAATTCGCTTGGACATTCTATATTATCTAAATATATGTACATATATACTACATTGTCCAAATATATGCACATATATTCTACATTGTCCAAATATATGTACATATATTCTACATTGTCCAAATATATGTGCATATATTCTACATTGTCCAAATATATGTACATATATTCTACATTGTCCAAATATATGCACATATATTCTACATTGTCCAAATATATGTACATATATTCTACATTGTCCAAATATATGTGCATATATTCTACATTGTCCAAATATATGTGCATATATTCTACATTGTCCAAATATATGTACATATATTCTACATTGTCCAAATATACGTATATAACACATCACCTACATCGTAAGAATAATTTCTGCAGCATATATATATCCATACAAATAACTAAATAAAAATTGCTAGCTCCGTTGTCAATGAACGTTCCCCAATCCACTGACTACAAATGTAGTCGTTTGGTATACTTAAGGATTGTTCCCATGTGTTGCTACAATTGTAGTCGTTTGGTCCCGTACCATAGAAAAAACCTTTGGTACCGCTAGAGTTAATGAATTACTATATTACAGTGTATTGAAATATTAAAATTGCGTCAAACAATTTCCCAGGTAGATATTAAAGCATTTAACTTTGGTAATCTTGTTATCTTCATTTCCACATGAAAAACCCTTATCAACAAATTCTGATAAGTGGATGCCACGTCGATATTACATGCCACACTTTACGCCCATTCACATATTTGATTGTCCGCCATTTAAGGATTGCACATTGAAACTTTGTGCTTAAAATAATAATTATTAAAATGGATAAAGAAAATCGTTCGAAAATTATTCAAAATTTGGATTTCATTGCATCAAACGTTTGCTCTTTGCCCCGATTGCTGAATTTACTTCTCCAGGAATCAATTCTTACCCAAATGGAAGTTGAAACAATTGTAAGTTTAATTACTCCATACTACTTCTGAAATCCGTTTTCTGATTCAGAATGTACACTTTTCTTAAACTTAGTATTTTTTTTTTACTTTTTTTTACTTTTCAGGAATGCCAACAGCCGAGATATAATGCGGCCACAGAACTTGCTGTCACCTTATGCAAAAAGAATAATAAGGCATTTCCAGTTTTCGTTAAATGCCTTAATGAAAGCGGGAATGAAGCAATTTCTAAAAGATTAATGATTTGACACAAAGGTCTAACGGAGAAAGGTCTACAATCCAACAGATTTCGTTTGGAGTACCGACACGGACAATAAAATTTTCTGTCCAATAAAAACTTACTTAACCTGTGGAATCATCGTTTTGCATGGGAATGATTTAAAAACACATTTTATTATTTGCTCATCTGTACATTTCAAGAATACGAATTAAAATATAATAATCAAAGATTACTTAAATGTTTGTTCTTTGACTCGATTGTAGATTGTTTGACTAAAATAGAAGAGCATGCCAATACATTGTTGGATCACACATTACCTATATAAATAATAAACTTGGAAAATAAATTTCAAAAAACTACGAAACGATGATATCGGTGGAAAGTTAGCCGTGGATACAGTGAATATAATTTATTTTTTATCCCCCGATAATGTATTCTCTAGAAGGTCTTTAAGATAGTAAAGTATACAGGAATTTTTAATGGATAGAGTAATTTGGAGAGGGCACTTCACAGATATTTTCTCTTAAAAATGACAAAAATACTTTTCCACTTAATTTCCACGTTTAACTGAAATCTACATACTTATTCGGTAGTCCCACTAAACCTACAACCTACAACAGCAAGTACAATTAAGAATTTAAATAATATTATAGCGTTATAATTTACATATAGGACATACCCAAAATCAGACAATAATATTGTGATTATCTCCAAAGTTTCGCCATCATGATGTAAAGTAATGTTTTCTATTCGTAACTAGGATATATAGGGGCCTTGGAACTGAGGTCTGATAATAGAAGTACAAGACATGTTGATTATCAGTTGTGGCCCACGAATTTTTCTATTGTCTTCTATAACGAACATCTTAATTGCTGGACGTATTACGAAAGTCTAATACAGCACGAGAAAATAATTTTTTATTTTACTACTTTTTTGCAAAGTTTGAAATTAAGTATCACGTTTTAAGCTAGAATTTAGTTTACAATACAGATATTATTACAATTATTGTTCAAATAAAAA
>CM036941.2:6712498-7068343 GCA_020352615.2 Yoshiicerus persimilis
CCATAAACAAAAATCGTCATTTTTCCATAAGAGTAGTTAATTTACCATAAATATATTATTTTACAATAAGAATTGTTTTGCCAAAACTAAACTTTTGCCACATTAGGGTTTTTTTGCTCATAATAATTTGACAATTTACTTTTAAAATTTGTAGTTTTTTTGAGGAAAATTTATTTATGTTTCACATGATCAAATACGACTTATGTTCGTTTAAAAATAATATTGACCTAATTTTGCATGGAATCAGAAAATAATTATTACCTTCTAATGTGTAAATATTGAAATGACTTTATCGAATTTTAGATGAATGCCTTAAACCAGTCAATATGGGCATTGATATTAACGTGAAAAATGGGAAAATCATAGAAGAGACTTCAACTAAGGAACAGATATTTTACTCTTTTAATATAAAACAAGGCAAATGTACCGCTGGGCCTCCATTTGGTGGACATAAATTGTATGTCAATAATGGAATTGCACTACTTACTCTTAAAGAATGTAACAAAAGATGTCCCTCCATTAAATGATTACTCAACCCGGCTATAGCACAATATCTAACATGATTATTATAATAACATACCTATGTAATAAAATCGCAGAAAATACTGTTCACTTCATTATTTAACTGCAGTTATTTCACATTTCTTTAAATTCCAATAATTATTACATATGCAGCAAGGGGCCTAAGTCACGTACCGTAGGGAAATTATATTCGGTAGGATGCTTGAAAATGCCTCTCAAACAGTTTGGGTGGCATTTTCAAACATTACATGTATTTCCTATGGTGCGTGACTTAAGCTCTTCACTGTATATCGCATAAGCCATTTTAACAAGCTACTTTCAATCTAAATCGTCATGAAATGCTTTATTTACCATATTAAGACGACACTGACAAACATTTAAGTGATTTTAAACTACATACTACTTTGTACATTTTCAGTCCTCGTCCTCAGTTCTTTCTGAATCCTCAACACCTTTTTGATTGCAATATATTTGTCCACGTGCTTTGGGATTTCGAAATCCCATGTGGCATTCGTAATGAATTATTGCTTTTGTATACAATGCTCTCAAATTCCATGTCCTACCATGTTTGCAGTTTGCATAAATATCACGTTATATCATATCAGGTTATGAATTTACGAATATTTACGAATATTTACGAATATCTCATTTGACTCACTCTTTTCTATAAAGGCATAGCATATACTTGTTTAAATAATGACTGTACGGAGTGTGAACTTTAATAACGAAGCATTGTAAAATATTTGCAGATAGAGTTTGAATTTATTTGTTGAGCAATTGCCAAATAAATTTATAAAAATCTTAACTTTTCTTAAAATTGACGTCACTGACAAAAATAAAAAATGCTAAGTAAAGAATTTTGAATATCATTTTGAGAACACTAGTATTTGACTAGTAGTAATAACGATTAAGGTTTTGTAGGTTAAAGAGAAAAATTCTCTTGATAAAACGAATCGATAAACTTTATATGCCAACGACCCAGAACAGATTCTTGAACTTGAACTGTAGAAGTTCAACTACTGCCCTCCAAAATTTGTTTTCAAGTTTAAATTTAGAGTTTGAAAATAATCAGGGAACCCCAATTTTTGAAGTTTACCTTTAAATCATGATTCTTTTTATTATTTTATTCTTATAAACTATGCATCTACTAAAAATGCAATGTTTCCTAAAAATGTTTTCTAGTATAATCAACGTATTTTTACACTTATCTATGTACCATTGTCAAACTTGATATATTTATTGATACTATATCAATTTTAATATTGATTTGATAAGATTGATATCAATTTTAATGAGAATGTCGGGAAATGACAATAATTAATAGACAATAAGGAAATCGTTAATGGTATGAGTAAAAATTGGACCGCCAACACACCCATAAATATACATAAAGGTATGTATGTAGATATGTTATGTATGTAGAGCAAATATGTAGAGCAAATGAATTTATTTTTTTAAACGTGCAAACAGGAAATTGGAAAACTATGAATGATTTTGCCAATCACATATATTATTATGGTAATATTTGATCGAAGAGGTTACGGTTAGATTTTGGTGCCACTGTCATCTCACAAAGATTCTTCTACATGATAAAGTGGCACATTGACATTTTGTACCACACAACACTCAACTAAATATGTCAGACATGAATTTCCTTTTGAAGGCCTGTGGCATTCTCCTTTTATCATTTAGTTTCATTCAAGTCAATGGCGAAGAAGCAGATTGTGAATCTGGTAAATAAAACTCGTATTAGACTAGATAATAGAAAAATGGGAATATAATATTTAAAACGATTTTCGAATTTATTTGTATTGCAGCATGCTTCGAGGACGACCAAAGTACAGCTTGCAATGTTTGGAATAACACAGACGGAGAAGACAAAAGGATCTCAAAAACAGTATACCAATTTGACCCGAAAACACAGAAATGCATTCAGTTATCTTGTAAGGATGACAGTTTGTCGGGATTGGTGGCCTCGGAATCTAAATGCCTGGAAAATTGTGGGAATTGCGGACGAGTATTAAAGCATTATAAATATGATGGTACATATAAATTCAATTTAAACAGATTTTATAGTAAAATGTGGATCTAACTTAGTTTTTCATCATGAAAATTCCACAATATTTAAATCAGCTTTATTTTGCACCACAAAAGGTATCGTTTAATTCCAATATGCGTGTATTTAATTGCATTTGAACGAATTTTAGACGAATGTCTCAAACCAACGGTCATGGAACCGGGGTATGACTTAAAAGGAGGTAAACCTGTAATGGAGGACCTGAACATTTATACATTTGATATACAAGAAGGTAAATGTTCTCTTAAGTATATGTACAGTGAATCTAATTGGTATGCCAGCAAAGGAGTTGGACTACCATCGAAAGCAGAATGCAAAAAAAGATGCCCCTCAATTAAATCATTTGAAGAAACTCAGTAATGAAATGTCCAATAATATTATTGTATTATAATACCTATGTGTAATAAAATTGCAGGCTGTTTTGAAAACTTCATTATTATTCTGCTAAACTGTTCGCTAAAAGTTAATTGGCATATTTGCAAGACGCTTGCCAATTGTTAATAATATTTTGTAATATTTGAAAATTATAGATTTTCAAAAATTAAATTGCAAAATAATGCAGGATTTTAGTTCACAGTTATATATGGGAATAGGTAGCAGCTAGGTCTAAACCACACGAAGAAAATTATCGTGCCAATTTATACAGTCTTTGTTAAGGCAAAATTATATAACCTTAACATTCTACGTGGTATCTATGCAATATCAAGGTTAAACATTCAGACAAACATTTTCAGTTTCGATTAGTGTAAATAATTTAATACCTAGACCGAAATCGATAGCCGTAAGTCTATAGTTGATAGAATTACACCACAGGATTGTATTTTTCTTTACAGAGTATTAAGCTTGCCAAAACAAGGAGTAACATTTTAAATTACTATCTGATAGGAAAACTGACAATTACTTTACACTTTAAGTGCCAGAAGAATTAAAATTCCAGATTCTAAATAATTAAAACTTGAAAATGTTTAGAAAATGTATTATCATTTCCTTCTTGTTTTTTGGGTTAATAAAACATAGCACAGGGAGAAAACTTAAGAATTTAGCGTTGATCGAGAAGGATTGTTTTATCAACTTTATATTTTACCGTGTAGAATATGAAAATCAGGGTAGTTTAAGTTTACTGGAAGAACTCCCAGAAATAAGTACTCCCTTTGCATTTACAAGAGTAGATACTCTGAATAAAATTTTGGGAACACAAGAGAACTGTACCGAAGAACAACTTAGAGGTCAACTTCAGGGAGAAGTTGTGAAGACCAACTGTCTAAGTATTTCAAAATTAAGGTATAATACTAAAATCTCCATTCCTTACTGGAACTCTCGCTTTCATTGCGTGGCTCACATATCTGTAGATTTAAATATAAAAAACCCAATGGAAATATCTTTAACAAAATACATTGTGACACAAATGGCTGTTCGATATTCACTGAAAGATTATTTTAATCTTCCGTTTCTGGTGTTGGGACACCGAAAATATTATCGGGATTACAAATACGAAGAATTCTCCACTATTTATTTTCTGGTCACCGAAGAATATCTGGAAACAGAGAAAACTCGGATTGAATTTTCGAAAGCGGTGCGGATTGAAGGCAGTGGAACAAATGGATATTTCTTTGTACAATCAACAAATTTGGAAGACAAGAGACTTTTCCATATTGCCAACTGCCAGGATCCGTGGAACAATATAGGACTGAAACCCGAAAGCTGTCCTGGGTATTGGATTCTTGTTCATGAGAATGAAAAACAAACCCGAAAGCCCGATAGGGAACTCCTTCGGAAAATTGTCGTACAAAATACACTGGAAATTGCGCTTGCAAAAGAAAAATTGTTACTTCGAATTTGGCGGTCACAAAAGAGTTTTAGTAGCACTGACTACTGTGGACCTACTTTGAATAAAGAGTACTTCACTTCTCCGCTGAAAGGCAGGATTGATGCAGGGGTCTTCATTTTCTCCCTTTTGATCCACAACTTTCAAAATCTATCAATGCAGTCCGGATTTTGCTCAACAGAGGGGGTAGGAAATTACCTCGTTGATGTAACTTACGAAGTATCTCAGTTTAAAGGATATAAGAAATCGTTTGTTCCGACCACCATGGACAATTACAATTTTATTTCCTGTGTAGATTTGGGCCAGGATATTCTCTCCTTTTACGGATACTTAAGCCCATTTCAATTATCGTCTTGGATTGCCATTCTGATTACAGTTACAGTCGTCCCTGCTTTTTTGCAATTGACATTGTTTCTAAAACACAAGGAATCTTACCCTTTTGTTTTACTCTGCTATTCCTACGCTGTCATCAACAATTCTTCATTACCGAAGAAACTGGAAAAATATGGATGGATTAAATGGACATTGGGTCCATTTATGCTGATTTGTATCATATTGACAAATCTCTACACAGGAATTGTCACCACAGACCTTACTGAACCAAGGCCAATCAAACAGATCGAGTCCTTTAAGGATATTATCGCCATGAAAGACGTAGCAGTATTTAGTCCAGTTGTCGGTGCATCAGCCTTCGATCCTTTTTATTTTCCGAAGAACAACCAGCGTCGGTTATTACAAGCGTATTATTGCTTCAAAGATTCGAATGTATCTCCAGAAAATATTTCTGAAGATTTTAAACCAAATTGTATGTCCTCAAGGAGAGATCTGGTAGATATTGATACACTCTATTTCGACAGCGTTTCGAAGGAAACTCTGAAAGATGTGATGGAGTACAGTCAATGGGTACATGATATAAAAATCAACCACATTTCTTTCTATCAGGACATAATAAATAGAAAAAAAGAATTTTTGCCAAAGTCCTCGTACTCAATTTTGAAAAAAGTTCGTTTCCCTCCCGATTTTCCAGTAGTCAGTCCCCAAAAATGGATTTCTCAATGTAAAAGCTCCGTTATCGTAAATAGGCAGAACAGCATTCACCGATTTTTAAATGATTCCTACTGGAACTTTGATTTTCTTTCTATGAGGAAATTGTATCAAGGAAATCCGGACGACTCTTTATTTAAAGACCAGCTTGGAGTCGTAATAGAATATCATCGATTTTCTTTTCTCTATGAGCAAGCGGAAAGAAGATTGCACTTTCTTATTCAGTCAGGACTGTATAATAAATGGCTCCAAATTTTCAATCAGTACAATTTCACAGTATGCAAACGTTGCTTAGGCATAAATGTAGCCCAATCTTTAAATTTTGATAATTCTAATATTTCTACAATATTTATTTTGTACTGCGTATGTCTAATTCTATATTTAACAGCATTTATTTGGGAAATCAAATCTAAACTGAAATATTCTATGCGAATATTTTGGATAACATTTTCAGCACAAATCTTGAGGGTCCTGCATACTTTGCACTTAAAACTACATAGATGTTTGTAATTAGTCAGTTAGAAAACTACAAATATTGTTATAAAGTGTGTACCTTGTTACCAAAATAGCTATATGAGTCGATAATTTAATTAATTTGGTAATCTCGTAAAGAACTTGTTTTAAAATGTTTGGGAAAATTAATCAAAATTACTAAAATTAGTTGTCTATATTATTTTCCCTTAATTATAATAATAAAATTTATTTAAAATTATTATGTTTTATTTAATCATATAAAAAAATTATTAATTCACGAATAGCGAAATAAATTCATAGTAAATGCAGAAAACTATTTTTATTAAGGGAAAGTGATTATTTCCAGGGCTCCTTAAATGAGTGCCACACTTAAGTAATCTGCTTTTGAGTACAGTCAATGGATAGATAATTAAATAAAGGAACACATTTCCTTCTATTACGATATTAGTTCAAGAGAAAGAAACATGACAAAATTCGCAACCTTAGTTTTGAAGAAAGTTCATTTCCCTCCAGATTTTCCCGAAGTTAGCCCCCAAAAATGGATTTCTTATTGCGCAAACTCCGTATTTGTAAATAGACAAAGTAGTCTCCACAGATTTTTCAATGATTCCTACTGGAATTTGGATTTTCAGCCAACGCAAAGATTTATTATGGAAATCCTGATGAGTCATTATTTAAAGACATCCTTGGAGTCACTATTTCTTATCACCGATTATCTTTTCTCCATTTACACGCAGAAAGAAGATTGCATTTTCTCATTCAATCAGGACTGTACAGTCAATGGCTTCAAATCTTCAATCATTACAATTTCACACTATGCAAACGTTGTTTAGGAATTGACGAACCACGTTCTTTGAATTTTCGCAATTCTAATATTTCTACAATATTTATTTTATACTTAGCGTTTTTTATTCTGTATTTCGCAGCATTTTTTTGGGAAATCAAATCTTGGATAAAACGTTCCATAAGAAAATTTAGACTTAGATTAAACTTTTGTAAACACTTGCGAACTTGGCGTCAACATCTATTGTCATCCAATTTAATTTTGGCAATCAAAAAATACTGTAATCAATAACTTACAACCGGGATTTATAATTAATAATTAGAGCTGTTTTACTACTGCTGGAAAATGCAGTAAATTGTTCGTAAATGGGCTACCTGTGGCTATTCCCTAGTACCAACCAGAATAAGGTTCACTTTTTAGTATGTAATTTGATATCTTGTTGAAAAATGCCGAATAGGAAGGCAGCAAAGGATTATAAACCTTTTTTGATATTATTAGACATATTGCTCTAATTTTAAAATAGATTTTGGTGCCAATTTTAAATTGTAGGTGCTAAATTTTGCATTGTGCCTTAAAAATGAAATTAAAGGCCATTTTACATTGTCTTTATGCCGTATAATCTAAATCATATATATAAATAAATATAAGTCATATAACCGCGGTTAAATACTATAAAAGACGGAGTGAATTCCAGTTCCGACGAGTGTAAATAATTTAATAGACGAACCCGCCGAACCCAAATCGATATAGTGGTAAGTCTATATAATAAGCAGTTGCTAGTAACATTACTGCTGTAAATACACCGTAGAGTAGTCAAGTTTACTTTCTATCACAAGTGTATATATAATTGAGGAATCCGAATATGATGGTAAAATATTTTTAGTATTTGAAGGGGTATACGCCAGGTATTTTGATAATTCCCAAGGTTCCAAAACTTTTTGAAGACAGTAATTTGGTTAACTAACTTAAAAGAAATTCCCAGTGAAAAACATAAACATGGAAGACAAGATGAGCTACTACTACAAAGCAAATTATTGACTGAAATTACTCACATTTGCTTGCTATATGATTACCACTACTATTTAATATGAAGTGTTAATACAAACTGGAAAAAAACTTATGTGGCCATGAAAAGTTTACCTTTACATCTTTTCCATTAAATTATAAGCTATTTTATTGCAAACTGCCAGGCAGTGGAAGCCAATACTGCACTGGCTCATTTTTAAAATTACAACCATATTTATTCTTTTTGGTATCTTTTCCTATTGTACTGCAGAATTACTTTTTGTACATACACATTTAATATCCGTCGTAGAAAACTAGGATTACCATACATGTAATGTGGGGTGAGTGCTAATGTAAGAAATGTATGTAATAAATCTGCTGTGTAGAAAATAATAATCATATAATATCGTGTTTAAGCGTCAACTCCAGTTTCGACGAGTTTAAATAATTTAATGGCCTTAGTTCAGCCTCAGTTACATGACGGAATACGTGGCTTTCATTTTCGTGTCTGTAAGTTTTTAGTTAAGAGTACTATGAGTAGCCACCTGAAGCCTGGCCAATTCTACTTACATTTATTTATAACTACTATTATTAACTAGACTTATAGCAGAAGTCGCCGTGCTGAAATCGATACGGGTAAGTCCTAATAACAAACAGTTGCCAATAACACCGAAATGTCTTGTTCTTAAGGTGTGCTAAGCTTGCCATTGTCATATTTATTACTTCGTATTATAATTACAATATTCCAGACTCGACAGCAAAAGTTTAAAATCAGTGTTCGCCTATTTCGCATTTCGCACGAATTTCACGCGCGTTAAATCGCAGAACGCGAAAAACTGCGAGATGCGAAAAATAGAAACGCCTGCTAAAAATTGAGTTTCATTTTGCCCCAATTCCATGTTAATTTCTATTTTTCGCACTGCGTAGCATTCTTTTTACGCGCTTTTTATCACTTTTTCGCACTGCGAAAAACGCAGTGCGAAATGCGTAAGGCGAACACTGTTTAAAATGCTACGAAAAATCACTTTTTTGATTTCCGTTTTGCTTTTTGGCATATTACAACAAAGTACACAGAGAAAACTTAATAATTTGGCGTTGATCGAGAAGGATTGCTTCATTAACTTCATATTTTATCATGTGGACCATGAAAACCGGGGTAGTTTAAGTTTACTTCCCGAAATAAATACGCCCTTTACATTAGCAAGAGTAGATACTCTGAATAAAATACTGGAAACGCAAGAGAAATGCACAGAAGAGGAAATTACAACTCAACTTTACGGGGGACGTCAAAAAATTAAGTGTTTAAATATTTCCAATTCAACGAACATTAAAGTCTCCACGCCTTATTTGAATTCTAGGTTTCATTGTGTGGCTCATATATCAGTAGATATAAATTTAAAAAGTGCAGTGGAAATGGCGATAACCAAATACATTGTAACACACTTGGCTGTGAGGTATGCAGTGCAGGATTATTTTAACATTCCGTTTTCTGCGTTGGGACACCGAAAATATTATCATCGCTACAAATACGAAGAATTTTCGACAAATTATTTTCTGGTCAACCAAAAGCACCTGGAGACTGAGGAAACACAAATAACATTTTCGAAAGCCATGCGGATTCAAGGCGGTGGAACAAATAGGTACCTCTTTGTACAATCAACAAATTTGGAGGACAAGAGGCTTTTCCATATTGCCACTTGTAAGGATACGGTCAACATCTGTCCCGAATATTGGATTCTATTACGGGAGACTGAAAAAGAGACCAGAGAAATGTTGCGGAAAATTGTTGTGCAAAATGCAATGGAAAATGTGTTTGCAAAGAAAACACTGCTATTGCAAATTTGGCGGCGTCAAAGGAGTTATAGTAGCATTGACTACTGCGGACCTACTTTAAATAAAGAGTACTTCACTTCTCCGCTTAAAGGCACCGTAGATGCAGGAGTTTTCATTTTCTCCAATTTGATCCACAACTTTCAAAATTTATCAATACACTCCGGACACTGTTTGGGAAAATGGCAAGGCGGTAATTACAAAATTAATATTAATTACGAAACTTCCCAATTTGGACCTGGAATCGGGACAAATTTTGTTCCGACGACCATGGACAATTACAATTTCATTTCCTGTGTCGATTTGGACGAGGATCGTCTTTCGTTTAGGGGATACGTGCAACCATTTGAATTATCATCCTGGATTGCAATTCTGATCACAGTTACAATCGTCCCCGCATTTTTACAATTGACACTGTATCTAAAATACAAGAAATCTTTCCCTTTTCTTCTACTGTGCTACTCTTACGTTGTGGACAATAGCTGTTCATTGCCGAGAAAACTGGAGAAATACGTCTGGGTTAAATTAACTTTAGGTCCATTTCTTTTGATTTTCATCGTTTTAACAAATTGTTATACGGGAATTGTCATTACAGACTTGACTGAACCAAGACCCATCAAAGAGATCGAATCATTCAAAGATGTTGAGGCTATGAAAGATGTAGCAATATTTAGCCCAATTACTGGTTCGTCAGTCTTCGATCCTTTCCGTTTGCCAATAACAAATCAACATGAAATATTAAAGTCTTTTATTTGCTATAAACACAAAAACTTATCAAGAAACAGTACCGTAAAACTTTTCGATAAGTGCAGACATTGGAGACGTCCGAAACATATTTCTAAAGAAACTCTGAAAGAAGCATTGGAGTACAGTAAATGGGTAAATGAGATAAAAAATCACATTTCCTTCTTTAACAACGTAAATGCAAGAAAGGATTCAGTTTAGGCAAACTCGTCATTAATTTCCAAGAAAATTCGCTTCCCTCCGAGTTTTCCTGCAGTCAGCCCCCAAGAATGGATTTCTCAGTGCAAAAACTCAGTATTTGTAAATAGACAGAGTAGTCTTCACAGATTTTTCAACGACTCCTCTTGGAATTTTGATTTTCATTCGATGCGGAAATTGTACTTTGGAAATCCTGATGACTCACCATTCAATGACAACCTTGGAGTTGCGATGACGTATCATCGATTTTCTTTTCTCTATGCGCACGCAGAAAGAAGACTACATTTTCTAGTTCAGTCAGGTCTGTACAGCCAATGGCTCCAAATTTTCAATCTCTACAATTTCACGGTATGCAAAACCTGCTTAGAAGTAGAAGGACCACGCTCTTTGAATTTTCGCAATTCTAATATTTCTACAATATTTATTTTATACTTTGTATTTCTTATTCTGTATTTCACAACATTCTTTTGCGAAATCCAATGCAGGAGAAAACGTTCAGTAAGAATGGGTTAGATCATGCTTTTACAACGGATCCAGGATCCTCCAGAAATTGAACGAACTCTTCTATTTGGTAAATTTTATTTTAAGTTAATCATTTGTACTTTTACTTCTATTGTGTTAAAAATGATAAATACAAAAACAAATAATGAAATCAAAAATTACTTTTATTATGGAAAAGAATAACTTTTGAAAGTGTGATATTAAGTAAGAAATCATAATATTTTCAAAGCTATAGCATTTTATTTAAAATTGAATTCTATATTTTTCATTAATTATTGATCATAAGATTAATGTCCTAATTGGCATTGCAAATGAAAATGTAACAATTGCACATGCATGTGCGCAAAGTCATAAAAAATTTTATTCCATGAAAAGGTTTGTGTTATGTTGTTGATATGCATTGTTCTGAAAACATTTTTTAATACACTGAAGTACATAGTACATTAATGCTTTTCTACTTTATTGTAAAATTTAGTAAATACAAGTCTTCTATTAATACATCTATAGGCACCATATAATTTGAGGTTCATCTGTCTTTACGCACAAAGACTGTTTTAAAATATAATATTACAGTTGCTGACATGGACATGACTGACTGATAATTTCGTGTGGGTAATTTCATTAAAGCCACATCGAAAAACGTTTCATTGAAGTTGTTTCGACGCATAGTGTGTTGTAAGCAGTAAATTGTGTGCATATTCAAAAAGTTAATTTGTTGAGGTATTGAATAATATAAACTAACAGTAAAATATTATAGAAACCGAAATTCTTCAAAAAATTGACATACTATTGTACTGCAAACAAATAAGTTACGTTCAAATGGGATATTTAATGCTAACCAATTAACAAAAATAATAATAATAATAATTTATTGCCAATTCCCTTGAAACAAGGTTTTTTGCATTGACGACGATGCATGCTACATTTTAGATTGAACTCCTTAACCTAAGAACCCAGTTTTACAGAAAACATTATCATTATATTGAGATATTGCACATTAAAAGACTACAACAGCTTCATTTATATTAATGTAAAGTATTTCACGACTTCATCAATGGTTTCGTCATAACTGGCAAAGTCACTTATATTATATGTTATCATCAGTTTCACATTTTTGTAAATCTAACAGATAGGTAAATACACCTTTTTTTAAAAATAGACATGGATTTGCTGCATTTTAAGGTCTCTGGTAACATTAACCATTCAGTAAGCGCTTGATTATAGAAGGACTATTTCTCATATTTTGAAGAAATGTTCTTCTTTACAATAAATAATAACTAATACACAAAATAGACAAATAGAATATTAAAAAGTCACAAGCCAATTCAGCATAGATAAGTACAAAAACTCTTTAAAGTAGGTCTATGTTCGGCCGATATTTTATGTAGAAATTTTTCCTAAAGACCAAGCCCGCCCGAGGTCTGAAGATATTTAAATCAATTGCCGCGTGCCGGCCAAATTCTTGGGTGCCCAGCTCTGTTTCTGATGAATATTTTACGTTTCGTATTTTTAATTGTTTTTGGATACATTTTCATTGCAACTTTGAGTTCAGTATATCTGTACACTCCTAGCTCTAAAAGGAATCCAACAAAAGAAACAAGAATACAGACACCTAAAATTACGAAAACAACAAAAATATTGTCGTGCATATCGATGACAATAGGCCCACTTATTCTATCATTCGCAAACAGTTTCTGTTTACAGCGATCACAATATTTGCTTTGCAGAATAGCATCCTTCCACCACGTCGCTATTCCTGAGTGCTCTAAAGTAAGAATGCGCAAGGCAAAATATTCAGGCAGGTGAAAATTGTCAAAGTTTTGCATTACAGTAGATGAAAGCACATTACTCTGTATTTCATAGAGAGGTCTTTTCAACGGGCTTTTATTAGAAGCGAGAAGAAAGTCCCAATCTTCCTTCTTAAAAAAATCGTGTACATCGAAATTAGTAAATACTGTATTCTCACACTTGGCGACACTCATTTGGAAAGTTTCAGCAGGATATCCAGAGGGATGTTTTGCTTTTGAAAGAATCTCTCCATACTGTTTGGAGACGAAATGACTGAATAAGGCAGACATTTGTTTTTTGACAACACCAGGAATTAATTCGAAGACTTTCCTACTTGCCACTTGTGAAGAAGAATTCCAGTTTGACGAATCTACAGTATGGTTCAAATCAATATGAAATTCAATATCTTTATGACGAAGTAGGTCGTCGTATGTTTCAAATTTGGTAAAAGGTTTTGGGGCCAATAAATTTGTTGTGACGATTCCTTTGTATCCATTTATCATAACAATTAAGGCAAGCAAATATGTAGTCAGCAATAAACGAAATTTAGTTTGGGTTTCAATTTTGCTTGAAAAAGAAGATCCTTGCTCCAGACACATAAAAATTAATTGAAACGCAAAATTTATAAATCCATTATTCCTTTTTTGTTGTTGCAATAGTCTGGACGAAACATAATATGTCGCAAATATGTAAATCGGGATTACTACTAAAATTCCGATCCATAGATCTAAATGGAAAGGCTGAATAAATGCATGGAAACTGAATTCGTCATCAGAAGTCAGGCAAGAAACGAATTTTAAGCCTTCATTTGGTGTAGAGAAACCGATTTGAGAATATGAAAAAGGTGCTTGAAGCGACGTCTCTTGTGTTACATATGTTATATGATTTGGTAAGCAATAAGAAATTCTAATCCACCGCGGTTGCTTAATAATTTCTTGTGAAATTAAAGTTGCATTCTCCAGATTTTGCAAAATCATGGACATCCTTAAGAGGGATTTCGGTAGATCGCTTTTGAAAGTCTTCCTTAAGTCGCCAGTTTTCAAATTTGGTAGTTTACATAGTTTTGTACAATTCATACCATCAAATGGGTCAAAGGGGAAAAGCCAAGATTTTAAACTACGCACAGAATCAACTTTCCATCTATTTAATGATTTCATGTTGAGAGTACTGCGTTTAATGTTGACTGGGATAAACATATGGGTTAAAGGTATTTCTTTTCCAGATTTTCCAAAAAGAAAATTGTGTAAAAATCCCCTACTGCTCCTGAATTTTAGTTGGGTGGCTGCAGGATCTTCTTCGCTACCAAAACCGTTGCAAAACCTACAGAATCCCAGCATAACCTTTGACTGTAGAAAATAGAAAAATGTTTTCTCAGGCAAAGCGTTTTCACCAAGTCTAGCGACCACTTTGACCAAAAATGACAGATCAGATGACGATTTTTCCGTCAATATGGTCACATAAGTATTTGGCTGGTATTTGTTCGCAATTACTACTTCCTCCTTTTTGGATTCAAAGAACGTCAATGCGTTTATCAATAGGTCATTCGTCGGAGTTTTCAATTTTGTAGGTTTGAATTCCAGAGGTAATTGCCATTCTTTAAAGAGATCGTAGTATGCGTAGAAGTAGTGGAAATCTGTGAATTCCTTTTCAATTTCGTGTGGAAACAAAATAATGTGCGAGATGCAATTTATATATTTATGGCGCTTTAAGGCCCGAAATCTTTTGTCGTCGTCCAAGAGCTTTCTTCTTGTGTTAGCAATCGTAGTCCGCCATGAGGACATGTGATACAAGTAATTATGATCCCTGTATTCCGAATTTAGTTTTCCTTTCACGTTAATATTGTTCATAATCCGTTTCAAATTCGGTCTTCGATTCAGCGTACGAATATCACTATTAGATATTATGATAGGGATTTTGATTTTATTTAAGATTATTTCCTTGGAATGTGGACTGTCAAATAAAAATACACTAACCGCACACGTTGAATAAATATTACTAATTCTGGTAATTATTTCTTCTGGTTTTGATGTTGAAACCTGAATCACTTTTAATAACAATAATAACGCTGTCGCCACACAAAGCAGTTCAGTTACAGCAGTAATTTTTCCAAAATGCTTTGTTCTCGGTCACTTCACTATTAGATATGTTTTTGTATTTCAGAATAATTTTTGCCATACAACCATACCATTGAAGTACAGAATTTCCTTTGACAGTCCACGTATTGTCAAATATCGCAATATGCTTTAATGACACCCATTTCAGAAGTGCTTCCTATTTATAACATCGTTAATTATGAAACGCATTTTAAGGAATTGGTTGAGGCGCTCCCGAAAGACATATATACTACTGTGGACTCCACTATTCGTGTGCGTGGAAACATTTTAGTTAATTTTATAATGGCCAAAAATACTGATAAATTGCTAAATCCCTATTCTGCTTATCAAAGACATTCCCATTTAAGTCCACAAGGGTAGAATTCCAATCAATTTATTAGTATGTATTTTATATAGATAGTAAGTACCATAACAGTATCTCATTTCATTACTCTAAATATGCTCACCTGAAAGGTATACATTATAATTAATATTTTTTAGCGACCGCTCTCTGCTTTACCAAAGCCATGGCATCAACAACACCCACAGTAGCACTTAAAACAATTTTTCTTTGTTAACTTCATATATAATTCATGGAAAAATAATAGCGTGCCCCAACTATTCATTTCTATATTGTTAGAACACTATCAACAAAAATTACTTAGAAAAGCAACCATTCCATCGTATTCAAAAATACCCACAAGCATTTCAAGATTTCCAGGATTTGGATATCTTGAAAATCTTAAATATTCTTGGGAGCTACTGAATTTAGGAGAAATGCTGTAACGTAGCATCAACAAACATGAATTAATAATTTCACGAGAATAGCACTTAAAACAGTTAATCCAGACAGGATAGTGTAAAGACGCATTTTACTTTTATGCATGGAATCAACATTGTGTCCCAACTCCTTAAGCATTTCATCTGTCCATGTGATGCAATTATACCTTCCTGTTCTCTCTTTTGTTGAAAATATGAAATAGTCAAAAATGTAATCTTGTTTTCTAATGCTCTGAAGTCGAGGAATTAGTTTTTGTTCAATTTTCTGATTGGTTTCGGAAAGTGTTCTGCAGGTTGCACAATTATTTACTTTTTCTTTCAATTCCAGAGGACTGATTTTATTGATTTGTATTTCGAGTCGATTTCTATTCCTCTTCATCAAAAGGGCCAATATAATTTCTTTTTGACCATAACTTATATCTGGTATCCACTCGATGACCATTAAAGCATATCCTCGATTGAAAAACCATCGACCTATGATTCATTTGGGTTTTTTCTCTGCAATCATTATGCAGCCAACCTGTGTGGTTATCTGTTTCAAAGTAGGAGAATTAGGGGTGCACAGTAAATCACAGTAACTCCACATTTGATCATATTTTGTTTCGCCACCCAGTTTTTCAACAGTTAAATCCTGAGAATGAATTATTGGAGATTTTCTGATAAACTCCTTTATGTATTCATTAGGGATGATTTCTTTTCCAGCAAAAGAATCTCCAACAATTGAATCCCCATTTGAAATGAAATTCATGGATAAATCCAATAGACAAACTTTGCTTATGTTGACCTTAACCTTTAAAAACTGGTTAATAGTTAGGAAAATCAAGTTTCGGTCAAAAAAAGGTAATCTATAGGAAAGTTATTCAATTCCCTCATCAATGCACTCAGTCCAGCAAATGTTAAGTAATTGTCAGACAGTACCCAGGTAACACACCGCCATTGGCCCTCTTAAGTAATTTTGATGGCATTGGTGGCATTGGGGGCATTGATGGCTGAATGACGGCCGGCAACAATTATCCAATAATAGGGCTTTCTGCTTACACGGCATAGTTGGCCCTATGATGGCCAGCAACCTTGTGCCCTCATTGGTCACAGTGTTGTTAGTCATGCGCGTAAAAGAACGTTGAGTAATAAGTGGGAACGTAGGCTAGGCCGACAACAATTCCCGCCCATTAGAATGTTCTCGAAGCATTTTACTCTTTATTGTAGTTGTTTACGTTGCAGCTGAATTCAAGACTGGTTGGCAAAACTGAATTTTAGAAATTATGGTAAAAAAGTATTCAGTTGTCGAGTTAACTAACGAAAAAAGTGTTGCAGCTGTTCCTACAAATTGGCTCAACAAAAATTCAAAAAATGTCCACCTCCATGATCTACCTCAAAATAACTGAGTGAAATACGATTGCCGAGTGCTCACAACGTGTGGTAAGCTAATATAAAACATTCATAATTAAACTTTGAAGTAAAAAATTATGCAGATATTCATGCTTGATAACTATTTTGCACTGTACTTTTCCGATTATTTTTGAAAAGTTCTAGATTTAAATTATGAATATCTTTGTCACAATAGACCCTTTTGGAGACGGACTGCAATTAGAAAAGGAAGAAGTAACGTCTACGTTTGAATCAACTCCAGATTCTGCAGTTCGAAAAAGAAGAATTAGGTCTTCTATTCGCTTCTCCAAAAAAATGCTGCAAGCAAAACCTTTTGTCCAAAGAAGAGTTTATAAAGTTACCAGTGATTTAAATTTGCCGAAGGTCAGTTTATTGTTACAGGATCTTATGCGTAACTGTGTGATTTGTGTGATTCTACATTGTGATCATAGCTGTAATGAATATATTTATGTTCCATTGCTTACTAAAATAAATTAATTTTAGAAATGCTTAATATACACATTGTTGTAATTTTTTATGGATATGAATGACAATTTAATCAATATCTTTGGGAAGTTGCAATTCAATAAAATGAAATTGATTAAATATTTTGTTTTGTTATACAGTATTTTTTTCTTTGTGGTAATTCGCCGGCATCCCTGCATCGGGCTAACATTTATAGCCTAATTCATACCACCATTCAATAACATTGGCAAACCGTTGGCCTTGTATTGGCCCACATTGCTTAGTCAACGTTTTGCCACCGTCGGCCCCCAACTGCCCCCGCGCTCAGCCCATACAATGGGCCGTATTTGGCGAGATAGGCCAGCCACTGTCGGGCCTTAAATCGCCCATCAAAGGTGTGTTACCTGGGTATAAGTGTTGTCAGTCTTTTGGAATTCAAATTATAGTTTTCACGAAGCAATTTTAGAATTGTTAAGATTTCGCCGTCAGTCAAATTATTTTTACTCAAATCGACATGGCAATGTTCTTCAAACTTAACCGTACTTATATCCGATTTTTTGATTTTAATGAAAAAGTTTTCTTTCGGGACATCCACTCTGTCCCGCAAATCTCTTATGTACATCAAATTTTCTTCTGAATGTGAAACTTCAAATATCTGGTTATAGGGTCTAAACGAGGAGGTAAACTAAACTCGAATTCCGGTCTATTTAAAATTCCGGAAATGTCAGCCGACCCAAATTGAAGTAGTGGAAAGTCGCCCACTGAATTCGGACAGAAACAACATAGTTCTCCATTTCTATTAAGAATAGCCTGACTAAAACCTACACCAAGAGCACTAAAATGTGTATCCGCCTTAAAACACGAGTTTAAAATGTAAACTGTATTGTTTGAGCTGAAATGAAGAAAGCACTGATTTACAAACTTGTTTTTTGGTGATTTTGGAAGACTGAAGGTGATTTTTACAATTAATTTCCTTTTGTATCTCCTGAAATAAAGTTGTCTTTCACTTTAATTAAATTGTAACACCAAATATAGCATAATATTACTTTCCTTCTTTTGATTTAATTTATTTCATTTGGCATTCCTATATTTGTGTGATAAAGATTTGTCAAAATAAAACTTTTAAGATTGACAAGTCTGTTATTCAACAAAAACCGTTTAATTCGATTCGTTTCGTTTATTTTTAATAAACGAACCGAAACGAAACGGTTTTTAAAATAAACGAACCGATTTTTAAAATAAACGAAACGAAACGATTTTTAAAATAAACAAAACGAAACGATTTTTAAAATAAACGAAACGAAACGAAACGAAAAAATCGTAAACGAAACGAAACGGTCCGACCACTACTATGCACTATACGCATATCTAATAGATATGCGTATAGTGCATAGTGCCACAGTATGCACTATATTCATATCTATTCCTTGTATATTATTCCAAAGTTTAATTTTATTCTTAAAACTTACGTTATAATATATCTTTACTGACACTCACTATTAACAATTCACTATAGCTTCAAATTAGTCACACATTCACAACGTAAACCCAGAATTATATTTAAAATATTCATTGGAAAAGATGTTTAAGGAAATATGCAAATTAAGTAGTTTACACGAGTGGAAGTATATTAATGGTTGATAAATTTATTTGAAAAAAGACTAATGAAAACAATTAATATTTATCTATCGGTTGCTTTGAGAAAGTAGAATGAAATTTAAGTGAACTATGAGTACAAAAGTATACGAAAAATATTGAGTTTGAATGATTTTGTAGTATGGTGCACCAAATACAGTTGCTATTGTAATTGAACCCGGTTCCGGTTCGCTTCAACTCTAAACGTTAATGGGAGTGTAAGCCAAAATAGAAACTCGTCAGGAGTCTGACTATAAGACTCTTTCCTTGCCTCTCCCTACGTTCCAGACTCATGATAACATAATATTACTCGTTGTGTAATAGTTACTTCATACAGAACGAATAAACTTACTTAAACCAATATTGGAACAGGTAACTTGGAATTTGGTGAAAATGTACAAGGAACTCAATGAAAGTTTTATACTAAAGGAAAGTGTGAAAATGCTTTTCTAATACTAACTTTGACAAGTAATCCTATGATAAGTTTAAAAAATGTGAAGTAAATTGTGTTCAGTGTATAAAATGTTTACCAGATAAATATTGAAATTATTTCACAAATTATATTTAATTTTTTACTTACCGAATATTTTAACCCAGCATCAATCTTTAATTTCTCACTAATTATCGGAATAAATGCTTTTTATGTGAAAAAGTTTCTTCATTCAGGAGTGAAGTTTTTCTGCTTGGTGTAAAACTGAACTGCCATTGCAATTTACGTAGGTGCGTTTTCATGATTGATGGTGAGAGTTATGTGTTGATGTGTATATTCGTGAAAACTCATGACTTTCCTGAAAACTCATGACTTTTCCTGAAAACCGAATAATCCGAATTATTACTTTATAACTAGCATTTTACATGCACATTTTAGATTAAGACACCAAAAGATTGAGGATCATTTAATATGCATAGATATGTATAACCAGTATTCCACTTCGTGCACCCGAAATTCATTTCATGCGTGCACCTGCATGAAATGCACGACATGCACCTTGTTCAGTTTATTAGGGAATCTACAAGTAGTGTTATAATTATGTTCCTTGTTACACCAAAATAGGTATAGGAGTCGACAATTTCATTTGTTAGCTTTGTGCAATGAACATAGTTATCAGTGTGACAAGAAAAGTATGACTTATCAAGAATTATGAAAAATTCACAATTAGATCGTAAATATTATACTAATAATAACATGAATAGCCATTTGATTGTGGGATCAAAGTGGAATTTAGCGGAGTTACATTGTTTACAAAATCTCTAGTAGTAAATCTTAAGTCTGAACCGAAGGATAATGCCTGTAATACGCAGATACGCACACCTTAAAAGATAATTTTATATTTAGCATAAAATATCCAGAAACTTTGAAGATCCATTTGGAAACCATGTCATATAGTTTACAAGGCAATCCAGTTATGGAAGTTGGATCGATATCGATAGTGGCAAGTCTTAATAACAAACGGGTGCTAGTAACACCGAACTGTCTTGTGTTGTAATGTACTACGCTTCTCATAATCACATTTACTAATTCGTCATCGGGGTACATTTAGGTGCGGTTGCTCATATGCTATAGTTATAAACTTAAAAAACTGTAGAAAACTTTAAAAAGTGATACAATTGTAAATAGGTGGTGTAGACTGGACAACATAATTGTAGAATGGCACGAAAATTATATTTTTTCATTTCCATTTGGTTTTTTGGCATATTACAAAATAGCACACAGAGAAAACTTGGTAATTTGGCGTTGATCGAGAGGGATTGTTTTATTAACTTTATATTTTACCGAGTGGACTACGAAAACCCGGAAAGTTTAAGTTTACTTGAGGAACTACCAGAAATAAATACTCCCTTTACAATAACAAGAGTAGATACTCTGAATAGCATTTTGGAAGCAAAAGAAGAATGCACGGAACAAGAAATCGCAGATCAACTTTACGGGGGATATAGAAAAAGTAAGTGTGTAAATATTTCGGATTCAAAAGACATAAAAATCTCCGCCCCTTACTATGATTCTCGGTTTTATTGTGTGGCCCACATATCCGTGGATATAAATTTAAAAAGTTCAGTGGAAATGGCTTTAACAAAATACTTAATAACACATTTGGCCGTAAGGGATGCAGTAAAAAATAATTTTAACATTCCGTTTTCTGTGTTGGGGCAGCGAAAATATTATTACGGTTACAAATATGAAGAATTTTCCACTAATTATTTTCTGGTGAACAAAAAACACCTAGAGACTGAGAAGGCTCAAACTGAATTTTCGAAAGCGATGCGTATTCAACGCGGTGGAATAAATGGCTATTTATTTGTACAGTCAACAAGTTTTGAAGACACGAGGTTTTTCCACATTCACACATGCACGGACACATTGAACATCAAGAAACGGAAATTCGAAAATTGTTTATTACCTTTTGTTCTGCTACACAACACGAGTAAGGAATCCAAAGAAGTGTTAAAGAAACTTGTCTTGAAGAACACATTGGACATTTCTTTCGCAAAGGAAACACTGACGTTCCAAATTTGGTGGCAAGGTGCAGTCTACAGTAATGGTAACACTGAATACTGTGGACCTTCTTTGGAAAAAGAGTACTTCACTTCTCCTTACAAAGCCACCACAGATGTTGGGGTTTTCATATTTTCCATTTTGATCCCCGACTTTAGAAATCTAACAATAAAGTCCGGAATTTGTCAAAGGAAAGGCGGAAGAGGAAATTTCCACGTTGATATCAAATATGAAAAATCCCAATTTCAAGGTATTACGAATTCGTTCGTTCCGACCACCATGGACAACTTTAATTTTATTTCTTGCGTCGACATGGGCGAAGATAATCTTTCGTTTTACGGATACTTAAGCCCATTTGAATTATCATCCTGGGTTTCCATTCTGATCACCATTACACTTGTTCCCGCATTTTTGCAAATAATATTGTTTCTAAAACACAAGGAATCTTACCCGTTTCTTTTATTGTGTTATTCTTATGTTGTGACCAACAGTTGCTCATTACCAACAAGATTGCAAAAATATTTTTGGGTTAAATTAACACTGGCTCCTTTTCTACTTAGTTTCATCGTATTGACAAATCTGTACACGGGAATTGTCACTACAGACTTGACTGAACCAAGGCCCATCAAACAAATCAAGTCGTTCAAAGATATTCTCACTATGGGTTCTATTGACATATTTAGCCCTGTAAAAGGTGCAACTGATTACAATCCTTTCGATTTGCCCAAAGAAAATCAACGCCTATTATTAATTTCATACCACAGGTACAAATATCTTAACTTATCACGAAATAATATTCCAAAAGAATTGATACCTGATCAATATTTTAGATCTGGACAGAGATATCCAAAAGATCTACTTAATTTCGATAGCGTATCTCAAAAGACTTTGAAAAATGCTTTGGAGTATAGTGAATGGGTAAATGAGATAAAGAACCACATTTCGTTTTACCACGACATAAGTTCAAGAAAAGGAAGTATGACAAACTTTTCGGTTTCGATTATGAAAAGAGTTCGTTTCCCTACAGATTTTCCATCAATTAGCCCTCAAAAATGGATTTCCCGATGTAAAAATTCCGTTTTTGTAAATAGACAGAGAAGCATTCATCGATTTTTTAATGAATCCTCCTGGAATTTTGACTTTCATTCCATGCAGAAATTGTACAGTGGAAATCCCGACGAGTCATTATTTAAAGACAACCTAGGAGTCGCTATAGAATACTATCGATTTGCCTTTCTCTTTGAGCATGCAGAAAGAAGACTCCGTTTTCTAATTCAATCGGGACTCTACTGTCAATGGCTACACATTTTCAATCATCACAATTTCACGCTTTGCAAAAGTTGTTTAGAAATTGAAGGACCCCGGTCTTTGAATTTTCGCAATTCGAATATATTTACAATATTTGTTTTGTACTTTGCGTTTCTAATTCTGCATTTCACAGCTTTCTTTTGGGAAATCAGGTCAAGAAGGAAGGATTCAGTAAGAATGTTTCGTACAAAATTTTACAACCGATTTTGCACACCTTGAAATAATTACTATTTGTTATTTGCATTCTAATCACTTGTACTTTTAATGCAATTGTGTTGCATAAAGTATGGAACATTGGCATTCCAAATACAATCCCTGTAATATGTATATGGTAAAAAACAAATTTTGCAAATAAAATCTCTTTCAAAAAATCGATTATTCTGTATTTCGCTGATATAATAATATAATGGCTGATATAATATAATGGCTGATATAATATAATGGCTGATATAATATAATGGCTGATATAATATAATGGCTAATATAATATAATGGCTAATATAATATAATGGCTGATATAATATAATGGCTGATATAATATAATGGCTGATATAATATAATGGCTGGTATAATATAATGGCTGATATAATATAATGGCTGATATAATATAATGGCTGATATAATATAATGGCTGATATAATATAATGGCTGATATAATATAATGGCTGATATAATATAATGGCTGATATAATATAATGGCTGATATAATATAATGGCTGATATAATATAATGGCTGATATAATATAATGGCTGATATAATATAATGGCTAATATAATATAATGGCTGATATAATATAATGGCTGATATAATACTGATATAAAATATCAGAAATAATTTAATACTACTAGTAAATTGCCCGTTCTACGAACGGGAAAATAACAGTAAATTAACCATTTACAAAAGTTAGAAAAACCATAATTAGCAGTTAGAAAAAATTAAAATAACTAATTCAGTAATCATACATTTTTTGGATAACCCTGGAGTTAAACGACCCATCGATTTTGTAATTAGTCCAATTTAAGGAATGAATTGTAAACCCGGACAGACTTTGACTTGTGCCTTAAGTATTTAGATATTCCATCTGATTCCATCTACTCCATCTGATTCCATCTGACTCCATCTAACTCCATCTACTCCATCTGACTCCATCTACTTCATCTGACTCCATCTAACTCCATCTGACTCCATCTGACTCCATCTACTCCATCTGACTCCATCTACTCCATCCACTCCATATGACTCCATCTACTCCATTTGCTCCATCCACTCCATCTGACTCCATCCATTCCATTTGCTCCATCTACTCCATCTTACTCCATCCATTCCATTTGCTCCATCTTACTCCATCCACTCAACCTACTCCATCTGACTCCATCTACTCCATCTGACTCCATCTGACTCCAACTACTCCTTCGGACTCCATCTACTCCTTCGGACTCCATCTACTCCATCTGACTCCATCTGACTCCACCTACTCCTTCGGACTCCATCTACTCCATCTGACTCCAGCTACTCATTCATATGGGTCATTGCTCACGACTTCGCCTATTTGTCGATGCCCACGGGTTCTTGCCCACATCTTCGCCTAATTGTCGCGCCACCGGGTCGTCACGCATGGCTATCTAATTTTTAGTGCCCACAGGAGAATTACCAACCGCTTTGCCTAATTGTCAGTGCCCTTGCCCACAGCATCGCCTAATTTTTAGTACCCACGGCTTCGCCTAATTTTTAGTACCCACGGCTTCGCCTAATTTTTAGTACCCACGGCTTCGCCTATTTTTTAGTACCCACGGCTTCGCCTAATTTTTAGTACCCACGGCTTCGCCTAATTTTCAATACTCACGGCTTCGCCTAATTTTTAGTACCCACAGGAGAATTACCAACCGCTTTGCCTAATTGTCAGTGCCCACAGGAAAATTACCAACCGCTTTGCCTAATTGTCAGTGCCCACGGTTCATTGCCCACAGCATCGCCTAATTTTTAGTACCCACAGCTTCGCCTAATTTTCAATACTCACGGTTTCGCCTATTTTTTAGTACCCACGGCTTCGCCTAATTTTTAGTACTCACGGCTTCGCCTATTTTTTAGTACCCACGGCTTCGCCTAATTTTTAGTACCCACGGCTTCGCCTAATTCTTAGTACTCCCAACTTTTCCCAATTTTTCCACGGCTTCGCCTAATTTTCTGTACCCATGGCTTCGCCTAATTTTCAGTACCCACGGCTTCGCCTAGTTTTTAGTACCCACGACTTCGCCTATTTTTCAGTACCCACGGCTTCGCCTAATTTTCAGTATCCGCGTCTTCGCCTAACTGTAGCTAAGTACCGGGTATGCTGTAGCTAACTGTCGGATATACTGTAGCTAAGTGTCGGCTATGCTCTAGCTAACTGTCGGTTATGCTGTAGCTAAGCGTCGGAGAGAATAAGAGAGGTAGAGAAAGGTAGGAAAGGAAGCTTGGATTGTATTACAATATCCAAGGCAACTCAACACCACTATACTACAGTATAGTGAATCAGCCAATCAAGTCAATTATAAACGGCGTAGGGCGTGGTTTCTACGTGCTATAGTATATAGATATTAAGGATGATAGCAGGGCGTTTTATAGTATAGTATAAAGAAGAAATAAGGTTAGATTTGTAGAAATGTAGCAGTCATAAAATATATCGTGGTTAAGCGAGAATTTCAGGTTTCCTTAGTGTAAATAATTTAATAGCCGATCCCGCCGTACCAAATTCGATAGAGGTAAGTCAAATTACATTATTTCTTATTGTACTGCTGAATCATTCTTTTTGTATACATAGACTTTTAATATAACTCTTAGAAAATTTGGATTGCCTTGCCATATACATATAAAATGTGGAGTTAGTACTAATGTAAAACGAATTTTTCGAGGATTGTAAATAATTGAATAGCCTTCGTTCAGCCTCAGTTTTGCAAAGGAATACGTGATTAGCGATTATCATTTTCGTGTCTGTAAAAGTTTCGTTAAGACTAGCCAGGACACATTGGCTTATCCAATTCTACTTACATTTAAATAACACTGTTATTAACTATACTGGTAGCAGAATCCGCCGATGCTGGCATCTTGATTTAAGATGCTGGCATCTTGATTTAAGATGCTGGCATCTTGATTTAAGATGCTGGCATCTTGATTTAAGATGCTGGCATCTTAATCAAGATGCTGGCATCTTGATTTAAGATGCTGGCATCTTGATTTAAGATGCTGGCATCTTGATTTAAGATGCTGGCATCTTGATTTAAGATGCTGGCATCTTGATTTAAGATGCTGGCATCTTGATTTAAGATGCTGGCATCTTGATTTAAGATGCTGGCATCTTGATTTAAGATGCTGGCATCTTGATTTAAGATGCTGGCATCTTGATTTAAGATGCTGGCATCTTGATTTAAGATGCTGGCATCTTGATTTAAGATGCTGGCATCTTGATTTAAGATGCTGGCATCTTGATTTAAGATGCTGGCATCTTGATTTAAGATGCTGGCATCTTGATTTAAGATGCTGGCATCTTGATTTAAGATGCTGGCATCTTGATTTAAGATGCTGGCATCTTGATTTAAGATGCTGGCATCTTGATTTAAGATGCTGGCATCTTGATTTAAGATGCTGGCATCTTGATTTAAGATGCTGGCATCTTGATTTAAGATGCTGGCATCTTAATCAAGATGCTGGCATCTTGATTTAAGATGCTGGCATCTTGATTTAAGATGCTGGCATCTTAATCAAGATGCTGGCATCTTGATTTAAGATGCTGGCATCTTGATTTAAGATGCTGGCATCTTGATTTAAGATGCTGGCATCTTAATCAAGATGCTGGCATCTTGATTTAAGATGCTGGCATCTTGATTTAAGATGCTGGCATCTTGATTTAAGATGCTGGCATCTTGATTTAAGATGCTGGCATCTTGATTTAAGATGCTGGCATCTTGATTTAAGATGCTGGCATCTTGATTTAAGATGCTGGCATCTTGATTTAAGATGCTGGCATCTTGATTTAAGATGCTGGCATCTTGATTTAAGATGCTGGCATCTTGATTTAAGATGCTGGCATCTTGATTTAAGATGCTGGCATCTTGATTTAAGATGCTGGCATCTTGATTTAAGATGCTGGCATCTTGATTTAAGATGCTGGCATCTTGATTTAAGATGCTGGCATCTTGATTTAAGATGCTGGCATCTTGATTTAAGATGCTGGCATCTTGATTTAAGATGCTGGCATCTTGATTTAAGATGCTGGCATCTTGATTTAAGATGCTGGCATCTTGATTTAAGATGCTGGCATCTTGATTTAAGATGCTGGCATCTTGATTTAAGATGCTGGCATCTTGATTTAAGATGCTGGCATCTTGATTTAAGATGCTGGCATCTTGATTTAAGATGCTGGCATCTTGATTTAAGATGCTGGCATCTTGATTTAAGATGCTGGCATCTTGATTTAAGATGCTGGCATCTTGATTTAAGATGCTGGCATCTTGATTTAAGATGCTGGCATCTTGATTTAAGATGCTGGCATCTTGATTTAAGATGCTGGCATCTTGATTTAAGATGCTGGCATCTTGATTTAAGATGCTGGCATCTTGATTTAAGATGCTGGCATCTTGATTTAAGATGCTGGCATCTTGATTTAAGATGCTGGCATCTTGATTTAAGATGCTGGCATCTTGATTTAAGATGCTGGCATCTTGATTTAAGATGCTGGCATCTTGATTTAAGATGCTGGCATCTTGATTTAAGATGCTGGCATCTTGATTTAAGATGCTGGCATCTTGATTTAAGATGCTGGCATCTTGATTTAAGATGCTGGCATCTTGATTTAAGATGCTGGCATCTTGATTTAAGATGCTGGCATCTTGATTTAAGATGCTGGCATCTTGATTTAAGATGCTGGCATCTTGATTTAAGATGCTGGCATCTTGATTTAAGATGCTGGCATCTTGATTTAAGATGCTGGCATCTTGATTTAAGATGCTGGCATCTTGATTTAAGATGCTGGCATCTTGATTTAAGATGCTGGCATCTTGATTTAAGATGCTGGCATCTTGATTTAAGATGCTGGCATCTTGATTTAAGATGCTGGCATCTTGATTTAAGATGCTGGCATCTTGATTTAAGATGCTGGCATCTTGATTTAAGATGCTGGCATCTTGATTTAAGATGCTGGCATCTTGATTTAAGATGCTGGCATCTTGATTTAAGATGCTGGCATCTTGATTTAAGATGCTGGCATCTTGATTTAAGATGCTGGCATCTTGATTTAAGATGCTGGCATCTTGATTTAAGATGCTGGCATCTTGATTTAAGATGCTGGCATCTTGATTTAAGATGCTGGCATCTTGATTTAAGATGCTGGCATCTTGATTTAAGATGCTGGCATCTTGATTTAAGATGCTGGCATCTTGATTTAAGATGCTGGCATCTTGATTTAAGATGCTGGCATCTTGATTTAAGATGCTGGCATCTTGATTTAAGATGCTGGCATCTTGATTTAAGATGCTGGCATCTTGATTTAAGATGCTGGCATCTTGATTTAAGATGCTGGCATCTTGATTTAAGATGCTGGCATCTTGATTTAAGATGCTGGCATCTTGATTTAAGATGCTGGCATCTTGATTTAAGATGCTGGCATCTTGATTTAAGATGCTGGCATCTTGATTTAAGATGCTGGCATCTTGATTTAAGATGCTGGCATCTTGATTTAAGATGCTGGCATCTTGATTTAAGATGCTGGCATCTTGATTTAAGATGCTGGCATCTTGATTTAAGATGCTGGCATCTTGATTTAAGATGCTGGCATCTTGATTTAAGATGCTGGCATCTTGATTTAAGATGCTGGCATCTTGATTTAAGATGCTGGCATCTTGATTTAAGATGCTGGCATCTTGATTTAAGATGCTGGCATCTTGATTTAAGATGCTGGCATCTTGATTTAAGATGCTGGCATCTTGATTTAAGATGCTGGCATCTTGATTTAAGATGCTGGCATCTTGATTTAAGATGCTGGCATCTTGATTTAAGATGCTGGCATCTTGATTTAAGATGCTGGCATCTTGATTTAAGATGCTGGCATCTTGATTTAAGATGCTGGCATCTTGATTTAAGATGCTGGCATCTTGATTTAAGATGCTGGCATCTTGATTTAAGATGCTGGCATCTTGATTTAAGATGCTGGCATCTTGATTTAAGATGCTGGCATCTTGATTTAAGATGCTGGCATCTTGATTTAAGATGCTGGCATCTTGATTTAAGATGCTGGCATCTTGATTTAAGATGCTGGCATCTTGATTTAAGATGCTGGCATCTTGATTTAAGATGCTGGCATCTTGATTTAAGATGCTGGCATCTTGATTTAAGATGCTGGCATCTTGATTTAAGATGCTGGCATCTTGATTTAAGATGCTGGCATCTTGATTTAAGATGCTGGCATCTTGATTTAAGATGCTGGCATCTTGATTTAAGATGCTGGCATCTTGATTTAAGATGCTGGCATCTTGATTTAAGATGCTGGCATCTTGATTTAAGATGCTGGCATCTTGATTTAAGATGCTGGCATCTTGATTTAAGATGCTGGCATCTTGATTTAAGATGCTGGCATCTTGATTTAAGATGCTGGCATCTTGATTTAAGATGCTGGCATCTTGATTTAAGATGCTGGCATCTTGATTTAAGATGCTGGCATCTTGATTTAAGATGCTGGCATCTTGATTTAAGATGCTGGCATCTTGATTTAAGATGCTGGCATCTTGATTTAAGATGCTGGCATCTTGATTTAAGATGCTGGCATCTTGATTTAAGATGCTGGCATCTTAATCAAGATGCTGGCATCTTGATTTAAGATGCTGGCATCTTAATCAAGATGCTGGCATCTTGATTTAAGATGCTGGCATCTTAATCAAGATGCTGGCATCTTGATTTAAGATGCTGGCATCTTGATTTAAGATGCTGGCATCTTGATTTAAGATGCTGGCATCTTGATTTAAGATGCTGGCATCTTGATTTAAGATGCTGGCATCTTGATTTAAGATGCTGGCATCTTGATTTAAGATGCTGGCATCTTGATTTAAGATGCTGGCATCTTGATTTAAGATGCTGGCATCTTGATTTAAGATGCTGGCATCTTGATTTAAGATGCTGGCATCTTGATTTAAGATGCTGGCATCTTGATTTAAGATGCTGGCATCTTGATTTAAGATGCTGGCATCCTAATCAAGATGCTGGCATCTTGATTTAAGATGCTGGCATCTTGATTCAAGATGCTGGCATCTTGATTTAAGATGCTGGCATCTTGATTTAAGATGCTGGCATCTTGATTTAAGATGCTGGCATCTTGATTTAAGATGCTGGCATCTTGATTTAAGATGCTGGCATCTTGATTTAAGATGCTGGCATCTTGATTCAAGATGCTGGCATCTTGATTTAAGATGCTGGCATCTTGATTTAAGATGCTGGCATCTTGATTTAAGATGCTGGCATCTTGATTCAAGATGCTGGCATCTTGATTTAAGATGCTGGCATCTTGATTTAAGATGCTGGCATCTTGATTTAAGATGCTGGCATCTTGATTTAAGATGCTGGCATCTTGATTTAAGATGCTGGCATCTTGATTTAAGATGCTGGCATCCTGATTTAAGATGCTGGCATCTTGATTTAAGATGCTGGCATCTTAATCAAGATGCTGGCATCTTGATTTAAGATGCTGGCATCTTGATTTAAGATGCTGGCATCTTGATTTAAGATGCTGGCATCTTGATTTAAGATGCTGGCATCTTGATTTAAGATGCTGGCATCTTGATTTAAGATGCTGGCATCTTGATTTAAGATGCTGGCATCTTGATTTAAGATGCTGGCATCTTAATCAAGATGCTGGCATCTTGATTTAAGATGCTGGCATCTTGATTTAAGATGCTGGCATCTTGATTTAAGATGCTGGCATCTTGATTTAAGATGCTGGCATCTTGATTTAAGATGCTGGCATCTTGATTTAAGATGCTGGCATCTTGATTTAAGATGCTGGCATCTTGATTTAAGATGCTGGCATCTTGATTTAAGATGCTGGCATCTTGATTTAAGATGCTGGCATCTTGATTTAAGATGCTGGCATCTTGATTTAAGATGCTGGCATCTTGATTTAAGATGCTGGCATCTTGATTTAAGATGCTGGCATCTTGATTTAAGATGCTGGCATCTTGATTTAAGATGCTGGCATCTTGATTTAAGATGCTGGCATCTTGATTTAAGATGCTGGCATCTTGATTTAAGATGCTGGCATCTTGATTTAAGATGCTGGCATCTTGATTTAAGATGCTGGCATCTTGATTTAAGATGCTGGCATCTTGATTTAAGATGCTGGCATCTTGATTTAAGATGCTGGCATCTTGATTTAAGATGCTGGCATCTTGATTTAAGATGCTGGCATCTTGATTTAAGATGCTGGCATCTTGATTTAAGATGCTGGCATCTTGATTTAAGATGCTGGCATCTTGATTTAAGATGCTGGCATCTTGATTTAAGATGCTGGCATCTTGATTTAAGATGCTGGCATCTTGATTTAAGATGCTGGCATCTTGATTTAAGATGCTGGCATCTTGATTTAAGATGCTGGCATCTTGATTTAAGATGCTGGCATCTTGATTTAAGATGCTGGCATCTTGATTTAAGATGCTGGCATCTTGATTTAAGATGCTGGCATCTTGATTTAAGATGCTGGCATCTTGATTTAAGATGCTGGCATCTTGATTTAAGATGCTGGCATCTTGATTTAAGATGCTGGCATCTTGATTTAAGATGCTGGCATCTTGATTTAAGATGCTGGCATCTTGATTTAAGATGCTGGCATCTTGATTTAAGATGCTGGCATCTTGATTTAAGATGCTGGCATCTTGATTTAAGATGCTGGCATCTTGATTTAAGATGCTGGCATCTTGATTTAAGATGCTGGCATCTTGATTTAAGATGCTGGCATCTTGATTTAAGATGCTGGCATCTTGATTTAAGATGCTGGCATCTTGATTTAAGATGCTGGCATCTTGATTTAAGATGCTGGCATCTTGATTTAAGATGCTGGCATCTTGATTTAAGATGCTGGCATCTTGATTTAAGATGCTGGCATCTTGATTTAAGATGCTGGCATCTTCATTTAAGATGCTGGCATCTTGATTTAAGATGCTGGCATCTTGATTTAAGATGCTGGCATCTTGATTTAAGATGCTGGCATCTTGATTTAAGATGCTGGCATCTTGATTTAAGATGCTGGCATCTTCATTTAAGATGCTGGCATCTTCATTTAAGATGCTGGCATCTTGATTTAAGATGCTGGCATCTTCATTTAAGATGCTGGCATCTTCATTTAAGATGCTGGCATCTTGATTTAAGATGCTGGCATCTTGATTTAAGATGCTGGCATCTTCATTTAAGATGCTGGCATCTTGATTTAAGATGCTGGCATCTTCATTTAAGATGCTGGCATCTTGATTTAAGATGCTGGCATCTTCATTTAAGATGCTGGCATCTTGATTTAAGATGCTGGCATCTTGATTTAAGATGCTGGCATCTTGATTTAAGATGCTGGCATCTTGATTTAAGATGCTGGCATCTTGATTTAAGATGCTGGCATCTTGATTTAAGATGCTGGCATTTGGATAATTTTAGGTTTTGTCTGTCAAGTATGAAGTGAAGGATTATGTCAACATTCGGTTTTCTGCGTTGGGACAGCTAAAATATTATCTCGGCTACAAGTACGTAGAATTTTCGACAAATTATTTTTTGATCGACAGAAAACACCTGGAGACTGAAGAAACTCAAATTAAAATCTCGAAATCCATGAGAATTCAAGGCAGCGGGACAAACAGATACTTCTTTATGCAGCGGTAATACTATTTGGCACCCCCAAAATGGATTTGGCGCCCCCCAAATAGAAAAAGCACCCTCCAATAGAAAAAGCCCCCCAATAGCAAAAGCACCCTCTTTTTGAAAAAGCTCCTCCCAATAGAAAAAATAAAAAATGCCCCTCAATAGAAAAAGCACCCCCTAATAGATAAAGCGCTGGCACGTTTGGCAAAGACTGTTTGGCAAAAAATCCCAAAAAACACAAAACAAACGTTTGGCAAAACTGCATTTTAGTGGTATGTGACATAGAGCAATGCATGCATACTCATACAGTTCAGACTTTCCATATTTGTATCTATGGAATTCTGAAGAAATTATGCACAAACGATACGATTTGCCAATCGATCAATTTATTTTGCCAAACGGTCCATGTGAATTTATCAAACGGTCCCACCAGATCAAATTCTTCGTTTGCCAAACGATCCTTTGCCAAACGCACTTACATCAGTTTTGAAACTGTACGAATATAAACTAAGAAATCATAATATTCTCAAAGCCTTAGCATTCTGTTTACAGTTAAATTCTATATTTTTCATTAATTGACCATATAGGATTAATGTCCTATTGGCATTGTACAGAGACTATAGTACAGACTGATGGAAGTCTGTTGTCTTTTGAAGCCAGATTTTTCGGCACTAAGTCCGACTAAGGTTCCTGATTGGCGGTTAAGTTTGAGGAAATATCTCCGAACTTGAATTTCGATTGCCTATTAATGTTGTAGGGCGCAGCCTATTTTCGTACAACGTGACTTACAGTACACGTGCTTCGATGGTGTAATCTTTTTACCGCAATGGGCTATAAGATAGTTGTTCCTATTAACATCACAACTTTATCAAAATTAAATTTCTAAAACATTTTATGACAAAGTAATACTACTAATTTCAAATTTTGATTTTGATTTTCTAATATTACCTACCATTTTTGCGAGCTTTAGTAGCAAAGTTTCAATCAACAGAGATATTGTTTTCAACTCTATTGGCAAGAGCAGAAGTAGAACTCAAATCTTGGCTCTGCGCAAACTACAGCTGATCCTTGATTTTTCTTGCACTTGCTCCTCCCTTATCCTTGTTTTATCTACACTCAAAATTTCATGAAGACTGGACTTTCTTTTGTTAGTATATACTCGTATATACTATAAATCCAAGTTTTTTCTATGGGCATTGTAAAGATAAATGCAACAACTGCACAAAGACCGGTAGAAAATTTTTTTACCCCATGAAAATGTTTTAGTGTCAAGTTGTTGATATGCATTGTTCTGAAATCATTTTTTAATCTGCTGAACTGGATGAATTTTTTTTTATTTTGTTGTAAAATTTACTAATACAAGTGTTCTATTAATACATCCAAATATAGACATCATATTTGAGATTCATCTGTTTAATATAGGCACAGTGAATGTTTTGAAAATATAATTACATTGGTTGTCATGAACTTGGCTAACCGATAATTTCTTGCAAAAGTAATTCGATTAAAGCCATATAAAAATGTTTCATCCTTTCCACACATAGTGAGTTGTAAGCGGTAAATTGTGTAAATGCACAAAAAGTCAATTTTTGAAGGTATTGAATAATATAAACTAACTGTTAAGCATTGTTGTCAAAACCGCTGTCTTAAAACAAAATTGAAATAAAATCGAATTGCAGAAAAATAAGTTGCGATATTATTTTGACAAGACCTGGGCACCGGCCGGCCGAATTTCGGGCCAGCCGGGAAATTTGGTGATGATGCGCAATTCCGCAATAATTCCTGTCAAATTTCTAATATTTCAAAATAGGAAATCTTTAGTACACCGAAGGTCTGCCAATATTGTATTTAGTAATATTTCCTAAAGACAAGTCCCGCACGAGGACTGAAGATTTTTAATTCAATTGCCGCGGGCAGGCCAATTTCTTCGATGCCCAGCTCTAATTCTGATAAGTCTTTTCCGCTTCGTATTTTTAATTGGTTTTGGATACATTTTCATTGCAATTTTGAGTTCAGTATATCTATACACTGCTAGTTCTAAAAGGAACCCAATAAAACAAGCAAGAATACAGACACCAAAAATTACGAAAACGACAACAATATTATCGTGCATATGGAAGACAATAGGCCCGCCTATTCTATCATTGGCAAACAAAATCTGTTTACAGCGATCACAGTATTTGCTTTTTCTAATGGCATCGCCCCACCACCTTGAAATTCCTGAGTGCTCTAAGGTATGAATGCGCAAGGCGAAGTATTCAGGGAGGTGAAAATATTCAAAGAACTCCATTAAGGCAGATGACATCACATTACTCTGTATTTCATAAAGAGGTCTTTTCAATGGGCTTACGTTAGAAGCGAGAAGAAAGTCCAAATCTTCCTTTTTGAAAAAATCGTGAACATCAAAATTACTAAATACTGCATTGTCACACTTGGCGACACTCATTTGGAAAGTTTCGGCAGGATATCCGGAGGGAAATTTTGCGTTTGATAAAATCTCTCCAAACTGGTCGGAGAGGAAATGCCTGAATAAGGCAGATAGTTGTCTTTTGACAACACCAGGAATTAATTCGGAAACTTTTCTACCTGCCACTTGTAAAGAAGAATTCCAGTGTGAAGAACCACCATAATGATTGAAATCAAGATGAAATCCAATATCTTTATGACGAAGTAGTTCACCGTATGTTTCAAATTTCGTAAATGGTTTTGGTGCCAATAAGTTTGTTGTCACAATTCCTTTGTATCCATTTATTATAACAATTAGAGCAAGTAAATATGTAGTGAGCAATAAACGAAATTTAGTTTGGGTTTCAATTTTTCTTGAAAAAGAAGATCCTTGTTCTAGACACATAAAAATTAATTGAAACGCAAAAGTTATACATCCAGTTTCTCTTTTTCGTTGTTGCAGCAGTCCGGATGAAACATAATATGTCGCAAATATATAAATAGGGATTACTACTAAAATCCCTATCCATAGATCTAAATGGAAAGGCTGAATAAATGCATGGAAACTGAACTCGTCATCAGAAGTCAGGCAAGAAATGAATTTTAAACCTTCATTTGATGAAACAAAACCCATTTGAAAATATGAAAGTGATCCTTGAAGCGCCATCTCTGGCGTTATATATGTAATATGATTTGGTAGGCAGTAAAAAATTCTAATCCACTGCGCTTGCTGAATAAATTCTTGTGAAATTAAGGTTGCATTCTCCAAATTTTGCAAAATCATGGATTTCAATGCGAGGGATTTCGGTAGATCATTTTTGAAAGTCTTCCTTAAGTCCCCAGTTTTCAAATTTGGTAGTTTGCACATTTTTGTACAATTCATACCAACAAATGTGTCGAAAGGGAAAAACCAGGATTTTAAACTAAGTAGAGATTGAACTTTCCATCTGTTTAATGATTCCATGCTGAGAGTACTGAGTTTAATGTTGACTGGGATAAACATATGGGTCAAGGGACTTTCCTTTCCAGATCTTCCAAAAAAGAAGTTGTGTAAAAATCCTCTACTGCCATTGAATTTTAGTTGAGTGGCTGCAGGATCTTCTTCTATACCAAAACCGTTGCAAAACCTACAAAACCCCAACATATTCTTTGACTGTAGGAAATAGAAAAAAGTTTTTTCAGGCAAAGCGCCTTCACCAAGTCTTGCGACAACCCTGACCAAAAATGGCAGATCCGATGATGATTTTTCCGTCAATATGGTAACATAAGTATTTGGTCGGTATTTATTTTGAATGACTGCTTCCTCTTTCTTGGAGTCGTGAAAGAACGTCAATGAATTTAGCAATGGGTCATTCGTCTGAGTTTTCAATTTTGTAGGTTTGAATTCTAGAGGTAATTGCCACTCTTTAAAGAGAGTGTAGTATGCGTAGAAGTAGTGAAAATCTGTAAACTCTTTCTCAATTTCGTGTGGAAACAGAATAATATGCGCGATGCAATTTATATATTTATGGCGCTTTAAGGCCCGAAATCTTTTGTCGTCGTCCAAGAGCTTTCTTCTTGTGTGAGCAATCGTAGTCCGCCAAGAGGATGTGTGATACAAGTAATCACGATCCCTGTATTCTGAATTTAGTGTTTCTTTCACGTTAACATTGTTCATAATCCGTTTTAAATTCGGTCTTCGATTCAGCGTAGTAATATCACTATTAGATATTATCATGGGGGTTTTGATTTCATTTAAAATGATTTCCTTTGAATTTCGACTGTCAAATAAAAATACATTAACCGCACAGGTGGAATAAATATTACTTATTCTGGTTATTATTTCTTCTGGATTGGATGTTGAAACATGAAGCACTTTCGATAACAATAATAGTACGGTCGTCGTACAAAGCAGTTCAGTTACAATCATGTTTTTCAAAATGTTTTCTCTGTGAACTCACTATTAGATATATTTTCGCATTTCAGAATAATTTTTGCGAAGACATGTATACCATTTAAGGTCAGAATTTCCTTTGCCAGTTCGTGTTTTGTGAAATATCCCAATAAGTCTTTGCGACACACATTTCTTAAAAGCTTCCTATTTATAATATCATTAATTATGGAAAACATTTTAAGACCGGGGCTTCCCGAAAGGCATACTATATATAACTACTGTGGACACCATTATTTTTCGTGCGTGTTGAAATATTTTAGTTAATTTTATAAATCGACCTAACATTGCTAAATCGAGAAATAAAGTTCCGTCTGTTCCGTTTATCAAAATTTTTTAATCAACATTTACTTTAAATCGTGGAATTCCAACCAATTTATTAGTATGTATTTTATATAGGTAGCATGTACTATGTTCTATTATTGTTCTACAAGCAGCTCATTTCATTATTCTAAATGCTCACAGGAAAGGTATACATTATAATTAATGTTTTTATAGCGATCGCTTTCTGCTTTACCTAAACCATGGGACCAACTAAAACAAAGACTGGACGTCAACAGCACCCAAAATAGCACTTAAAGAAATTTGTCTTACTTATTTATAAAAGTCAATTTAAGTATTCAATGCTACATTGGTAGCACGCTATCCAAAAATTACTAACGAAAGCAACCATTCCATCCATTTATACAAAAATACAGCGGAGTATTTTGTGACTTCCAGGATTTGAATATCTCGGAAATTATGAATATGGATTCGAGTGAGAAATGTTGTAATGCAATCGTGTATAATCATTTATTATAAAAATAGTATAACAGTAAACATGAATTAATAATTTCAAGAGAGTAGAACACAAAACCGTTATACACTAGACAGGACAGTTATACTACAATATTTCCAGGAAGCTTGAATATTCTTTGGAGTCACGATGTTTAAGGCAAATATTGTAATGTAGTCTCATCATTTATTTGTTGTACATACAGCATTAAAAACTGTGACTTAGTAATTTCACGAGTATGTCACTTAAACTTGTTAAGCTAGACAGGATAATGTAAAGACAATTTTGTTTTTTTTGCATGGAATCTACATTGTTTCCCAGCTAATATTTCTACAATATTTATTTTATATTTTGTGTTTCCTATTTTGTATTTCACAACATTCTTTTGCGAAATCCAATCAAGGAGAAATCGTTCGGTAAGAATAGTCTAACCGATGCTTTTACAACGAATCCATGATCCTCCACAAATTGAACTAATTTTATTTGGTATATTTTACTTTAAGTTAGTCATTTGTATTTTAACTGCTTTTGTGTTAAAAATAACAAACGTAAAATCAAATAATAAAATGTGCAAAACAACTCAAAATTATTTTTATTATGTATTATGAAAAAGAATAAGTTTTAAAACTGTAGTATGAACTAAGAAATCGTAATACTCTCTAAGTTATAGCATTTTATTTAAATTGAATTCTATATTTTTCATTAATTGACCCTAGGATTAATATCTTCTTGGCATTGCAAATACAAATGTAACAATTATTGATTAAAGCCACATAGAAAATGTTTCATTGAAATTGTTTACACATATGATGTGTTTTAAGCTGTAAATTGTGTAAATGTACAAAAAGTCAATTTTTGACGGTATTGAATAATATAAACTAACTATAAAACATTGTTGTTAAAACTGTTGTCTTAAAACAAAAATGAAATGACAAGACCAGTCCCGCACGAGGTCAGAGTATTTTTAACTCAATTGCCGCGGGCAGGCCAAATTTTTCGGTGCCCAGCTCTAATTCTGATAAATCTTTTACGCATCGTATTTTTAATTGCTATTGGATACATTTTCATTGCAACTTTGAATTCAGTAAATCTATACACTGCTAACTCTGAAAGGAACGCAAAAATACAACCAAGAATACATGCGCCTAAAATAGCGAAAACGACAATAATATTGTCGTGCATATCAATGACAATAGGTCGCCCTATTTTATCATTTGCAAACAATTTCTGTTTACACCTATCAATGTAATCACTTTTCAGAAAAGCATCCCTCCACCACTGTGCTATTCCTGAGTGGTACAAATTATGTATGAATAAGCAAAATATTCAGGCAGGTGAAAATTGTCAAAGTAACTCATTACGTTAAATGCCGTAAGATTACTTTGTATTTCATAGAGAGGTCTTTTTAACGAGCTTTTGTTAGAAGCGAGAAGAAAATCCCAATCTTCCTTCCTAAAAAAATCGTGTACATCGGAATCAGTATACACTGCATTCTCACACTTGGCGACACTCATTTGGAAAGTTTCGGCAGGATATCCGGAGGGCAATTTTAGTTTTGAACAAATCTCTGCAAACTGTTCGGAGATGAAATGGCTGATCAAAGAAGGTAGTACATGTTCATTGACAAGACCAGAAAGTAAGATTTTATTCTTTGTCGTTTGCAAATAAGAATTCCTTACATTTTTAGGTACATCTTGATATAGTTCAAGATGAAATTCTGTTTCTTTACTACGAAGTAGTTCGTCATATGTTTCAAATTTTGTAAATGGTTTTGGTACCAACAAGTTTGTTGTGACGATTCCTTTGTATCCATTTATCATAACAATTAGGGCAAGTAAGTATGCAGAGAGCAGTAAACGAAATTTTGTTTTGGCTTCAATTTTTTTTGCAAATGAAAATCCTTGTTCTAGGCACATACAGGTTAATTGAAATGCAAAAGTTATAAATGTACCACTGCTTTTTCGGGGTTGCAAATGTCTGTAAGAAACATAATATGTCGCAAATATATAAATAGGGAGGATTACTAAAATCCCTATCCACAGATTAAAATTGAAAGGTTGAACTAATGCTTGGAAACTGTATTTGTCGTCAGAAGTCAGGCAAGAAATGAATTTTAAACCGTCCTTTGTTGTAAAGAAAATTATTTGAGTATAGGAAAGTGCTGACATATGCGACGAAATTTGTGTTGAAAATGGTATTATATGATTTGGTAAGCCATTAAAAGTTCTAGACGAAGAATACTCTCTCCGAAATTAAAGTTGCGTTTTCTAAATTCTGCAAAACTATAGATACTTCTGTCATAAATTTCGATACGTCGCTTTTGAATGTCTCCCTTAAGTTCAAAGTTTTAAAATTAGATAGTTTACACATTTTTGGACAGTTCATGCCAAGAAATGTTTCAAAGGGGAAAAGCCAAGATTTTAAACTACGCACAGATTCAACTTTCCATCTATTTAAAGATTCAATACTGAGAGTACTTTGGTTTAAGTTGACTGGAATAAACATATATGAGTCAAAGGACTTTCTCCGTTTCAAAAAGGTTTTCCAAAACTAAAATAAGGTAAAAATCCCTTAGTGCTGTTGAATTTTAGTTGAGTAGCAGCAGGATCTTCTTCTGTACCAAAACCGTTGCAAAACCTACAAAATCCCAAAATTTCTTGTGACTGTAGAAAATAGAAAAATGTTTTTTCAGGCAAAGCGGTTTCACCAAGTCTAGCAACAACCCGGACCAAAAATGGGTGTTCAGACGATGATTTTTCAGTCAATATGGTCACATAAGTATTTGGTTGGTATTTGCTGCTCTTTACTGCTTCCTTCTTGTAGTTATCAAAGAACGTCAATGAATTTATCAATAAGTTATTGGTAGTAAGTTTCAGTGTTGCAGGTTTGAATTCCAGAGGTAATTGCCATTCTTTGAAAAGAGTGTAGTATGCATAGAAGTAGTGAAAATCTGTGAATTCTTTTTCAATTTCGTGTGGAAACAAAATAATATGCGAGATGCAATTTATGTATTTATGGCGCTTTAAGGCTCGAAATCTTTTGTCGTCGTCCAAGAGATTTCTTCTTGTGTGAGCAATCGTACTCCACCATGGGGTTGTGTGATACAAGTAATCATGACTCTTGTATTCTGAATTAAGTGTATTTCTTTCACGTTAACATTGTTCATAATCCGTTTTAAATTCGGTCTCCTGTGCAGCGTACTAATATGACTGTTAGATATTATCATGGGGATTCTGATTTCATTTAAAATGATTTCCTTTGAATTTGGACTGTCAAATAAAAATACACTCACCGAACACGTTGAATAAATATTACTAATTCAGGTAATGATATCCTCTGGATTGGATGTTGATGCCTGAATCACTTTTGATAGCAAGATTAGCACGGTTGTCATACAAAGCTTTTCAGCTGCATTCATGTTTTCCAAAGTGTTTTCTCTCGGACTTTGCTATGAGATATATATTTTGTACTTCAGAACAAGTTTTTCCATAAATGCATATTATTTAAGGACAGAATTTGCTTTGACAGTCCACGTATTGTAAATACGCAGTATGCTTTAATGAGACCACTTCATAAGAACTTTCTATTTATAATATAAATTATGAAACACACATCAAGAAATTGATGCTGGCGTACCCGAAGAATTTACCACTATAGACTCCAGTATTATTAGTGTGCGTGGAATTTCTTTTGTTAATTATATAAATCGTCAAAGAGTTGCTAATATAGAGAAATAAACTACTAGGTTCTTATTCTGTGTATCATAAACATTAGCATTTAACTCTATACAAGCGAAGAATTCCAATCAATTTTTTAGCATGTTTTTATAGTTTATACCATAGAGATCTCTATTCATTACACTAAGTGCTCACCTGAAAAGTATTCATTATAATTAGGTATTATTTTTATAGCTACCGCTCTCTGCTTTACCTGATAGCCAAGGACGTAACAAAAAGCAAGTAATGGACTTCAACAACACCCAAAGTAGCACTTAAAGCATTTTTGGTTTATTAACTTCATATAAGATTCATGCAATAGAGCTAATCGTCCTAACTATTCATTTTTATATTGCCAAAACGCTATTAACAGAAATTACTTACAAAAGCATCCGTTCCATCCCTTTATACAAAATTACAGTGGAGCATTTTAAGATTTCCAGGATTTGAATATATGGGAAATAATCAATATTTATGCTAGTTATATTTAAGAGAAACGTTGTAATGCAGTCGTGTTTATTATGTGGTATAGAAATGGCATAAAAATATGAATTAATACTTTCAAGAGAAAAAAACACAAAACCCTTAAACTAGACAGGATAGTGTGAAAAACGCATTTTTCTTTTTCCCATGGAGTCTACATTGTATCCCAAATTCTTATGCATTTCATCTGTCCATGTGATGCAATTATAACTTCCTGTTCTCACTATCGTCCTCTAACTAACTTTAAGATAATTTTGTAAGGGGAAAGCCGTCGCTACGTGCTATACGACAACCCTTCTTCCTGCGGTCATGTCTTTATGCCTCGTTCAAGAAGTAAATATGACTAATGCAGTAGATTGATTGCCAATTATTGTGAATTAGCTTTAGGGATTATATTAGACTGAACGTTTATTGAGTAAGAATTGGTGATGGTCGCGTTTGCACACACAACGGTTTAGAGGTAAAATGTACTTAAAGAGATAGTGACAGAATTAAGAAGTTACAATTTGGACTAGAGAGTTTAGGAGATGTTGTCGGGTCGAGTCGTACGAAAGAACTGAAGGTAAGTCGCTTCCGTCGTCTGAGTAGTTAATGTTCTGTTGCAGTAGGGTTTTAGGGAGTCGGAGCACTGAGGGGTTGAGTAGGCGTGGCTGGGATTAATGGGGAAGACAGTGGTCTTACGCATTACAACCTCCCTCTCTTTGAACGATGGGCGTGGTGGTTGAGGAGTGGGCGAGTTGCGGTGTGGTGAAGATGCTTTTGATCTCACTTGGTCTCTTCCTATGTCCTCGGTGTCGCTGTCGTGAAGAAATCACCTGTACAACACTCATCATTCATAATCACATATTTTTCATATTCTCCCTTTTCCATACTACATGTATAACATACAAATCCACTTTAGAACATTACATTACAATTTACTTATTAACATTCATAGTATGCCTCTTCCCAAAACATCATACATCAAATCTAAAGATCGATTAAAAAAATAGAATTACATTCCAATTATTTTAAGGTGTTATCCACATTTGAACAATATTACAATAATCATTATATCATATTACGTCGATTAAATTCTGATAACATGTATTTTTGAGAATTACAGACATTGAAAATTAAATTGCATTACATACATACCTAATTAATAGATTCACAAATGCTTATGTGTATAGAGAAAATAATTTGGTATATAAACTCAATTAAATATAGAAAATTTTCTAATTTTACAGTAGTAGTCTCTTCTTTGTACATTCTGTGTGTATAATATCTTTCACAAAATATAAACGTTTACAATTCTTAGCTATGTATAATAAAGATGTACTAACTTATACAATTGTACTCATAGAGCAGTAAATTTCGTTCAATCCTACTTATACATATCATTTGCTATAGATTAAGTTTACTCTGTATTGACATTTGTAGTAATATTTAGTTGATAATAAAAATTTGTCGTTGAATCAGTATCTGAAAAAGAATAGCTTGTTAATTTATCATTTATAGTCATATTCATTCATTCATATGTCTAGATTAGTATGTGTGTATGTTAGTCCGTCATAGATTCCGTGGTCTTATCGGATTAAAGTTAGTATTGTTATTGTAATCAGTTTTCCGGTCTTATCTCCTTCAACTCAATCAGATAGGGTCCTGTGCCTCCTTATTCCTTAGCAAACAGTCATTGGCATTTTTGCTTAGCTCCCTCCTGGAAGTCTCCTCCATAATATATTTTCATCTCCCGGTGTATTCCTCCAAATTTCGATTTTTTTTTGAAAATGGTTCGTGCTGTGCAGTCTCCATTATTCAAGTATAGTGGAATCAAGTGTGTTCGGGGTGCAAAAGGAGTTCGCTGTATTCGTCCAGTTACCCGTAAAGGTAAAGAAGTCGTTCGTCCATCAGGGTGCATTTGCAAAATTCACCTGGTGTGTCTCCGTCTCAGTGAACGAGTTTGCCGTGCCAATTACATTCGAGAAAAAGGCCATTCTCCTCCATTCGATTGGTGTCCTAGCTGTCCGGTGTGTAGAGAAACTTACTCATTTCTAAATTTTGTAAATCCGGGTGGAGTGACTGCAAGTTTTTCGGATCTTCTCCTTAAACCGTCATTCCGTAAGTTTTTCTTTCTGCTTACAATAACCATTTTGTTTCTATGTTTTGAGTGCATTTTTTTCTCATATTCGTGTATTTATCATACATTTAATTCATTTTGCAGATCGACGAATGCTTAGACGGGTTGCTGCAAAAACCGCTATGATAAAGCTTTGGCGTGTAGAGTATGAGCAACGTAAGTCGTGCATTTCCCATCAATTTCTCTTCATAGGTGTCGCTTTATTTTAGTTTTCCCATTCCAAGTCGTCGTTTTAATATGTTGCATTGACATTTATTCAGGTGTTGCCGCTAAGGTGAAAATTCTCGTAGAGGAAATGGTGGATTTCGTCTCTGAAGTGCCTTATGAGGAAATCATGTTCATGACTCCTGATGAGTCAACTCCTAGTGTCCAAGAGGCGTCTCTTCAAAATGAAACTTCAGTTATTGCTATTGCTGAACCTGCGCCCTCTAACGTCATTCTTCCTGGAAATCTCATAGGAAAGACTCTTCCCAATGAAAATTCAGCAGGTTGTTCCGGTGATCTTGAGCCATCTGGTGCAAAGTCTGAGAATCTCATGAAGTCGTCTTCCATCACCTCAATCATCTGAAAATGAGGAAGTCTTCGAGATAATCGATCTCAATCCTCCGTGTATTTACTGCGGTAAACCTTTTCTGCAATCATCTTCAATTCCTTTAGTCATAATTTGGTTTATAATTTGATCTCAGAAGTATTACGTCATCTCTTGTGTTAGATGAAATTTCATTGTTATTTTTCTTATTATTTTCAAACAGGTCGGATTCATACAAATCGAAAAGTCAGATCGAAGTGTTTCCTGAAGCATACCCAGGTGTATCAGTGCCATGTGTGTGACAAGAGATTTACACAACAAGACAATCGTAAGCGTCATCTTCGCAACATTCATAAAATCTTTTGAACTTCCTTGTGCATTCCAATGTGTTCACTTGATCTCTACTGTTTGAATACAATTTGATATTGCAATTATTTTTCTCTGTATTTTTCCATACAATAAATAATTTGCTCATGACGTCTCTTCTTCTATGTTTCCAATCATTGTCATCTTCCACTATTATCCACTGATGTAGAATATTTTTGTAGATAGGGTTAGATTTCCAGTAAGTAGATACGTAATTCAAAACGTTTCTTCTTCTATTGTTCCAATTATTTTTCATATTCCATAATCGTGATGAATAAAGTTCAGTTTCCACTTAGCAGATACGTAATTATAAACATCTCTTCTCTAGTTCTTCTTAAGTCATCGGCATCTTACAGTAGGTCGCATCCTCCATTCATATTTACGATTGTTAATTCACAAGGAGCCCTTTACTGTAGTAGCGATCAATGTGTCCTATGTGGAATAAGTCTCTTCATTAGATTTTTGTCTTCCGGTTGAGAATATTATAGTAGGTAGCATTCTTCATTCCATAGCAGAAGCCCTTTACTATATACTCAATCCGTTTCTTAGTGTTTAGTACACGTCTTGTTTAAGTCTCTTCCCCAAAAGAGATAAATCTTCATGACGTTGATAGCTTACTGAAAGAGTACCCACTTGTACATTCCAAGTACCATCGTAGTCTCTTCTCAGTCTCTTCTATTCCCATTACGTCAATTGTTGATAGGGGTATTCTTCATATACAGCCACAGTTGTTTCTTCATCCGTCCTTCATGGAAATCAATCATTTGCTATCCAGGAGTGTATACATCTGTCTCGTACTGCAGCCATAGGTATTTGATATAGTTTTTCGAAACCGTGGTTATTGATACGTAGTTTCCTTTAGTCTCTTCATTGACTTGCACAAATTAATTCCGGCTTTCAGCAAAATTATGCAGTGATTTTTGAAAATTCGTCATCCGATAATCCAGTAATTTTAGTAATTTTGGTAACTGCAGTATTTTCAAAGTAAAGTTTCTTACATCATTATCAGCGTTATGGTTGTCTTCCGTAAACTTTTCCATTGTGGATTTCTGTCGTATCCTTCCGGTCACAGATTCTTCTCGTAACCTTCTCGTCACGGATTCCTCTCGTAACCTTCTCGTCACGGATTCCTCTCGTAACCTTCTCGTCACGGATTCCTCTCGTAACATTCTCGTCACGGATTCCTCTCGTAACATTCTCGTCACGGATTCCTCTCGTAACATTCTCGTCACGGATATTATTGAAGACTTCCATCGGTGCCCGCTGATCACATAACTTTCTCGCTATGCTTTCTTACGTAACTTACCCGCTACGTATTTTCAACTGATATCTTCATCCAATATTGTTAATTTCTTCTTCTAATCGATGAACTTGCATGGTAACGAATGTGTAATTCCCCGAAAGATTTAGACATTCCTCCCACTAATTGATTTTACTCAATCAAGAAGGGGTTACTTCATGCTAATATTTCAATTAGTTACTTTTCAACCAAACAAATGGTAGGGATTTTTACTGTATTACGTAATATAACTTTACCAGTTTCCCTTTGTTGAATCTCCTTACTCCATAAGCAAGAATTTCTTCGCATCTCTCCGCGATTAACTGTTACTGAGTTCCATACTCCAGTACTTGATTTACGAATCTTGGCTATCCCATGGTCGCTTCTTCATTAAGCCTTCCATCAGCCAATCGTCTGTAATGCTCTGACATCCATCAAGGTTTCTTAAGTTTCCCTTTGACATCCAGCATTCCATAATCCAATCGTCTGCAATGCTCTGACATCCCATCAAGGTTTCTAATGTTTCACTTTTGATATCCAGCATTCCATGACGTCTCTTCAATCATCGCTGCAATCGTAGGTATTGCTGAACTCCGTCACGCACCTATGCAGTCAACTTCAATTCTCATCTCAGGAATCCTTGGCCAGAGGTCCTGCTTCGTGCGATTCTGGCATCTATCCGGGTAATTTCTCCTTCCAAGAAAATTCTTCCCATGCTCAGACATCCACGTTTACTTTAATGACGATTGTGACTCACGACTTTCTCGTCATAGAGTCTCCGCTGTTTGGACTTCACTGCCAACACAGGGTCGTCTTCATTCATTGCTGCGGATACACCGTCCGTGTATATTCTCCAACAGCCTCTTATAGTCTTGTGTCCCTAGGTATCTCTCTTGTCATCAACAGTAAGGCAATCATAGTCTCTTCATATGCTCACTTTCATTAGAATACCGCGGATATCCCAACAAAGATATTAGCTGCCCTCTATTTCTTCTCGTTAAAGATTTAACCAAAGTTTTGAGGCGTCCCCCATCCTTAGTCGCTGTTGTAGATATTATCTTCTTTCAGAGTTAGCTTGCATATTCTCAATTAGTTCTTCTAGCCTTATCTCTATGGCATTCGGCGATCACCCGTGCCATTTCTTAAAGACATCCATACCGTCACACTTACGACTATTTCATATTTAAATTTTCTAATCTAAAGCCAATATTTCTAATTTAAATGAAAATCGAATATTATATCTCAATATTATAATTTTTCAATAATTCCAATTTACATTGTTATCTGCTATGCCGATTACTTCCACATACGGCAATATGCATGGCCGATACCTTGCATCGCATCGCCAGCAGTCTCTCTGTCTAGCCAATTCTCATTCTTTCCAATGAGTCTCTTCCTATGCCGTAGCTTACCCGCTCGGCAGTCTCTTCCAACTAGACATACAAATTTCTACATACTAATTAGTGATAAGCACAATTTCAATTACTCAAATTAAAATTTACTATCTCTAATATTCCAATACGATACTGTTCCCTAGGCAAATTTCAATTACCCTATACAGTATTTACAGTGAGTTTTTCGTTAGACTCTTCCTCTCTCTCATAATCTCTAATTTAAATAATGTGGGCTACTTCACAAAAAGATAAACATTATACTATGCTAGCCAAATTCATTAAAATAATTTAACTCATATTATATTATTACATATGACCTTTGTTACATACCTTAAGATAAATTGTCTCGCATACTCGTTCGACAATATACCTTTTACAATCTCCTTATCCCAAGTCAATCTTATCACCAGCAAATCAAGACATTGTCCTCAACTGCTTCCAACTTGAGTGACCTTCTCAAGGGCAAAAGGACGTCTCTTCTACTTTTCAAGCTAAGGTTACAAAAAGTCATTGTTTAGCATACATTCCTAAAACCAACGCTTATGAATGCGTAATGAGGATACAAGTTTCTGTCTCACTTCACCCTACATTACAATTTTAACTTAGAAAATTTCACATTACTTCTGTGACAATTTTTTTCTAGAATTTCAATTACAACATCAATTTAAAAAAAATTTCCGATTTAAAATGAATGTAACTTTTCTCTCATTAAATGGCCAATTAAATTGTTCTCCCTCTCTTTAAAGCTCCTCTTACAATTCTACTCATTTCTACTCATGCTTCCCAAAAAAGAAGTTTTTATCCAACAACTTTTTTAAAAATATTACTTTGCTTTACATATAACAAAATTTCATGTGCAAAATTCATAGCTGCTCCATAAAACAGAATTTAAATTCAAATAAAATAGTAAGTTTGTAATAAATTACATCAAATACATACGATAATTACATAATTTTAATAGGCTCATAGGAATAGTCTCTTCTAACTACCTATTACTTGTAATAAAATTACATGCCCAATTCAGACTTTATCTTAGTCTCTAATTAATTCTAATTCTAATTAATTAAGTATTTTTCAATTAACCAATTATCCAATAGTTTCAAAATCAAGAGTGACTAGTCTCTGTAAATTATTATTCATTAATTAACAAATTATCAAAAAGTTTTTCAAAATCTAAATTAAATTCAAATTATCAAAGAGAATTCCTAGTCTCTTCTTTCTAAAAGACAAATAATTAATCTGTAACATAATCTACTTGTTTCAATTTACGTTTCTAACTTTTTTTACTTAAATATTATTATAAGAAATTTATAAAATTTTAACTGTTACGATTCTTCATAAATAGTTTTCAAAATTAATATTTCAAAGAAAAATGGAACGATACAGGCTTACGCAAGTTTTCCGCATTTTCCTGTGAAGATTCCGTCTCTTCTGATGATAGGTAGGTCTTCTTCTTCCGAAAATTTCTCTTTTCGGTCTACTATTAATCATCTTTCAGCAATTTTTCTTTCACTTTCAGAATTTTCCACTCTGCAACTTAGACTTCGGACTTCAAAAAAAACGAAAAAGACTGGGTTTCGGTACCAGTTGTAAGGGGAAAGCCGTCGCTACGTGCTATACGACAACCCTTCTTCCTGCGGTCATGTCTTTATGCCTCGTTCAAGAAGTAAATATGACTAATGCAGTAGATTGATTGCCAATTATTGTGAATTAGCTTTAGGGATTATATTAGACTGAACGTTTATTGAGTAAGAATTGGTGATGGTCGCGTTTGCACACACAACGGTTTAGAGGTAAAATGTACTTAAAGAGATAGTGACAGAATTAAGAAGTTACAATTTGGACTAGAGAGTTTAGGAGATGTTGTCGGGTCGAGTCGTACGAAAGAACTGAAGGTAAGTCGCTTCCGTCGTCTGAGTAGTTAATGTTCTGTTGCAGTAGGATTTTAGGGAGTCGGAGCACTGAGGGGTTGAGTAGGCGTGGCTGGGATTAATGGGGAAGACAGTGGTCTTACGCATTACAATTTTTATCAAAAATGCTTAGCAAACATAAAGTTTAAATACAATTGCAGTTATTTTTATTGTGATATTTAATGCACACAAATATACAAAATCGAGTTAAACAGATGTTACACTAAATATTACAAGCAAATTCGATGTACAGATGAATACAAGTTTTACAAACAACATCGGGGTTGGCATTTTCTTTTGACACATATTTTGCGTCTCCTATTTTCAATTGTTTTTGGATACATTTTCATTGCAATTTTGAGTTCAGTATATCTATACACTACCAGCTCTAAGAAGAACCCGATAAGGCAAACAAGAATACAAATACCCAAAATTACGAAAACGGCAACAATATTATCGCGCATATCGACAACAATTGGCCCACCTATTCTATCATTCACAAACAGTCTCTGTTTACAGCGATCACAGTATTTGCTTTGCCGAATGGCATCGTTCCACCACCTTCCTATTCCTGAGTGCTCTAAGGTATGAATGCGCAAGGCAAAATATTCAGGCAGGTGAAAATATTCAAAGTAGTTCAATAAGCTAGATGAAATGACAGTACTTTTTATTTCATAGAGTGGTCTTTTCAATGGGCGTTTGTTTTTGGCGAGAAGAAAGTCCCAATCTTCCTTCTTAAAAAAATCGTGTACATCGAAATTAGTAAACGCTGCCTTTTCACACTTGGCGACGCTCATTTGCAAAGTTTCGGCAGGATATCCAGAGGGATATTTTGCTTTTGAGAAAATCTCGCCAGCCTGTTCGGAGATGAAATTGCTCTACCAAGCAGCTACTTGTTTATTTACAACACCAGGAATTAAAGCAGAGATGTTTCCTGAAGGAGGCTTCCAGTTTGGCAAATCTACAGTTTTATTTAAATCAATATGAAATTCAATATCTTTATGACGAAGTAGCTCGTCGTATGTTTCAAATTTGGTAAAAGGTTTTGGTGCCAATACATTTGTTGTGACGAATCCTTTGTATCCGTTTATCATAACAATTAGGGCAAGTAAGTATGTAGTGAGCAATAAACGAAATTTTGTTTGGGCTTCAATTTTTCTTGAAAAAGAAGATCCTTGTTCCAGACACATAAAAATTAGTTGAAACGCAAAAGTTATAAATCTACCATCCCTTTTTCGTGATTGCAACAGTCCGGATGAAACATAATATGTCGCAAATATATACTAAAACGGCAGGATTACTAAAATCCCTATCCATAGATCAAAATGGAAAGGCTGAATAAATGCATGGAAACTGAATTCATCATCAGAGGTGAGACAAGAAATAAATTTTAAGCCGTCATTTGTTGAAACGAGACCCATTTGGGAATATGAAAGTCGTCCGTGAAGGAACATTGCTGATGTTATATATGTTATTTTATTTGGTAAGCAGAGATAAATTCTAATCGACGAATAGTGAATATAACTTGTTGAAAGTAAAGTTGCATTCTCCAAATTTTGCAAAATCATAGAATGCATTATTAGGTATTTCGATAGATCGCTTTTGAAAGACTCCCTTAAGTCGAAACTTTTCAAATTTGGTAGTTTACACATTTTTATACAATTCTTGCCAAGAAATTTGTCAAAGGGGAAAACAAAAATTACTAACTGAAACAACCGTTCCATCCTTTTTTACAAAAGTCAGACTAGCATTTCAATATTTCCACGAATCTTGGAAATTCTTTGTGTGACAAAATGTGTCTATATTGGTAAAACGCTACTAACAGAAATTACTTACACAAGCAGCCGTTCCATCAATCAGATTAGCATTTTAAAATTGCCAGGAATGTTTTGGATATTTTTGATAGTGACGTGACTCCCAAGAATATGTATGTATATACCGTACGTATGGTATTTAAGAGAAATATTTTAATGTTATTTCATACAATTTATTTGTTGTGCAAACAGTATCAGAAAATATGAATAAATAATTCCGCAAGAATAGCATACAAAACGGTTAAGTTAGACATGATAGTGTAAAGACGCGTTTTGCTTTATTGCATGGAGTTTACATTGTATCCTAACTCATTATATTATACATTATGCCTGTCTAGGTGATGGGATTATATTATATTCCTGGGCTGTGCTCAAACTAACTTTAAAGTAATTATGGCTGCCATATATGCTCTCTTAACCCAAAATTTAAATACAATTGAAACGCATACAAAATAGTAGTTACGTTTAGTTTTACATTTATTGCAATCAAATATACAACATCGAGTTATACAAATAATATACTAGAAAATTTTAAGCAAATTCAGTAAACAAATAAACACAAGTTTTACAAGCAACAAAGAGATTGGCATTTTCTTCTGTCATTTCTCTTAAATGTCACATTTTCAATTGTTTTTAGATATATTTTCATAACTATTTTGAGTTCAGTATATCTGTAAACAGCTTGCTCTAAAAGAAACCCCATAAAGCAAACTAGAATACAAACGCCTAGAATTACGAAAACAATCACAATATTATCGCTCATACCAATGGAAACAGGCCTGCCCATTCTATCATTCGCAAACAGTCTCCGCTTACAGCGATCACAGTATTTGCTTTGCAGAATGGCATCGTTCCACCACTTTGCTATTCCTGAGTGATACAAGTTATGCACGCGTAAGGAAAAATATTCGGGTAGGTGAAAATTGTCAAAGTAGTTCAATAAGCTAAATGAAATTACATCACTTTGAATTTCATAGAGAGGTCTTTTCAGTAGGCGTTTGTTAGAAGTGAGAAGAAAGTCCCAATCTTCCTTCTTAAAAAATTCGTGTACATCGAAATTAGTAAAAACTGCATTTTTGCACTTGGCGACGCTCATTTGGAAAGTTTCGGCTGGATATCCCGCGGGTAACTTAGCTTTTGATAAAATTTCGGCACCCTGTTCGGAGATGAAATGACTGTACAACGCATAAAATTGTTTATTGACAACACCCGAAATTAATCCGGAGACGTTTCTTTTTTTCTCTGCCATAGAAGAATTCCAGTTTGAGGAATCTACAACAGTATTATTTAAATCAATATGAAATGCTATATCTTTATGACCAAGTAGTTCGTCATAGGTTTGATATTTCGTAAAAGGTTTTGGTGCCAATAAATTTGTTGTGACGATTCCTTTGTATCCGTTTATCATAACGATTAGGGCGAGTAAATATGTGCTGAGCAACAAACGAAATTTTATTTGGGCTTCAATTTTTCTTGGAAATGAAAATCCTTGCTCTAGACACATAAAAATTAAATGAAACGCAAATTTTGTAAATCTGCCATGTCTTTTTCGTGATTGCAACAGTCCGGATGAAACATAATATGTCGCAAATATGTTAATAGGGATTACTACTAAAATCCCTATCCATAGATGAAAATGGAAAGGCCGAATAAATGCATGGAAACTGTATTCATCATCAGAGGTGAGACAAGAAATAAATTTCAAGCCGTCATTTGTTGAAATGAAACCCATTTGGGAATATGAAAGGGATCCGAGAAGCGACATCGTTTGGGTTATAGTTGATATCCTATTTGGTAAGCAGTAAGAAATTCTAGTCGAAGATTCCCGAATGTATGTTTGTGAAATTAAAGTAGTATTCTCTAAATTTTGCAAGATCATAGAATGCATTATCAGGTATTTCGATAGATCGCTTCTGAAAGACTCCCTTAAGTCGAACCTTTTCAAATTTGGTAGTTTACACATTTTTGTACAACTGTTACCAAGAAATGTGTCAAAGGGGAATAGCCAAGATTTTAAACTAAGAACAGATTGCACTTTCCATCTGTTTAATGACTCCATGCAGAGAGTGCTCAGTTTTAAGTTGACTGGAATAAACATGTGGGTCAATGGGATTTCTTTTTCGAGTTTTCCGAAAAGAAAATTGTGTAAAAATCCCTTAGTGCTCTTGAATTTTAGTTGGGTGGCAGCAGAATCTTCCTCTTTACCAAAACCGTTGCAAAACCTACAGAATCCTAACATATTATTTGACTGTAGGAAATAGAAAAACGTTTTTTCAGGCAAAGCGGTTTCACCAAGTCTGGCGACAACCTTGACCAAAAATGAGAGATCAGATGATGATTTTTCCGTCACTATGGTCACATAAGTATTTGGTTGATATTTGTTTTCAGTTACTGCTTCCTTCTTGATGGCGTCAAAGAACGTCAATGAATTTATCAATAGGTTATTGGTAGTAGACTTCAGTTTTGCAGGTTTAAATTCTAGAGGTAATTGCCACTCTTTGAAGAGAGTGTAATATGCGTAGAAGTACTGAAAATCTGTGAATTCCTTTTCAATTTCGTGTGGAAACAAAATGATATGAGAGATGCAATTTATATATTTATGGAGCTTTAAGGCCCGAAACCTTTTGTCGTCGTCCAGAAGTTTTCTTCTTGTGTGAGCAATTGTACTCCACCATGGGGCTGTGTGATACAAGTAATCATGACCCTTGTATTCTGAATTTAGTGTTTCTTTCACGTTAACATTGTTCACAATCTGTTTCAAATTCGGTCTTCGGTTCAGCGTACGAATATCACTATTAAATATTATCCTGGGAATTTTGATTTCATTTAAGATGATTTCCTTTGAGTTTGGGGTGTCAAATAAAAACACACTAACCGCACACGTTGAATAAATATTACTAATTCTTGTAATTATTTCTTCTTGTTTTGATGTTGACACCTGAAACAGTTTTGACAGCAAGATTAGCACGGTTGCCGTACAAAGCTGTTCAGTTACAATCATTTTTCCAAAGTTTTTCTATGTCTTCATTATTAGATATATTTTTTATTTCAGAATAAGTTTTTCTATACATGCCTACTATTTAAGGACAGAATTTGCTTTGACAGCCCACGTATTGTCAAATAACGCTGTACGCTTTAATGACACCCATTTCCTAAGTGCTTCCTACTTATAATATCGTTACTTAAGAAACACATTTTAAGAAATTGATTCTGGCGTACCCGAGGGATATACTACTGTGGACTCCAGCAATGGCCGTGTGCTTTGAGGTATTTTAGTTAATTTTATGAAGTAGCCACCAAATACAGAGATAAATTGCTAGGACATTCACATTCATTCAACAAGCGTAGGATTTCAACCAATTCATTAGTATGTATTTCATATAGGTAGTATGTACAATAGTGGCATCTCATTTCATTACTTTAAATGCCCACCTGAAAGGTATACTATAGTTATTAGGTACCTATTTCTATAGCGACCCCTCCCTGCTTTACGTAAGCCATAGAATCAGCAGAAACAAAGCATTGACTTACAACAACAACCACAGTAGCACTTAAAACAATTTTGCGTTATTAGCTTCATATTAAATTCATGGAAAGAATACTATTGTGTCCTACCTATTGATTTTTATATTGGTAGAAAGTTATGAAATAAAATTACTAACAAAACTACCCTTCCATCCTTTTTACACCAAAGGAGCATTTCAAGAAAACCAGGATTTGAATATCTTGAAAATCTTAAATATTCTTGTGAGTTACTATATATAAGGGAAATGATGTAATTAAGCATCAACAAATATGAATTAATAATATCACAAAATACCACTTAAAACAGTTATGCCAGACAAGATATTGTGAAAACGCGATTTTCTCTTTTGCATGGAATCCAGATAGATTGTATCCCAACTCATTAAGCATTTTATCTGTTCTTGTGATGCAATTATATCTTCCTGTCCCCGCATTTGTTGAAAATATGAAATAACCAAAAATGTGAGCTTGGTTTTTTAGTGCTGTAAACTCGAGGAATTGTGCAATTTTGATTTGTGTACTATGCTAAATAGCCATCGTAATGTCTTCAATATATAAATAAGTCTTACAGATAATTAACTTAAGTAATTAGTGTTGGATGGGAAAGGTTACTTCATCGTTTCTATACTTTATTGCGTAGAATATGAAAACCCGAGGAGCTTACGTTTACATAAAGAATACCCCGAAATAGGAGACATTAAGTAAGGCGTAAATGTTTTCATGGTAACAAGTAATGGTTGTCATAAATGTTTTCTTAGCCCAAAATTGAAATACAACTAAGACGCAAATACAAAAGTTACTTTTTATTAGATATTTAATGCAAACAAATGTACAAAATCGAGTTTAACAAATATTACATTAGAAAATTACAGGCTAATTCAACGTGCCTGGAATTCCAAGAAATTTATAAGTATATTCTATTCTGTACTGTATAGATATATCTTACATCGTTACTATAAATCTAAATGCTCACCTGAAAGACCTGTATATGTAATTAATATTTTTATAGTGATCACTGAGAATGGACTTTAGCAATACTCAAAGTAGCACTTAAAATAATTTTGCTTTATAAAACATCATAAAAAATTCATGGAAAAGAACTCGAGTATCTTACATATCTAATTAATAGTTTTATAATGACTGCTCTCCGCTTTACCTAAGCCATGGCATCACCAAAAGACGAGTATGGACTTTAACAACACTTAATAATATCAGCACTTAATAATATTTTGCTTATCAAACCTCCTGCAAAATTAATACGACAGAAGTAATGGGTCCTAACTATTCATGGCTAGTATTTGTAGAACGCTCACAATAAAGATTACCAACAAAACCAACCGTTCCATCCTTTTACACAAAAATTGATTAACGCTCCATCATTTTTAAGCTTTGAAATCTTAAATATTCTTGGCTGTTGTTTATTAAGAGAAATAATATCTGAAGACTGCTGTGGAATACTAATTCTGCTTACTAAGTAAACTAGCTACAGAATGTACACGTCATTTTTATTGTTTTGAAAATTAAGCCAAATCATCCTCTCCTTCAGAAAAGTGCCATGCCAAACCAATGATTGATTATATTATTGTAGATAGTTGCTAAAAAATTAGGTATAGTTTTTCTGAAAAGTGTTAAGCCAATTTCACCTTAACTCTAAAAGATAAAATACAGGTGCCAAGGAAGTTATGAATTTTGACTTGAAAACAATAGTAATATTGACAATAATTATTAATAACCAGTTATTTTGTATATAATATATTAGTAAGGGTTTTAAAATAAATGTTATAACAGGTCAAATATACTTTACGTTATTAGCAAATTATCTATATATTTTTCACAAAATCATTGCATAAATGCTATATTTGTCTCAAAAAACCAATACCCAGGACATTACTAAGGTATCGTCGTTGAAATGACCAAATCAAGCGGCAAATATCATCCTTATCAGGTGCCAGTTAAAGAGGTTGATGAAAAGCTCACTTAATTAATTTTTCCTTATTAAGAAACTCATTGTTTATAATGTACTGAAAGTATACCATCCAAATTCCAAACTTCCTGCTTAAATTATGTATGCAGAAGCAAAACATGATTAATAAGACAGTGGGTATACCAAAATTGCCAAAAGTTTCAGATTTGTAAAATATTTACTTTGCTTAAAAGAGAAAACATCCAATTTGAGAAAGCTAAATTAAAATCAATGCAAAAATTGAATTGAAATGACTGATTTATTGTTCTTTATTAAAAAAAATTCAGATAACGTGTCCATAAATTATTTTAATTATTGAGGAAGTTATAATCCATTTTAGAAAAAGAAATGTTTCTTATTAAAGTAAATAGTTGAACTGTGGACTGTAGACTCCATTATTATTCGTGGGCGTGGTAATATTTTAGTTAATTTTATAAGTCAACCAAAAATACCAAGATAAATTGCTAAGTACTTAATGTGTTAATCAAAGACATTCACATTTAACTCCACAAGCGTAGAATTCCAATTAACTTATTATTAGTGTGTCTTTTATAGTATGTATCATAACGGCATTTATTTCATTACTCTAAATGCTCACATGAAAGGTATTCATTATAATTATTATTTTTAAGAGAAATGTTGTAATCCAGTCGTGTATAATTATTTGTTGCAAAAGAGTATACACAATGTGATTTAATAATTTCACGAGAATAGCACACAAAGCCGTTATGCTGGCCAGGGTAGTTTAAAGATACAATGTGCTTTGTAATGTTGTAATATAGCATACTCAGAAAATATGAATTATTAATTTCACGAGAATAGCACTTAAAACAGCTAAGCCATGCTGGATAATGTAAATACGGATTTTTCTCTTTTGCATGGAGTCTATGCATCCCAACTCCATAAGCATTTCATCTGCAACGTGATGCAATTATATCTTCCTGCCTTCGTTGTACTCAAACTAACTTTTGAATAATGTTTGTCAGAAATGTCTTAACACAAATTTTAAATACAATTGACCGCAAACAAAAAAGTTGCCTTTAGTACGCTATTTATTGCAAACAAATATACAAAACGAGTTTAACAAAATTCTACACTAGAAAATTACAAGCTATTCGTATTTAGGTGTACAGATCTTACAAACAACAAAGAGGTTGACATTTTTTTCTGGAACGCGCCTTAAGTGTCCTATTGTTAATTGTTTTTGGATAAATTTTCATTGCAACTCTGAGTTCAGTATATCTGTAGACTCCTAGCTCTAAAAGGAAGCCAACAAAGCAAAAAAGAATAGAGACGCCTAAAATAACGAAAACGACAACAATATTATCGCGCATATCAACGACAATAGGTCGGCCTATTCTATCATTTGCAAACAGTCTCCGTTTACAGCGATCACAGTATTTGCTTTGCAGAATGGCATCGATCCACCACCTTGCTATTCCTGAGTGATCCAAGGCATGGATGCGCAAGGCGAAATATTCAGGGAGGTGAAAATTGTCAAAGTAATTCCTGAAATCAGATGACATCATATTACTCTGTATTTCATAGAGAGGTCTTTTCAATGGGCCTTTGTTAGAAGCGAGAACAAAGTCCCAATCTTCCTTCTTAAAAAAGTCGTGTACATCTAAATTAGTAAACACTGTATTCTCACATTTGGCGACACTCGTTTGGAAAGTTTCGGCGGGGTATCCGGCGGGAAATCTTATTTTTGAGAAAATCTCTCCAAATTGTTCGGAGACGAAATGGCCTACCAAGGCCGATACTTGACTATTGACAACACTAGGAATCAATCCGGAAAAATTTCTCCTTGCCCCTACCATACCAGACATCCAGTTTGAGGTTGAAGAATCTGCGGATTGATTGAAGTCAAGATGAAATTCAATATCTTTGTGACGAAGTAGCTCGTTGTACGTTTCATATTTCGTAAAAGGTTTTGGTGCCAATAAGTTTGTTGTGACGATTCCTTTGTATCCGTTTATCATAACAATTAAGGCGAGTAAATATGTAGTGAGCAACAAACGAAATTTAGTTTGGGTTTCAAGTTTTCTTGTAAATGAAAATCCTTGTTCTAGACACATGAAAGCTAATTGAAACGCAAAAGTTATAAATCTACCACGTGTCTTTTGTGGTTGCAACTGTCTGTAAGAAACATAATATGTCGCCAATATATAAATAGGGAGGATTATTAAAATCCCTATCCATAGATGAAAATGGAAAGGCTGGATAAATGCATGGAAACTGAATTCGTCATCAGAAGTGAGACAAGAAATAAATTTTAAGCCGTCATTTGTTGAAACGAAGCCCATTTGGGAATACGAAAGTTCTGCGAAAAGCGATATTGCTTGTGTCGTAGTTGATGTACTATTTGGTAAGGTGTTAGCAATTCTAGGCGAGGAATTCCGAATGTATGTTTGTGAAATTAAAGTTACATTCTCCAAATTTTGCAACATCATAGATGGCATTACCAGGAATTTCGGTAGATCGCTTTTGAAAGTCTTCCTTAAATCCCCACTTTTCAAATTTGGTAGTTTGCACATTATTGTGCAATTCGCGCCAAGAAATAATTCCAAGGGAAAAAGCCAAGACTTTAAACTACGCACAGATTGCACTTTCCACCTGTTTAAAGATTCTATACTAAAGTGCACTCAGGTTCAAGTTGACTGGGATAAACATATGGGTCAAAGGACTTTCTTTAGATTTTTCAAAAGCCAAATTGAATAGAAATCCCTTAGTGCCCTTGAATTTTAATTGAGTGGGAGCAGGATCTTCTTCTTTGCCGAAACCGTTGCAAAACCTACAGAATCCCAACATATTTTTCGACTGTAGGAAATAGAAAAAGGTTTTTTCAGGTATAAGGTGTATAGAGTAGATAAGATGGACAAAGCCATTTTATCTACTCCTACAGTAATTAGTTAAATAAGACGTTATCACTTGTTCGTTATCAGTACATCTTCTTTACATTGCATTGTTAAACTAAAGATTATTGCACTCCAGTGTACTACCTATTATGTTCATGTTGTAATTGTATGTATTTAATTACCTTATTATTTAAAGTATAATTATGTACTTTTAAAACGTTTATCTAAATTCTAATTGGTGTAAAAAAACGTTCATATGTTCAAAATTACATATTATGTAAATTATATTGATTACATGACATTATATTTTGGGTATAAATACGACTGCCCGAATTTATTGGAGTCAGTTCCATTTGGATCCGATCCTCTGTTGACGGCTACCTTTTTGTGGACTCCTTCTAATTCCTATGGCATCATTGAGACCCCGTGTCATCAATGCCGCCTTTTGGAATCTTCTATGAAGTGAAGCTTACTTATGTTCTTTAAGTAAAATTCCCTTCCAACTTTCTTTGTAATAGGGCATTAGGGTATAGAGTAGTCTTTTATTGTAAATGTAATATTATTCGTTGACTTAAATAATATATTACCTTGTTTAAACTACACTTACCTTTGATGAAGTTCAGTTCTAATTCACTTTAACCCATACATTGCATAGAAAGTTAAATCTTATAAGTCTAAATTGATCTCATTTCATTTTCATAAACTAAATTCATCCCAATTAGTCTTATACAGGCAAAGCACTTTCACCAAGTCTAGCGATAGCCTTGACCAAAAATGACAGGTCAGATGATGATTTTTCTGTCAGTATGGTCACATAAGTATTTGGTTGGTATTTGGTCTCAACTACTGTTCCCTTCTTGAAGTCATGAAAGAACGCTAATGAGTTTAGCAATGGGTTACTCCTACCTTTCGCAGGTTTGAATTCTAGAGGCAATTGCCACTCTTTAAAGAGAGTGTAGTATGCGTAGAAATAGTGAAAATCTGTGAATTCCTTTTCAATTTCGTGTGGAAACAGAATAATATGGGAGATGCAATTTATGTATTTATGGCGCTTTAAGGCCCGAAACCTTTTGTCGTCGTCCAGAAGTTTTCTTCTTGTGTCAGCAATCGTACTATACCAGGGGGATCTGTGGTACAAGTAACCGCGACTCTTGTATTCTGAATTTAATTTTTCCTTCACGTTAACATTATTCATAATCTGTTTTAAATTCGGTCTTCGATTCAACGTGCCAATATCACTGTTAGATATTATCATGGGGATTTTGATTTCATTTAAAATAATTTCTTTTGAATTTGGGCTGTCAAATAAAAACACACTAACCGCACAGGTCGAATAAGTATTACTAATTCTAGTAATTATTTCTTCTGGATTAGATGTTGGAACCGGGACCACTTTTGATAAAAATAATAGCACGGTTGCCATACAAAAATGTTCAGATACAATCATGTTTTCCAAAATGATTTCTCTGACTTCACAACTTTTTGTAAAATATATCAAAGATATATTTTTTGTATTTCAGAATAATTTTTTCCATACATGCATACTATTTAAGGACAGAATTTCGTTTGACAATCCAAGTATTATCAAATATCGCAATATACTTTAAAGACCCACCCATTTCAGAAGTGCTTCCTATTTATAACATCGTTAATTATGAAAAGCATTTTAAGAAATTGGTCGCGGCGTACCCGAAAGACATATATACTTCTGTGAACTCCATTATTTGTCGTGTGCGTGGAAATATTTTAGTTAATTTTATAAAGTGGACAAAAATACCGAGATAAATTGTTAAGTCCTTCCTTATTCTGGTTATCGAAGACATTCTACTTTAGCTCCACAAGCGTAGAATTCCTATCAATTGATTAGTATGTATTTTATGTAGGTAGTATGTACCATAATGGCATCTCATGTCATTACTCTAAATGCTCACCTGAAAGGTATACAATATAATTAATATTTTTATAGCGACCGCTCTCTGCTTTACTAAAGCCATGGGATCAACAACACCCACAATAGCACTTAAAACAATTTTTCCTTATTTCATATAAAATTAATGGAAAAGAAATAGCGTGTCCTAACTAGTCATTTCTATATTGGTAGAACGCTATCAACAAAAATTACTTAGAAAAGCAACCGTGCCATCGTATTATACAAAAATACCGAAGAGCATTACAAGATTTTCAGGGTTTGAATATCTTGAAAATTTTAAATATTCTTGGCAGTTACTGCATTTAGGAGGAATGTTGTAATGTAGCATAAGAAAATATGAATTAATAATTTCACGAGAATAGCAATTAAAACAGTTAAGTCAGGATAATGTAAAGACGCATTTTACATTTTTGCATGGATTATATATTGTGTCCCAACTCCTTAAGCATTTCAGTTACAACCATTTTTTGCAAAATGTTTTAGTACTAGCTAGCGTTTTCGATGAACTCAATATTGGGTATATATAAGTCTTGTATTTCAGAATGATTTTATTCCATACTTGCACACCATACACAATTTACTTTGACAATCTACAATTTTGTCAAATGATTTAATGGCACCGACTTCACAAGTGCTTGCTATTTATAATACCCATCAATATGAAGCACATTTTAAGAAATTGGTTGGGGCGTATACGAAAGACATATATCCAGCATGAATCACTAAGTCATGACTTTAATGTAATACAGATACTGGAATTATTTCTCCTCTGAGTGGATATAAAATAACAAGGTAAATTGCTTAGTCCTTATTAAGCTTATCACATATTAACTTTTAACTCCACAACAATTCCAACGAATTTATTAGTAAGTCTTCTATACTGTCTTATTTCATTACTTTAAAATGCTCACCTGAAAGGCATACGTATGTAATTAATATTTTTATAGTGATAGCTGAGAATAGATTTTAGCAATACCCAAAGTAGCACTTAAAATAATTTTGCTTTATAAAATATCATACAAAATTCACGGAAAAGAACTCGGCTATCTTATACATTTAATTAATAGTTTTATAATGACTGCTCTCCGCTTTACCTAAGCCATGGCATCAACAAAAAGCGAGTATGGACTTTAACAACATAGCAGCACTTAATACTATTTTGCTTAACAAACGTCTTGAAAAATTAATGCAAAAGAAGTAATGGGTCCTAGTTATTTATGGCTAGTAAAAATAGAGTAATATTCGAACATTTTAATACTTGGAAATATTCTTAGAGTTTTTTATTTAAGGGAAATGTTGTAATGTAGTCGAATATGCATTTGCTTTTTTTCATTTAGTCTACATTGTTTATATCCCATCTCCTTAAGCATTTTATCTGACCATGTGATCCAATTATATCTTCCTGACCCACCTTTGTTGAAAATATGAAATAATCACAAACATGATTTTGTTTTATTCTGCTGAGAAGTCGAGTTTATGAAGAGTTATACGATTGGTTTCGGAAAGTGTACGGCAGGTTGCACATTTCTTTACATTTTCTCTGAATTGCAGAGGACCAATTTTATCTATTTGTATTTCGAGTAGATTTCCATCTACCTTCACCAAATGTGCTAGAATAATTTCTTTTTGATAGTAACTTGGACTTTGGAATCCATTCAATGTACCTAAAAACCCATGTGATATTTTAAACCTGTGTCTTTTAAAAATACGTGCTTGAAAAGACATAGGTTAGATAAACATGGGGATGAAAAACACAGGTTTAAATAGGTATGGGGGTGAAAAGCTTGGGTTTGAAAAACAAGGGGGTGAAAAGAAGCAGTTTTGAAAACCAGAGAGTTGAAAACCAGGCACGTATCCAGAAAAATGAACTTGGGAAAGCTTAACTTAATTTATATTTCAAAAAAGCACCAATTCATGCGAAGTTTTTTATGTAATTTTAATGCATGATAATTTCAATAAAAATTTTCCTCTTTTTTAAGAATTTAGGGGGGGCTTTAGCCCTCAAGAAGTGACCCCTCTAGATAATTGCTTGTTGAAAACACTCAGAGGGTGAAATGCGATGTAACCAAAAGACAGTATTTGCAATAATGAGCTACGCAACAATAACAATACATTTGTCATTCCATTGCCATAATATATTGTTGCGTATATGAATTTTTTTTAATTGCAAGACTAGTAGATTGCATTTTGATGCTGATTTGGTAATTGCGTTCCCGCATATGTAAAATTCCATAAAAATATTCATTATTAAATGTATTTTTGCAAACACTTCAGAGTCCTTACTACTGTAAAGATGAATTACGTGAATCTATTATAGTTATCCTTGAGTTAAGATCCGCCACTACTTGAAAAGTGCCCGCTGGTCGCTGACTGAGAAAAATCTTACCCGGATCCCTTTCCAATCAAGCTTTGAGGTTTCTTATAAACGAATTTTCCCAAAATTGAGTTCAGAATGTCCGTCGGAAATCCAGAAGCTTTTGATGGTATACTACAGTCAATGACCCAACAACATGAAGGAGTTCCTGAAGTAAGTTTTATTCAACATTGAGTTTTCAAATAGAAAACAAGTAAGAAATAATGCTGTGTAATTAATTTTATCTGATCCTGGATATGCAACAGAACATACCCCAGGTAAAATAATCTACCGTTTTCTCTTGTTTCAGCTATTGGGCACAATTTTCAGTTTCTTACGTCGAAAGACTGATTTCTATACAGGAGTATCGGCATCTACAGCAAAACAGGTAAAAGTCAAAAGTCAAAATTGAAGCCACTTGATTTGTAGGTTTAAATTGTAGGCTATAATTTGGATAGTGAAAATTTAGTGGATATTTTACGTTTTTAGCTTATATTGGAACAGTTTTCTAAGTTTGGGTCGGATTTGATTGAAGCTGAAGGAAAGAAAAAGAGCAAAGATCCAGAAAATAAAGGCAGAATCGAGCAAGAATGTCTTACAGAACAAGAACATTCGAATGGAAAACTATCGATTGCTGAAATAAGAGAATCCCAAATCCAAGAGTTGACTACCGAAGAAGCTGAAGAATTGCAGAAAGAGCTGGATATGAAATGTCAAATGGAGACTTCTTCGCCTGTTAAAAGAAGTAATAACGAAGATGACTACGATAATGAAAAAGGTTTTAGTTTGTGTGATTACGTACTTGGTTTGATTACTAGTGTGGAAATTTGTCAAATGTCAATGAATAATAGGGATGTTTCTAATCAAAGTGTGATTACAATCATCCTTCAACTCATGTTTTTAATTTATTTGAAAAATAGCTTTTGCTAGTCTACTTTTACATATTTTCCTAATATAAGTGTTGTGCACCTCAAGTTTTTGGATTAAGAATTAAAATAACAATACTATTTTTAGATAATAACGATTTGCAGTCGAAATCTGGCAGTGGATGCTATTTACCAAAATATTCTTGGACTGAGAACCATAACCAATCAGAAATCGAGGTTTTAGTTAAATTTTCAAATTATTTACTACAAATATTTCGAATTTATTCACAACATAAACATGAATTACACTTGATATTTAAACGAATCTCTCAGAAGTGATGATAATGATAAAGTTGTCCTTTCCACAGTAAAAAATTCAATAGCCATAGTTTAAATTAAAATATCGAAGATACTAGAATGTTCATTTGATTCTCAGGAAACCGTATTCCTTAATGACGTAGACACGACTACGAATTCCTCATTCAATACTGCAGTAGCTGAATCTTTGATGACGGAGAGCCGAAAAAATCCAATGATGATTAGTCCAGTAAAAATCAGAGGTCGAAATAGCTACTCACCACTCTATTGAAGAGTGGTGAGGAGCACTCAACTCACCACTCATTTTGAAGTGAGGGGTGAGAGGTGAGAGTGAGTGGTACGGTCACATGTATTAGAGAGTGGTGAGTGGTGAGTTGAGAGGTGAGGTTTTGAAAAAAGGAGTGGTGAGTGGTGAGTTGAGAGGTGAGGTTTTAAAAAAAGGAGTGGTGAGTGATGAGTTGAGAGTCATGACGTTGCAGACAAGAGTGGTGAGTGACTACCACTCAATACTCACCTAAATTTCGACCTCTGGTAAAAATGCATTTCATTCATTTAATTTCGCTTACCTTTCAGAAACCAGTTATAATATATAATAATAAAATTCACAAACTTTATTGATTAAAAGTTGATTATTTATATTATATTTAATTTATTTTCAAATAAAGGTCATCCGATGTATACTCCAATTTCTGAATATCAAAGACATTAAAAATTGTCGCCTTGTTTCTAGTGAATGGGGTTCAACAGGCAAACTAACTCTTGCAGGCCGTACAAAAATTCATTTTAACAATCACAAGAAAAGTCAGCGCATTCGTCGTCCAGTGGATTTTCAGTCTTGTTTCCCGGACTCAGCAGCTCTTTTCAGTGCATTTGAGATTTCTGGAGACTTTACTAATAAAAGCACAAGCAATCCCTGGACAATTCGAGAATTAACCAAGTTTTTTGACAAACAGCAAAAGTACCTAAAGGAACTAACGTTGGATTTCAGTCACTCAGATAAACGGCTTGGAAAGGATATTGATATCAGGTCGTGGATATCGAAATCCCCTCTGGTGCAGAAGGATATCAAACACATGACAAAGTTAAGAATTGAATGTAAAGACCCAATGTTGGATGTTCTGCCGTTGCACCTCTTTGCCCATATAAAAGAACTGACACTGTCTGATTGCAGAATTAATCTTGAAGCAGGAATTAAAATTTTCCCCATTAAACTAGAACTGGAAGACACAATCTTTCTGCAAGATGAAATTAAATTGGATCGTGTCCGTTTAAATGATATTGTGGATCTTGGCCCAGCAAAAGAAATAACATTACGCTGTGAAGGAATTAGAACTGATGAACCTACGAAATTTGTTGTGGATTTAGAGGGAAGAGAAACTCTTGACAAACTGACTTTAGATTATGACGTTCAGATAGAAAATGAGGATACGTCACAGTGGGTTATAGAGTGCTTGGAGACAGTCGGCTTTCCTTATCCATTTCACAGTCAAATGAACATTAAGGAAGTTTCCATGTGGACTTCTGATTCTATTGACTTGTTCACTTTACCCAACTCAATTCAAAAACTCAACTTACATGGAAATCGCTACGTATTTTGTAGTCAGCCAATTGTGTTGGAAAGCTTGGAACATTTAAATATTTCTGGTATTTCTAGCTCACGTTTTTGCCCTGAAGATGCCGAAAAATCATTCCTATCCCCTTTTATGAATTGTCCTCAACTGACTTTCTTGACCGTAAATTGTTATACTGAATTGGAAATGAATTCCCTTTGTATGCCGAAATCAGTCAAAACATTGACACTTTATATTTTATTAAACTGGGCCGAAGACAATTACTTGATTCTGGATAAACTAATTTTCCGATTTTGGCTCTCAGCTAACCAGGCCAAAACGCTACGTGAAGCAAAAATTCGAGTAGAGGATTTTGTTATGGATAGTAAAAAGATAACCGAGAAAAAGATTTCTGCCTTTTTGAAATACCGAAAGTGTTTCAGTTTTTCCAAACGGATTTATATCGGGGAGTTAGAGTGGGAGGACTCGGAGAACTTTGAGAACAGTGTTTTGAAAGAACACGTGGATATTATGTCATCGTGTTATGTTTTTGAAAGCGGACAAAAGGGACGTGCCATCTCTGAATACGCTTTTAGAGAGCTTATACCAAAACATTCCTCAGACTAGATGAAGCCGTCACAATATCCACCGCCCAAGTTCTTGTGCAATCTCTACTTTTCAGTTAATATCAGATCTTTCAAGACAAAATTTATTACTAATCCTTTTTATAAAACCTAATTTTAGTAGTGCCTTAATAGTGCAATTAATTAAATCGTAAATTATAAATTCGAACGGGACGCAAAATATACCCGCCATCAATGTTACAGGTAATATGAAATGCAGAATGGCATATTTTATAACATTGCTCAAATAAAATCACATTTACCTGCTTCAACAAATTTTCAGAAATGTACCCAATAAAATATGATTTTCTGATTTATCATGCTTGCATTTTGATTTCGCTCTGCATCTCTCATTTTTATTAGTACAGGCTCTTTATTTCTAATATCTTATTAATACTTTGTAATTCCGAATTGATTAATACTTTCCATAGTCCTTTTGTCTCTTTCTGATGGACAGATACCACAAAGACTTTACGGGTCTTCTATACTGGTGAAACTGGGTAACTTCAACAATATGCTTCTAAGTTTCTATTTGACAACTATGTTTCCTAAATTTTTGCAGGTTTTTCTAATATATTTCTTTAGGCCGATGAAATGTTCTGCGTTTAAAGTTATCAATAATATCTAGCTAAGACTGCCAACGAAACGCTAATTATGCATACTAAGAATTACTAATTAGAGAATCTACAAGTCAAAAGTATTTTCATATTTTTGTAGTTTTAAAACAATTGATCAGTATTGCAGAAAGTTGCTAAAACAAAATGATTGGTTTTCTGAAAAGTGTTAAACCAATTTCACCTTAACTCTAAAAGGTGTTGAAATACAGGTGCCACTAAGTAGTTATTAATTTTAATTTAAAAACAATAATATTAACAATAATTAATAAACAATTCTCTTGGCAATAAGGTCACAGAAATTGAGAAACACAATGACTTTGTGTTACAAAGCAGTAGTAGTTTTATCAAGTGTCACACTCAATGTTTTTATTCATTGAGTTTCTCGGATAACACGTTATTCGACGTGCCCATATACCATATAGGATTGAAAAACAAATAAATATTACTATAACATGTTCTAATCTACATTATTAGCAAATTATTTATATACATTTGACAAAAACAAAATTACCAAATAAACTTTCTACTACATACACGGTATACGCTAATATTTGCTATTTATATAAATACGCTGATATTTGCTATTTATATAAATACGCTGATATTTGCTATTTATATAAACGATCTTCCTCTAGTCCTTCAAAAATGTGTAGCTATTCTCTTTGCAGATGACACAAATGTATGTGTATCGGGTAGCCCCAAAGAGTTTGAGAAAATTAAAACTAATTTAATTAAAGACTTAGTATTAGTTAATAAATGGATGAGGGATAATGGGATGGCATTAAATCTGGGGAAAACGCAATTGATGCTAATAGGTTCCCCTACTCAAGTAGCCAACATTGGTGAATTCAGTATAGAAGTAGAAGGCGTAACAATATGCAACAGGGACAGGTTTGATACTTTAGGTATCACTTTTGATCCTACTCTCTCTTGGAGGGCCCAAATAAACAAAGTCTCTTTTGCATGTCATTCCATTATTAAATCGTTATATCCACTACGAGTAATTTTACCGAAGTATCTAATAATCATGATGTGTAATGCCTACTTAGTTCCAATAATTAATTATATGTCTATTATATGGGGCACTGCAAATAAGAAAGATGTGAAAGTACTTGAGAATGTAATAAGGAGAGCTGGGAGAATGGTTTATGGTAAAATATGGTATGAGAAAATAAAAGAAATAATATCAATTGAATTAAATTGGCTGTTTCCTAAAGAAATGTACGCTAAAAATATGCTATTATTTTGTCATTCCATATTATACGAGTATTGTCCTCCGTATTTTAATAATTATTTAGTAAAGAAGGATTCTGTACATAACTATAATACAAGGAATAAAGACAATGTTTTCTCCAAGGTAATCACAAAAAATAGATATAGTGAAAGAGTTCTTGAGTGTGTTGCCTCTAATCTATGGAATGTGTTACCAGACTTCTTAAAAGATAATCCAAAGAAAGATACTTTTAATAGAGAATTGAAATCCTATTTAATCCAACAGCAGATTTGTGAGGCAAAACTCTCAAACTCCTTAGAAAATGGTAAGAAAACCTGTAATTTATCTTGTGTAGACTTTGATATATGTTTTTCAAGTCCAGAAGCTAATGACATAAGTGAATAATAATTGTAACTAAACTAATTTAATATTTATATTTAACGTGCAGTAAGGTTGTTGTTGTGTTATTGTAATGTAATATAACAATGTATAAGATATGATTACCCTGTACGAAAGTTAAGAAAGGTGTTTTGAGTCGGATTGTAAGTCAACATAATTGCTCATGTACATGTTTTTGAGGAGTTGATATAATAAATACATACATACACGGTGCAAAATATATATTAGCCCAGTTGCGTAAATGCTATATCTCAAAAACCGAGGACATTAGACAGATAGCGTTTTGAACAAAAAATTTGGCAGACCTTAATTTTAGGTCGCCGACGCTAAATTTAAGGTTTTAGGTCGTAGGTCAACAATAAGTCGACCTAAAAAATAAGGATAAGGTACGACGCTATTTATCCGTACCTAAAATCAATAAGCATGAATCTGGATTTCATCAATCAAAATTTCCATGGAAATTAGTAACAAATCCCGATTTAAGACTTGGCTGCCATTAGGGTATGACAGATAAGACAATTGAACGCTAACTGTGTGACGTAAATAGCGAGCACAAAATTTTGCGACCTTAAAATTTGAATTTAGCGTCATCGAGATAAGGTCACCGAGATAACGTCATATCAGCGCTATCTGACTATTAATACTTATGTGTGTACAGCGTTGTCCACCACTAACGCACCATATGGAAATAATATTAGGTACGATGTTTGAAAATGCCTCTCAAACAGTTTGAGAGGTATTTTCAAACATTACATGCAATTCTTTATGGTGCGTGACTTGTGGCCCAATTCCTATGTTATTTCCCTAATGTGCATGACTTCATTGAAAGGTCCAAATCAAGTAGCAAATATCACCCTTATCATCCTTATCGTGTGCCAGTTAGAGAGGTTGATGAAAATTTAACTCATTTAAGTTTTCGTTATAAACAAGCTCACTGTAAATATATGTTTATAAAATGTTAATTTAGTGCTGAAAGTATACCAGCCAAATTCCAAACTTCCTATAGCTAAATTATTTATGTAAAAGCAAAGCAAATTTTGATTAATGACACAATCGGTGTACCATAATTGCCAAAAGTTTCAGATTTGCAAAATATTTACTTTAAATTATGCTTGAAGGAGGAAATCTCCATTTGAAATGTAAAAGTAAAATCGGTATAACAATTGCTTTTAAATGACTTCGATTTATTGTGTTCTATATTTAAAAAATTCGATAATGTGCTTATAATTATTTTAATTATTGAAGATGCATAGCAGCACAGTATTCCCAGATGTCCTCGAACCCTGATCCAGATGCGCATTTAAATCCATGGAGTTTCGGTGTGTAGAGTGGAACATTTTGACAAAGCCAAGCTGATTCTTCATCGCAATCCAGAAGTACATCCCTACAAACCCCCCAGGAGCACTCCTGGCCGCCAATTCTGACACTTCGTGCATTATCCAACAACGGTTTGAAAATATTTCCTGGAAGACGAGTGATTTGTGGATTGGACTTCAAATCAACTTCTGCGTCGCTGCCAATTCCCTCGAAAGTGCTTTCTGCTAATTTATCGAGAGAAAGACTGCATCCTGACAACAGGAGTTGATTTAAGTTTGGAAGCCTTGAGAATGGTCTTCTTCCAATACCTAACAAACTAAGAGGTTGAACATGGATGATACTTAAATTCTGAAGTGGTCCGAATGCATCATCTGGAATGAAATCGATATTGTCAAGACTCCTCATCGACACTTTTTCCACACTTGTGAATTTGTTAATCGTCTTGATCTAATGGTGGATAGTATAATGCATGATTTTCAGACAAATCTAAGTGAGTGGTCACTTTTGTTGTTGCGTTGAAAGCGTCCGGAGAAATGTATACCAATTGTGGATTCACGTTGATCTGTAACATTAAAGCCTTCACCGTTTGAATCGCATTTGCAGGAATTTCACGGATTTGAGTCGCGATTATAGATATCCGGTCAAAAATAACGTCTTCACCAATCAAGGGACCAATGCGGTCGAACACGTCTTTGATGTCGTATACTGGATATTGGTTCCCGCAGATAATTGCCTTTTCAGAAGAATTTTCAATGCACCGGCAAGGTATCATATCTTCCTCTGAGGGACACACTGTTTGTCCAAGGGTACCACTCAAGGCATTCAATATAAACACTAATAATATTTTTTTAATCATTTTCTTGAATTTTCCAACTTTAAATTGTGTAACGAAAAAACTTCAGTGCAAACTTGTTGCTCTTCTCCTTTTAATTCGTCGGGTGGTCCTACTTATATGGATATTGTAATCATTGAGCAATGACACACTGATAAAACTAATTAGCACTTTGTAATCCGCAATTTCAAGTGAATTTGGATTCTCTTGAAACTTTTATTGGGAAATGATGCTTAATTAAGCTTCGTCAAAGCACATGTATTTTTTGAGTAAATGTACTGTGTAACATATATTGTGATCTATCTTTCGATAAAGAGATATCTCATTGACCCAGATAAATTGATATATTTGTCGTATAAAAATAGTCTAAAAATTGTGAACAATTAGATTTTTTCTACATTTTTTCAACCTGATTTGAATTTTTTATGAACGTACACCTATAAATGTCATATGTATTACAGTCAGATCTTGCAATGTAGCATTTATTTAAAGAGGTGTTCAATACGTATGTTGCACCCTGTGGTTAAAAGGGCAGTTGATAATTTTGTTGTTATCAAATGTTTACAAATGGTATGTTATTTACATTTACAAATACTTGAAGTCATTAAAACATTTAATTGCAAGTTATCGGAGCATTACTTGTGTTTGCACTCGGTCACTCTGTCCGTCCGTGATTCCGGAAAAACTAATTTTGTGACCCCCGCGACTGTAATTATATTTTTTGATTTGTAAAATGTACTGTGTTTTATATTTCACAAATTCTCAAAAGATGACTTATTCGATCGAATACGTCTTTGATGTTGTTTTCGTATATTATGTCATTCCAATTAAAACAGCTTACTAACTTATTCCGAAGATTCAACGCAAATACAGGGAATCATAATTTCTACTGGTGGACAGATTAAATCAGCCAGAAGTAAATTGACAAATTAAAATACAATACTTTATCACAGAAAAGTTTTCATGTGAAGTGACCTTCTTGTGAAACAGCAAATTCCAAATTAATAATTTAATTAGTGTTATCAGTTTGTGATTTATCACTTGATTACAGCGCGTTTGGTTTTGCAATGATATACAACTTAATTGTGATGAACATCTGCTTCGCTTTGTCAAAATGCTCCATTGAGAAGACCACAACTTCAACGTTTGTACTTTGTAGATCTGCCTTATGCTTTGGGAACATGTGCTGCAATCCATCCGTAATAATTTAAATGAATGCACACAGAATCATTTTTGTGGCAAACATTGAGACAGTTACGAAAAAGTTGTTGAAATGTAATACAAGCATAATAATCTAAAAACATGATAACTTAAGAAACGACTTTTTTCTTAATCGTTCTGTAAGACGAAGTAAATGAAATTATAGAAAAAACCAAAATAATACAACTGATAAAATTAGTTACTTAACGTTGATAAAGCTAAGCCAGGCCTACAGTGTAAAATTAGGTTTGTCATTTAATATATTAACTCCTTAAGGTAAGAGATATATAATATGTGGAAATTGTGATTAGTCATTCTGACGTAGACAATTCCAGTTTCGATGAGTGTGAATAATTTAATAATCCAACCTACAAACAGAAATCGATAGAGTGGAAAGTCTAAATAACTAACAGTTGCTAGTTACTCTCTATCTATTGCTAAAGTACTGTGTACTAAATTATCCATTGCCATGTCGGTGGTATATTTTTAGAGTATGTGTCAGTTAAAGAATATTATAGAATTTTATACAGCAAATAACAAAAATCAATAGTAGAAGCCTCACGCCACTTTTTAAATTGTAAGCTCTCTGTTGTAAATAGTACTCTAGACTTAACAGAAGTTTTTAAAATGTTTGGAAGAATTACCGAAGAAAGAAAAATTGTGTTACCCATTATCATTTTATTTTTAGGTATAATTCAACAAAGTACAGAGAGAAAACTTAAGAATTTAGCTTTGATTGAGAAGGATTGTTTCATTAACTTCATATTTTACCGTGTGGAATATGAAAACCCGGGTGGTTTTAAATTACTTGAAGAACTCCCTGAAATAAATATCCCGTTTGCGGTAACAAGAGTAGATACTCTGAATAAGATTTTGGAAACACGCGAGAACTGCACGGAGCAACAAATTACAACGCAGTTTTACCATCCTAACCATTTGAAAACCAAGTGTGTAAATATTTCCGTTTCATCGAACACTAAAATTTCCAGTCCCAACTTGAACTCTCGTTTTCACTGCGTTGCCCATATATCGGTAGATTTAAATACGAAAAGTGCAGTAGAAATGGCTTTGACTAAATACATTGCAACACTTTTGCATTTAAGGTTTGGAAAAAACGATTATTTTAATCTCCCGTTTCTGGCGTTGGGACGGCGAGAATATTATAAAGACTACAAATACGAAGAGTTTTCCACAATTTATTTTTTTGTTAACAAGAAACACCTGGAAACAGAAGAAAGCCAAATGGAATTCTCGAAAGCCGTGCGAATTCGCGGCAGTGGAGTAAATGGTTACTACTTTGTTCAGTCAACAGACGTCGGAGATTCTCGGATTTTCTATATTCACACTTGCATAGACAAATGGACATCCAATCTGAAAAGGGAAATTTGTCCAGAACGTATTATTCTTCTGGATGCTGATAATAAACGACCCGATAAAGAAAAGTTACGAAAAACTGTCCTCGATAATACATTGAAAAGTGTTTTCGCAATGGCGGAACTGCAGTTTCGTATTTGGCGGCTCCACAAGATCTATAATAGCAGGAGCAGTGATTACTGTGGACCAACTTTGAATAAAGAGTACTTCACTTCTCCTTACAAAGCCACAACAGAAGTTGGGGTCTTCATTTTCTCCATTTTGATCCACAACTTTCAAAATGTATCAATATACACTGGACATTGCCCCGCAAAACGGAGAAAACGTACTGATATTTTGTACCACGTTGATATAAAATACGAAATATCTCAATTTCATGGATGTTGGAATTTGTTTGTTCCGACGACCGTAGATAACTACAATTTCCTTTCCTGTGTCGACTTGGATGGGGATAGCCTTTCGTTTTACGGGTACTTGCGTCCATTTCAATTATCGTCTTGGGTGGCCATTCTGATTACAGTGACAATCGTCCCCGCATTTTTACAATTGACACTGTTTTTGAAACACAAGGAATCTTTCCCGTTTCTTTTATTGTGCTATTCTTACGTTGTGGACAACAGTTGCTCTTTACCGAAAAGACTGGAGAAATATATCTGGCTGAAATTAGTTTTGGGTCCATTTCTATTAATTTTCATTGTATTGACAAATGGCTACACTGGAATTGTCATCACAGACTTGACTGAACCAAGACCCATCAAACAGATCGAATCATTCAAGGATATTATCACTATGGATGACATTGCTATATTTAGTCCAGTAACAGATGCGCCTGACCACGATCCTTTCCATTTGTCGAAAGAACATCAAGCTGCACTGTTAAAATCATATGGTTGCTACAAGCATCTAACCTTATCGCGAAACAATATTCCTAAAAAAATGACCCGCGGGAATTTATGCAATTTCCGGTTCGGAGGTCGGCGGAAAACTCCGAAAGATCAGGGACCCAATTTCAGTAGCGTTCCGAAAGAGACTGTAAAAGCTGTGATGGAATACAGCCAATGGGTACATGAGATAAAAGACCACATTTCCTTCTATAAAGATATAAGTTCAAGAAAACGAAATATGACGACGTCTTCTTCATTACTTTTGAAAAAGGTTCGTTTTCCCCCAGATTTTCCTACCGTCAGCCCCCAAAAATGGATTTCTCAATGTAAAAACTCCGTTTTTGTAAATAGACAAAGCAGAATTCATAGATTTTTCAATGATTCCTCCTGGAATTTTCAGTTCCACTCAAGACAAAAAATGTACTATGGAAATCCCGACGAATCAATAATTATTGACAATGGCAACCTTGGAGTCGCCGTAGAATATCATCGATTTTCATTTCTCTATGCGCTTACAGAAAGAAGACTCTATTTTCTAATACAGTCAGGATTGTACAGTCAATGGCTCCAAATTTTCAATCTCTACAATTTCACACAGTGCAAAACCTGTTTAGGATTAGAAGGGCCACGAGCTTTGAATTTTGGCAATTCTAATATTTCTACAATATTTATTTTATACTTTGTGTTTCTTATTCTGTATTTCACAGCATTCTTTTGCGAAATCATATCTACGAGGAAATTTTTTGGGAAATCATGTATCACTAAGTAAAAATATTTTAGATAACATTTTTACAACCAATCTTGCACAAATTGAACAAACTTATTGTCCAATCAGTTGTGACTATACTGCTACTGTGTCTTATAAAACTGCACATATCTTACTTGCAGTACGTTAAACTCGGAGACTAAGGACATATTCCTGCTTTGTCGGCTATGTTAAAGTACCTATGAAGTGAATAAAATTACCGAATCCAGGATTTTATTTACTTATAATTAATTAATCTAATTACTAAGTAAAAATTTAATAATTATAATATAATTAGTAGTTGGTTAGATTAGATGTATGTATTTTTTTCAATTCTAATTACCAAACTAGTGCTTTTAATTTCTCATTGATTAATGTTTCATATGAACTATTGACGTAAGTGGTATTAACGAACATTGTTACATAACCAAAGTTGATGTGAACATTGAAAATTATAGTTTCTCAAAAGGATGACGAAATGCACATTTCTGCAATATTATATATATATTTCCCTAAAGAATAGTTCCAAAATGCAGCCCTGAACAATGAAAGCTTTCTAAAATAAAACAGAATGGCATCTAAGAATTTCTATAATTGCATTGAAATCCAAAGGAGAATGTTTATTTCGTGTAGGCTTGGTTCTGCTTATTACTACTTTAAATATAGGATTCCAAAAAATAAGTGCCGAAGACAAATATCTGTCAGGAAAAAAACGATAAATTTAATGAAAAGCCATTGACAGTGTTCGGTTTTAGCCGGCTAAAACTCCTTTGCCCGGCTAGCCGGCCAAAAGGGGTAAAACGGCCAAAAGGGGCAAAACGGCCAAAAGGGACAAAACGGCCAAAAGGGGAAAAACGGCCAAAAGGGACAAAACTGCATCCGATCCTTGAATAATCCTTGAAAACTGAGTATTGCTATCACGGTCTCACTAATCCGCACACCCCTGCACACCCCGCACACCCCGCACACCCCGTCCAGGGTGAATAAAATCTTTTACTACCACAGTCCAGGGGTGTGCCAACGTATTCTGGGGTGTGCCAACGTATTCTGGGGTGTGCCAACGTATTCTGGGGTGTGCCAACGTATTCTGGGGTGTGCCAACGTATTCTGGGGTGTGCCAACGTATTCTGGGGTGTGCCAACGTATTCTGGGGTGTGCCAACGTATTCTGGGGTGTGCCAACGTATTCTGGGGTGTGCCAACGTATTCTGGGGTGTGCCAACGTATTCTGGGGTGTGCCAACGTATTCTGGGGTGTGCCAACGTATTCTGGGGTGTGCCAACGTATTCTGGGGTGTGCCAACGTATTCTGGGGTGTGCCAACGTATTCTGGGGTGTGCCAACGTATTCTGGGGTGTGCCAACGTATTCTGGGGTGTGCCAACGTATTCTGGGGTGTGCCAACGTATTCTGGGGTGTGCCAACGTATTCTGGGGTGTGCCAACGTATTCTGGGGTGTGCCAACGTATTCTGGGGTGTGCCAACGTATTCTGGGGTGTGCCAACGTATTCTGGGGTGTGCCAACGTATTCTGGGGTGTGCCAACGTATTCTGGGGTGTGCCAACGTATTCTGGGGTGTGCCAACGTATTCTGGGGTGTGCCAACGTATTCTGGGGTGTGCCAACGTATTCTGGGGTGTGCCAACGTATTCTGGGGTGTGCCAACGTATTCTGGGGTGTGCCAACGTATTCTGGGGTGTGCCATGTAAATCTGGGGTGTGCCATGTAAATCTGGGGTGTGCCATGTAAATCTGGGGTGTGCCATGTAAATCTGGGGTGTGCCATGTAAATCTGGGGTGTGCCATGTAAATCTGGGGTGTGCCATGTAAATTTGGAGTGTGCCATGTAAATCTGGGGTGTGCCATGTAAATCTGGGGTGTGCCATGTAAATCTGGGGTGTGCCATGTAAATCTGGAGTGTGCCATGTAAATCTGGGGTGTGCCATGTAAATCTGGGGTGTGCCATGTAAATCTGGGGTGTGCCATGTAAATCTGGGGTGTGCCATGTAAATCTGGGGTGTGCCATGTAAATCTGGGGTGTGCCATGTAAATCTGGGGTGTGCCATGTAAATCTGGGGTGTGCCATGTAAATCTGGGGTAAATGTACATTGAGGTACCTGTGGTAATGTACATTGAAGTACCTGTGGTAATGTACATTGAGGTACCTGTGGTAATGTGCATTGAGGTACCTGAGGTAATGTACATTGAGGTACCTGAGGTAATGTACATTGAGGTACCTGAGGTAATGTACATTAAGTTACCTGTGCTAATGTACATTGAGGTGTACTAATGTACATTGAGGTGTGCTAATGAGCATTGAGATGTGCTAATGATTATTGAGGTGTGCTAATGTACATTGTGGTGTGCTAATGCACATTGAGGTGTGCTAATGCACATTGAGGTGTGCTAATGTACATTGAGGTGTGCTAATGTACTTTGGTTGTGCTATTGTACTTTGGTTGTGCTAATGTACTTTGGTTGTGCTATTGTACTTTGGTTGTGCTAATGTACTTTGGTTGTGCTAATGTACTTTGGTTGTGCGCCAATGTTCTTGGGAATGTTCTCAAGAATTACACTGAATAAAACCACATATGTGGTGATGTAGTGTAGTTGTGAATTGATGTTGAGGTGATATAATGTAGTTGTGAATTGATGTTGAGGTGATGTAGTGTAGTTGTGAATTGATGTTGAGGTGATGTAGTGTAATTGTGAATTGATGTTGAAGTGATGTAGTGTAGTTGTGCATTGTTGAGGTGATGTTGTGTGGTGATGTTGTTTGGTCATTTTGTGTGGCGATGCTGTGTGGTGATGTTGTTTGGTCATTTAGTGTGGCGATGCTGTGTGGTGATGTTGTTTAGTTTCTGGGTGGTGTTGTGTGGCGATGTTGTTTAGTTTTTGGGTGATGTTGTGTCGTGATGGTGTGTGGCAATGTTGTGTAGTTGTCAGATGATGTATGGTTGTGAGATGATGTTGCATGTTGATGTTGTGTGATTGTAAGATGATGTTGTATGTTGATGTTGTGTCGTTGTGAGATGATGTTGTATGTTGATGTTGTGAGATGATGTTGTATGTTGATGTTGTGTCGTTGTGAGATGATGTAATATGTTGATATTGTGTCGTTGTGAGATGATGTTGTATGTTGATGTTGTGTCGTTGTGAGATTATGTTGTGTTGTTGTGAGATGATGTTGTGTTGTTGTGAGCTGATGTTGTGTTGTTGTGAGATGATGTTGTATGTTGATGTTGTGTCGTTGTGAGATTATGTTGTGTTGTTGTGAGATGATGTTGTGTTGTTGTGAGCTGATGTTGTGTTGTTGTGAGATGATGTTGTGTGGTGATGTTATGTGGTGTAAGTGGTGATGCCGTTTGGTTGTAAGCGAATGTTGTGTGGTTGTGATAGTATAGTGTATTATAAAAGTGTAATGCTGTGTAGTAAATATGAAGCATGCGCTTTGTATTTTTCCTGCGGTTACGATAGCTGCATACACAATATGTGAGTTTCCTATAATTATTTTACCTGTAAGCTCCATGTTTATGACTTTGTTTCCGGAACCGGTTGACCGATGTACCTATATTCCAACTCGATTTTAGGACAACTGGCACCAGGCTAATTGGCACACGGACAAATTGCACATAATAGACGGAGGCTATAATCGAAACCGACGCCCATCATACAACAATAATATAACCTCGCCTACTTTTATTATCAGCACTATTCAACGTCTCTGATTGGTGTTGGAGTAAAAATAGGCTCCGCCCATTATTTGCCACTTGTCTGTGTGGCAGTTGGCCGTGTGACAGTTAGCCGTGTGCCAGTTGGCCGTGTGCTGGTTAGCCGTGTGCCAGTTGGCCGTGTGCCGGTTAGCCGTGTGCCAGTTGGCCGTGTATCGGTTAGCCGTGTGCCAGTTGGCCGTGTTTCGGTTAGCCGTGTGCCAGTTGTCCGTGAGCCAGTCAACCGGACACGATCCAAATGAACTTGACACGGAGTTGCTCCAATTTAGAAGTCATTGCGGCAATCCGTTAGCGAGTATAAAGATAAACTTACGGACAGAAAGACGGATAGACGTCAAGGCCATTTCCATAAAGTATCTGACAATACTCAATTATCCAGAATATATTGGCACACCCCAGATTTACATGGCACACCCAAGATTTACATGGCACACCCCAGATTTACATGGCACACCCCAGATTTACATGGCACACCCCAGATTTACATGGCACACCCCTGATTTACATGGCACACCCCAGATTTACATGGCACACCCCAGATTTACATGGCACACCCCAGATTTACATGGCACACCCCAGATTTACATGGCACACCCCAGATTTACATGGCACACCCCAGATTTACATGGCACACCCCAGAATACGTTGGCACACTCCAGAATACGTTGGCACACCCCAGAATACGTTGGCACACCCCAGAATACGTTGGCACACCCCAGAATACGTTGGCACACCCCAGATTTGCATGGCACACCCCAGATTTACATGGCACACCCCAGATTTACATGGCACACCCCAGATTTACATGGCACACCCCAGATTTACATGGCACACCCCAGAATACGTTGGCACACCCCAGAATACGTTGGCACACCCCAGAATACGTTGGCACACCCCAGAATACGTTGGCACACCCCAGAATACGTTGGCACACCCCAGAATACGTTGGCACACCCCAGAATACGTTGGCACACCCCAGAATACGTTGGCACACCCCAGAATACGTTGGCACACCCCAGAATACGTTGGCACACCCCAGAATACGTTGGCACACCCCAGAATACGTTGGCACACCCCAGAATACGTTGGCACACCCCAGAATACGTTGGCACACCCCAGAATACGTTGGCACACCCCAGAATACGTTGGCACACCCCAGAATACGTTGGCACACCCCAGAATACGTTGGCACACCCCAGAATACGTTGGCACACCCCAGAATACGTTGGCACACCCCAGAATACGTTGGCACACCCCAGAATACGTTGGCACACCCCAGAATACGTTGGCACACCCCAGAATACGTTGGCACACCCCAGAATACGTTGGCACACCCCAGAATACGTTGGCACACCCCAGAATACGTTGGCACACCCCAGAATACGTTGGCACACCCCAGAATACGTTGGCACACCCCAGAATACGTTGGCACACCCCAGAATACGTTGGCACACCCCAGAATACGTTGGCACACCCCTGGACTGTGGTAGTAAAAGATTTTATTCACCCTGGACGGGGTGTGCGGGGTGTGCGGGGTGTGCAGGGGTGTGCCGATTAGTGAGACCGATTGCTATCATCAATGAAGTTTTCCAACATTGCAATGTACGGTATAATTTTTTTACAAAATGCAAATAGTATAAATGTTTATCTATAGCTAATTTGGAAATTAGATTTGGTGCCAATTTTAATTTTTAGGTGATAAATCCTTATTGTGCTGTAAAAATATACTAGTGTGCCGTTTTACATAGGAAACTGGCTATAAGCATTGTTGTCAAAACCGCTGTCTTAAAACAAAATTGAAATACAATTGAACTAGAGATAGCTAGCCAGCTAGATAGCTAGCCAGCTTAGAGTGGTGGTTTGGGCTTTAGGGCTCCCACTAGCTGATCGCAAGTTCGATTACTGTCTGGACCAATATGCAAATGGGTCTCTTACAGTGGCTGCTAGCGGGGTAGTATTCTGGCTCGGTGTTGTTCAGGAACAGTACGGGAATACTATCCATGGTTATGGGTGGATTGAGTTCCATAAGCGCCCTAAAAAGCTGCCTATTCCTAAAACTAACAATGGTAATATAGAAGCCAATGCATGTGGTTGCAGGCCGCTTGGCCGGACATTAGTCCTTGGGATTTGAATAGTAGCCGCTGGCATTTGCCCTTGAGCTGCGTTCCTATTCCTGCTCTTATTACCAGTCCGTGTACTGTACAGTCTCTATTTAACGACTAACAACGTGAGGTACACAAGTCGTGGGTCGGAAGAAAACATACCACACATTACCTGAGTGGGTTAGACCTATAAGACTGCAAATTTTGACCACAAATTTTTTTGACCACAGACAAATAAGTTATGTTCAATGGGATATTTATTGCAAACTAATATACAAAATCGAGTAAAAACAAATGTCAATTAAAAAATTACAAGCCAATTCGGCGTATACACAAATACAAGTTTTAAAAAACAAAAGCATAATATATATTGTGACAAGACACCGGCGGGTCAAATTTTGGGCTAACCACGTTTGGCAGCATGAAATTTTGAGAGGTCGTAAGATTCCAGCAGAACTTTTACTTTTACTAATATTTTTAACTCAATTGCCGCGTGCCGGCCAAATTCTTCGGTGCCCAGTTCCGATTCTGACAAATTTTTTACGCTTGGTACCTTTTATTGTTTTTGGATACATTTGCATTGCAATTTTGAGTTCAGTATATCTGTACACTGCTTGCTCTAAAAGGAACCCTGCAAAACAAACAAGAATAGAGACGCCCAAAATAACGAAAACGACAACAATATTATCGCGCATATCGACAACAATTGGCCCACCTATTCTATCATTGACAAACAGTCTCTGTTTACAGCGATCACAGTATTTGCTTTGCACAATGGCATTGCTCCACCACCTTGCAATTCCTGAGTGATCTAAAGTACGAATGCGCAAGGCAAAATATTCAGGTAGGTGAAAATTGTCAAAGTTTTGCATTACGTTAGATGTAAGCACACTACTCTGTATTTCATAGAGAGGTCTTTTCAATGGACTTTTGTTAGACGCGAGAACAAAGTCCCAATCTGCCTTCTTAAAAAAATCGTGTACATCCAAATTAGTAAATACTGCATTGTCACACTTGGCGACACTCATTTGGAAAGTTTCGGCGGGGTATCCGGCGGGAAATCTAACTTTTGATAAAATCTCAGCATAACCCTTAGAGACGAAATGGCTGAATAAAGCAGATATTTGTTTTTTAGCAGCATCAGGAACGAATTCGGAGAGTTTTCTACTTGCCACTTGTGTAGAAGAATTCCAGTTCCATTTTGAAGATTCCACAGTATGATTAAAATCAACATGAAATGTAATATCTTTATGACGAAGTAGTTCGTCGTATGTTTGAAATTTCGTAAACGGTTTTGGAGCCAATAAATTTGTTGTGACGATTCCTTTGTATCCATTTATTATAACAATTAGGGCAAGTAAATATGTGCTGAGCAATAAACGAAATTTAGTTTGGGTTTCAATTTTACTTGGAAATGAAGATCCTTGTTCTAGGCACATAAATGCTAATTGAAACGCAAACGTTATAAATCCAATATCTCCTTTTCGTTGTTGCAATAGTCTGTATGAAACATAATACGCCGCAAATATGTAAACAGGGATTACTACTAAAATCCCTATCCATAGATCAAAATGGAAAGGCTGAATAAATGCATGGAAACTGAATTCGTCATCGGAAGTCAGGCAAGAAATAAATTTTAAACCGTCATTTGTTAAAACGAAATCCATTTGAGAATATGAAAGTGATCCGTAAAGCGACACCTCTTGCGATACATATCTTATATGATTTGGTAAGGTGTAAAAAATTCTAAGCGCTGAAGATTGAATATATCCTTCTGAAATCAAAGTTACATTCTCCAAGTTTTGCAAAATCATAGAATGCAATATCAGGGATTTTGATAAATCGTTTTTGAAAGTCTTCCTTAAATCCAAAGGTTTTAAATTTGGTAATTTACATGTTTTTGTACAATTCATGCCCTGAAATTTGTCAAATGGGAAAAGCCAAGATTTTAAACTACGCACAGATTGCACTTTCCATCTGTTTAATAATTCTAGGCTGAGAGTACTCAAGTTTATGTTGATCGGCATAAGCATATGGGTCAAAGGATTTTCTTCAGGATTTCCAAAAATTAAATTTCGCAATAATCCTTTATTGCGGTAGAATTTTAGTTGAGTGGCAGCAGGATCTTCTTCTTTACCAAAACCGTTGCAAAACCTACAAAATCCTAACATTTCCTTTGACTGCAGAAAATAGAAAAACGTTTTTTCAGGCAAAGCGCTTTCCCCAAGTCTAGCGACAACCCTGACCAAAAAGGAGAGTTTAGATGATGATTTTTCCGTCAATATGGTCACATAAGTATTTGGTTGGTATTTACTCTCAATTACTATTTCCTCTTTCTTGATGTTATGCAAGAACGTCAATGAATTTATCAACAAGTCATTCGTCGAGGTTTTCAATTTTGTGTGTTTGAATTCTAGCGGTAATTGCCACTCTTTGAAGAGAGTATAGTATGCGTAGAAGTACTGAAAATCTGTGAATTCCTTTTCAATTTCGTGTGGAAACAGAATAATATGCGAGATGCAATTTATATATTTATGGCGTTTTAAGGCCCGAAACCTTTTGTCGTCGTCCAAGAGCTTTCTTCTTGTGTCAGCAATCGTACTCCGCCATGAAGTCGTGTGATACAAGTAAGTTTGGGACTTGTATTCTGAATTTAGTTTTTCTTTCACTTTAACATTGTTCATAACTCGTTTTAAATTCGGTCTTCGATTCAGCGTACGAATATCACTGTTAAATATTATTATGGGGATTTTAATGTCACTTAAAATGATTTCTTTTGAATGTGGATTGCCAAATAAAAATACATTCACCGCACACGTTGAATAAATATTACTAATTCTGGTAATTATTTCTTCTGGATTGGATGTTGAAACCTTAAGCACTTTTGATAACAATAATAGCGCTGTCGCCTTACAAAGCAGGTCAGTTACAATCATTTTTTCCAAAATGGTTAGCTCTCGATCATTTCACTTAAAAATATATTTTGTATTTTAGAATAAGCTTTCCTATACAAGCATACTATTTAAAGACAGAATTTCCTTTGACAGTTCATATATTGTCAAATACCACAATAAGCTTTAATTATACCCATTTTTTAAGTGTTTCCTATTTATATTATCATTAATTATGGAACACTTTCTAAGAAATTTATCGGGGCTTCCCGAAAGGCATACTACTGCGGACACTATTATTTTGCCTGCGTGTGGAAACACTTTATTTAATTTTATAAATTGACCAAAAGTTACTAAATTAAGAAATAAATTGCTGTCCTTATTCTGCTTATCAGAAACATTCACCATTATCTCCACATACGTAGACTTCCAATCAATTTATTAGTATATATTTTATAGTATGTCCCATAACGGCATCTCATTTCATTACTCTAAATGTTCACCTGAAAGGTATTCATTCTAATTAATATTTCTGTAGCGACCGCTCTCTGCTTCGCCTAAGCCAGGGCATCAACAAAAAACAAAGACTGGACTTCAGCATATCCCAAAGTAGCACTTAAATCAATTTTTCTTAATTATTAACTTCGTATGAAATGATTGGCAAAGAACAAGTGTGTCCCAAGTATTCATTTCTATATTTATAGAACGCTATCAACAAAAATTATTTGCGAAAACAGCCATTCCTTCCTTTTATACAAAAATCAGATTAGCATTTCAATATTTCCGGAATCTTGTTTTTCTTTCACGTTAACATTGTTTATCATCCGTTATAAGTTCGGTCTTCGATTTAGCGTATTAATATAACTGTTAGATAGTGTTACGGGGATTTTGATTTCATTTAAAATGATTTCTTTTGATTTTGGAATGTCAAATAAAAATACACTCGCAGCACACGTTGAATAAATATTACTAATTCTGGCAATTATTTCGTCTGGATTGGATGTTGAAACCTGAAGCACTTTTGATAACAATAATATCGCTGTCGCCTTACAAAGCAGTTCAGTTGAAATCATGTTCTCCAAAAGTTTAGCTCTCTATCATTTCACTTTGAGGTATATTTTTGTATTCTAGAATAATTTTTCTCAATACATGAATACCATTGAAGTGCAGTATTAACTTTGATAATCCTGGTACTGTCAAATAAGGCAATAATATATTGGCATCCATTTCATAAGTGCTTCTTATATACTTATATAATATCATTAAATATGAAGCACATTTTAAGATATTTATTGAGGCATACCCGAAAGGCTATATGTATATAACTACTGTGGACTCCATTATTTTTCATTGATGTGTAAGCATTTTAGTTAATTTTATAAATCGACCAAAGTTGCTAAGTCGAGAAATAAATTGCTGTATCCATATTCCGTGCATCAAAAACAGCGGGGAATTCCAACCAATATGCAATATCTTAGTATGCATTATATAATGTGCGCTGTAACGCAATATCATTTCATTACTCTAAAAGCTCACCTGAAAGATGTAGTACATTGCAATTAATATTCTTATTGCGAACGCTCTCTGCATTACCTAAGCCCAGGGCGTTAGTAATTAATTAGCATTCTAATTAATTAACTAATTAATTGACAATTAGATGCTAATTACTAATTACTACTTAATTAGTTGTTCGCAAAAAAAGTAATTAACTAATTACTAATTAATTAGTTCCGTCTATAATGGAACAGTAGCTAATTACTAATTAATTAGAACCAAATGGGGTTATTTAATTAGTAATTGACAAAGCTAAGCCCAAAAATTATGATTCAAATTTCAAATCACTATCTTACTTTCCGAATCGCGTCAGCACAAAGTCACAAGCTCAGAAGACTACACCACAAGCTAAAGCCCCTAAAATCTCCTTTCTTCCTGCAATCCGGCACCGCTTAAATTTGATTTGATTGTGAACGGTCTGTGCCCTGTGAAAAGTTGGCATTTCGTTAGCCATTCATACCCTCTCGGATTGAAGGTTTTTGTGCTAAAATGGAGTCCCTGCCACAAAATATGTTGTGCCTGTTTGACGAAAACTTTGGATTATTTAGCTTCCAAAAACTTGAAGGTGACAAAAACAAAATAATAACCGCACACGTCAACGTCAGCTGGAACTTGAACAGTCATCTAAAGGTAACTATAAGGAGCAAATGCCTATGCAATGCCAATAATAAGATAAGAAATGAAATAAGAAGTAGCATAGGAAAGGAAAAACAAATTTGATTTTTTGAAATACAGAACATTCACCCTAAGGAGTTCGAAAACTTCCAAGAGCAAAAACCCCAAAAAAAGAGTTGTGCAAAGAAATTAAAGCTAACTGAAAACCGACCGGGTTCATGTCAACCGTCGTTGGACGTTTTTAAAGTTGGGGAAACTTGTGGTAAGCAAGAGAAAGCTGATCGTCTCATCACCCAATTTATAGTGACTACTATGTCTCCTGTCTCACTAGTACGGCACTCTGCATTTCAATCCTTAGTGATGGGTTTATCAGGTCAATTTTCAATATTTCTGATTAATTAGATAACAAATATATTTACGATTCTTTTGAAATAATCTTATATAATAACTGGTGGTCTGTGTCGTTTAGTGCTTAACTACGAGGCAAAAGTAAAATCTTATGAACACTTCCACAGCCGTATTTTAAGTCTCCATTCGGAATTGAAAAATCAAATAAAATCTTCATTGTCAAAAGTGGATTATTTGTGCGTGACCGCAGATGGTTGGTCAACGAAAACAAGGCGCTTTGTGGGTATGACTGTTCATTGGATAAATGACAATCTCGAACGCAAATCAGCAATTCTCAGCTTTTGTCGGTTAGAAGGTGTACATTCGTACAATCGATTGGCCGCTAGCATGAGTGCAACATTTGAGGAATATGGACTAAATATTGACAAAATTCTTGGTGTTGTGACGGACAATGGATCTAATTATGTCAAAGCTTTTGAAACATACCAAATAACCGGCAATGACATGGAAGAAGTTGATGTGGACGAAGACAATGGCGAAGTGGAAGAATTTGACGTTATTAGAATCAATGATATTTTAAATGATGCTCCTCCAGAACCAGAAATTATTCTACCTCGGCACTTTCGATGTGCAGCCCACAAATTAAATTTGGTTGCGTCTAAGGAACCAGACAATGTAACCAATAATAATTTTTGATTTGCATTATTTTGATAATTAGTGTGGTTAAAAAATAAATACCGTAAGTTTTTTTTAGATTACAGATAAAAAACTTTTGCGCGCTGCGATGGCAAAATGCAATGCTTTGTGGAATAAGAACTCTTCGCCAAAGCAAGCGGAAAAAGTGTCTGATATTTTAAAGACGACACTCATTCGGCCAGTGACAACTCGGTGGAATTCGTTATACGACGCGATTAATCGCCTTTTAAAGCACAGAGAGAAAATCAACGCGGTCTGTCAGAAATTGGGTGTTCCCCTCTTTCGTGAAATAGAGCTAGAAAGCTTAGAAGCCTATAGAATATGTCTTAGCCCAATAAGCTCCGCACTTGATATTTTGCAAGGACAGAAAGAAGTTTTCATGGCGCATTTGTTCCCCGAAATGTTGAGAATTGAGAAAGAACTTGGGGTGCCTGAAATAACAGAAAAAGTTTTGACCAATCAAATTGCTCAAAGTTTGAAGAGGGGGTTAAGACTAAGAAACCGCTACGGATGGCTACTAGATTTTGAGCAGGCATCGGAGGAATACATAATAGCATCAATATCTCATCCGTTGTTCAAACTGCGTTGGATTCCCAAAGAAAGAGTCTCTACTTGTAAAGCTCTCTTTGTAGCTGAGATAAAAAAATATTATATAAAAACATGCGATGAAATTGACGTAATTAGGGAAAAAGCAAAGAAATCCAGAATGGAGGAGCGCTACAATTTTGACACTGCCGAATCAAATAATGAAAATCGGAATGAACATGGTGCCGAGACTGAATGCTTGAAGTACTTCGAAGATAGTCGCGTAGACTTGGATATGTTGTTCTCATATCCTACAGTAAAGCATGTTTTCAAACGATTCAATACAGTTTTGCCGTCATCCGCCCCTGTCGAACGGTTATTCAGTTATGGAGGACTGATTTTACGAAAAAATAGATTAAACATGAAAGACGAATTATTTGAAGCGTTAGCAATGTTAAAATGCAATGAAACTATGTAATTAAACAGCATAAATTTTAAAGTAAAGCAAATTCAAATTTGATGGGCATATCATCACTGAGTGGATAATTTTAATTCCAAGTCATTGATTAAGAAATTAACAAAAATTTGCAATTAATTTTAGTTATTAATCATTTTTTTGCCAAATAGGAAATAATTATTAAATTAGCTAATTGTCAAATAATTACTTGATTAGCTAATTAATTATGTAATTAGCTAATTAATTAATTTACAAACTAATTAATAATTAATTAGTTGACCGAGAACTGATTTATATACTAATTATTAATTAATTAGAAGAATTTTTTAAGCTAATTACTAATTACTAATTAATTAGCTGACAGGAAAATTTACTTTAATTACTAATTACTAATTAATTAGGCAACCCACTAATTAAAACGCCCTGCCTAAGCCATGGCATTAACAAAAAGAAAAGACTGGACTTGAACAATACCCAAAGTAGCACTTACAACAATTTTTCTTTAATAATTAACTGCGTATAAAATTCATGAAAAAGAACTATAGTGTGTCCTACGCATTCATTTCTATATTGGTAGAACGCTATCAACAAAAATTCTTAACAAAACCAACAGTTCCATCCTTTTATTCCTTTTACACAAAAATCAGATTAATATTTCAATATTTCCAGGGATCTTGAATATTCTTGGGAGTCAGGGTATTTAAGGGAAATATCATAATGTAGTCTCATATAATTTATTTGTTGTACAAATAGCATCGAAAAATGTGGATTAGTAATTTCACGAGAATAGCACTCAAAACCGTATATAGCACCTTAAACTACAGACTGACAAATTCAATAGGAGGTCAAAGATCACTACAGACAGACAAAACAAAACCATAAAATGGGCTTCGTTCACTTAGTAATGCTACGGAATAAATTATACTTAAAATTGTATATATTTAAAAAACCTGACCTACAGTTTAAAATTAGGTTTGTCATTTTATACAATAAGTCTTTAAGGTAAGAGATATAATATAATATGTTGAAATTGTGGTTATATAGTCATTCTTGTGTAGTAGACAATTCCAGTTTCGATGAGTGTGAATAATATAATTGCTGAACCTCCCAACAAAAATCGATAGAGAGTGGTAAGTCTTAATAACTAACAGTTGCTAGTAACTCTCTATCGTTTGTTAAAGTGTACTGTGTACTAAATTATCGATTGCCCTGTCGTTGGTATATTTTTAGAGCATGTGTTAGATCAACAACATATAGAGTTCTAGTATATAACAAATAACAAAAATCAGTAGTAGAAGTCTCGCACCACTTTTTAAACTGTAAGCTCTCTAATCTAAATAGAACTCTAGACTCAACAAAAGATTTAAAATGTTTAAAAGAATTGAATTGAATTGAATTAAGTTTATTCAAGTGCATAAGTATCAGAACAAAAACAATAATCCTGTGATAACATATTTACGCACCGAAGGCGACTACCAGTTATAGTAACCTTACTCCAACAGACAGGCCGAGTTCGTAACCAGAGATCAATCGAGAGTCAAAATAAGAATATGTACAGAAAGAATTTCTTTATTTTAATGAAGAGTATTCATTAAACATGAAGGGAATTAGCAATGTGATTAGCAAAAAGTTTATCTTTGTGCTAGGATAAATTCATTCAATTTTTTAGCAAACAATGTGGGTGAATAAAGTTTCGTTTTAAGTATAGGGGGAAGGTTGTTCCAGGAATTAATTGCGTAACACAGAGGACTCTTGGCAAACAGAGCCGTACTGTGAACAAGTATGGGAATATTATTATTTTGCCTCGTAGATCTGGTAGAGGCAGTGTGGTTTATATTATGAGCAGGTTTAAGATAATTAGGGACCGTCCATATATTACGTGCGCAGTTTAGGGGGGGGGAGGGGGTACCCGAAAGTGTTACGCAGTGTTACGGTGGGGGGAGGGGGGGTCATAATTTTTGTTACGTAACCAAATTTTTACCTGTTTTTCATAGAAAATTTTGCTACAAATTTTGCATTAAAATTACAATTGTCACCAATCGTAATAATAGCTTTATCGTTTTAAGATTTATAATAAATAAATGTTATTTAAAACACAAATTATGATACTATCTATCACGATTATATGTTATCGTAAGAGAAAAGATTTACAAACATCAAAGCAATTTGAAAAATACTTTGGAAGGCAACAATTAAGTTAAAATAATAAGGTCCAGCTATTAATTATTTAAACTTCGAAAAATCGTAAAATGTTTCAATGTCTATTTACTTAAAACTGGCAAAATATTTCTTATAATAAAGTTGATGAAAATCTTTAAAATGGTTAATGTTAATTTGATGTCTCAAAAAACTTGCTCCTATGAAGTGAGAATGTAATTATTGTAATAATTTAAAAAGTAATCCTGAAAATTTATTTCAAAACGTGAAGTAACCAAATCTGAAAGTTGGAACAAATTACGCCCCCAAAAGGCAAATGTGAAATGTGACAGTACAAAAGTACACAATAGTTTTCTTAACCGAGTAAAAGAAAAGAATTCATGATAATAATAATGTTTTAAATAAGATCTGAATTAAGCTACCATACTGTACTACGCAAACTTGGTACAATAGTTAATCAGCAATTACCTGCATTAACTAAGTTTTTATCAAGGTTATAAATTATTTAGTAATTAATGCAATGAACAGCTTTTAAAGCGTGATTTAATAATACTGTTAAATAGTGATACTGCTATACTGTATGTAGGAAATTTTTCTTTTGTGTTACGTAATATTAGGGGAGGGGGTTCAGCTCCGTGTTACGGTGGTGTTACGGAGGGGAGGGAGGGGGTCCAAAAAGTGGAAATTTTGCGTTACGTAATATATGGACGGTCCCTTACATAGATCTTTTACAGTATTAATAGATATTATCCACTTATAAAGACAGGTAAGTGTTAAAAAATAGAGTCTTTCAGTGACCGTTAACAAGTTACCCTTTTCAATAAAATACCAGTAGTCAACTTTTTGGTGATCAGTAGAACAATAGATTTTTGACAATTCAGTATCACCGTCTTTACTAGCTTTAGACCAATATTTTTTAGTATAATATTTGTTTAATTTAGGGTAGTGAAAAATACATAATAAATTATTAATTTTATTTTGCAATAATTGCAACTGATTTATTTTTGTTGGACCCCAGATTGAGATTGCATAGTCAGAAATGGGGAGTAGGTAAGAGTTTATTAATAGCACGAAGACATTAAATGGCACAATTCTTCGAATTTTATTGAGTGCACCAATAACACTAGCATATTTTCTTTCGACTTTATGAAAGTGTTCATTAAAATTGAGGTGTGAGTCTAAAAGAACTCCAAGATATTTAAAACTGGCAACCTTTTCAATCGGGTGCCCATCACATAGAATATTCAACGAGAGTTCATTGATTTTGGTATTGGTCTTACAAAAAATCATATATTTAGTTTTAGAATAATTAATTTGCATTCCATTTTTTACACACCAATATTCAATTACGTTATTTGACATTTGAAGGATAGAGGAGACAGTTGACAGGGACACATGGGATGTAAAAATAACAAGGTCATCTGCAAACAAGATAAATTTAATATTTACCTTGTCAAGGTCATTTGCAAGGGTGTTTATAAACATGTTAAATAATATTGGACCTAATACAGAGCCTTGTATCACACCTCTCCCATAGTCATATGTCCCAGAGATGTGATTATGAAGCTTAATTACAAGTTTTCTGTCCAGAAAATAGTTATAAATCAATTTTAAATAAATATTGTCAAGTTTATACTTAAATTTAAGGGTTTCAACAAGGCGAAGGGGGCATACATAATCAAAGGCTTTTTTTAGGTCATAAAAGATAGCTACAGCTTTAGCTTTTGGTTTATCCAATTTGGAATATAAGTACTGTGTGAAGGAAGTCAGTGCTGTTACACATGATCGATTTTTTCGAAAACCATGTTGACTATCACTTAATAAATTATTAAATTCTAAATATTTCATTACATTATCTTTTATAATAATTTCAAACCATTTACTGAGGAGGTGTAGGTTTGAAATGGGTCTGTAAGACAGGGGCTCATTTCTACTACCACTATTCTTATATAAAGGATGAATGATGCTGAGTTTCCATGCATCGGGAAAACAACCCGAAGACAATATATTACTAAATGTAGTGGTAAGTGGAGATAAGATACTGTCCATGCAACCTTTCAAGACTTTCCCTGGTATTTCATTATTTACATTAGCTACATGATATTTGAGTTTAGTTGCAGCATGCATTAGATCATCCTTAGTAATATTAGTTTTAATATTAATGAGAGTGGGTAAATCACTCATATTATTTTCACTAGTACAATTATCATTTGTGTGACTACAGTTGTCAGTACCAGTAGATATGTCAATTTGACTATTATAGTTACAATTAGGAACATCAAATGAATTATTGTCTTTCATTGGGGTTGAATCAAACATTGAAGAATTACAGTCTGTTACATTAGCATTTTCAGAGTGCAATTCTTTGTCAAAACAGAATAATAATTTATTTAGAGACAGCAGTCTATTGTCATTATTGTCAGTAGTATCCCTAGGTACAATAAAAGAATTTGCAAGAGCATCACAGATTAAGTTTGGATCAGAAGTAACAAGATTATTAATTTTAAGTTGATTTATATGATGACCAGATTTTTTCTTATTACAAAATAGATCATTTAATTTGTTCCACAGATTAGTATTGTCTGTGACATTACTGAGTTCATTAACATAATAATTCTTTTTTGCTTGGATAGTTTTAGTAATGACATCATATTTAATTTTACGATAGTCCATAAGACGTTCAGTGCTATATTTTTTATCTAATTTATGTTTCAGTCGATGCTTGAGATATATAAGTGCTCGTAAGCCAGGAGCATTGCTTTCACTTAGCCAGGGTGAAAGCAATGCTTTACAAGTACCTTTTCTTAAAGGTGAGACATGATAAAGCTTTTTGATAATTTCATTTTGAAAGTAAGTAATTTGATCATTAATTGGCAAATTTTCTAAAGAATCCCAATTGATATCAGCAATTTCATCATTCAGAGCAGGCCAATCAATGTTTTTATAATTTCTAAATTGCATTACAGTAGACTTAGTTTTAATCTTAATTTTTCCTAATACGACAAATATACATCGATGATCAGAGTCTGTTAATGAAAAAACACCTGATTGTAAGACCTGAGAAATATTATTGGAATATATGTGGTCAATAAGCGTTTTAGTTTTGTGAGTGACTCTTGTGGGTTCCTTGATTAACTGTTGAAAACTATACATTGAGGTAGTATTTAGTAGGTTATGAGAATCAATAGTTGAGCTGAGTAAATTAATATTGAGGTCACCCATTATATATGTATCACCTTGTAGATGAGGTAGGGCTAATAGATTAGCTAAAGAGTCACAAAATTTAGTTTTAGAAACATCTGGAGGCTTATAAATGATAATAAGTGTTACAGCTTTTTTATAGTTAGGTAAGAGCTTAACAATATTGACTTCTACTTCAGAAGGGAATTCAATCGTATTTTCAATGATTTGATAGTTCAAACTATTTTTAATATATAATATAGTGCCGCCACCTCCATCATTTCTTAATCTATCAGATCTAATCATTTGGTAGGAGTCAATAATAAATGATTTATCTGAATCAGTGGTACATAATTTCGATTCAGTGATTGCAAAAAATTCAAATTTGTGGTCAGTTAAAAAGAGATTTATACCAATAAACCGAGCCAATGTGGCACACCGGTTAGGGCGTTCATCCCTACACTGGAAGTCCCATCTTCGATTCCCATCGAAGGCTCGGTCACATTCGTACTTGGATTGGGTTTTTTCCAAAGCTTTCAGTACTCATTACTGAATTGCAAAGGTTTTCCCCGGTCCCCACTAACTGACTTTTCAGATAGGAGAAATGCCCGTATGGGAAGTACGTTAACAGACTCTCTCTCTTTGCCTTCCTACATCTCTCACCTTCCTATATCCGTCATAAGTTCCTACAGAGTGGGCGAGTAGCCAACTCTACCTGTACTCACAACTTGCAATCAACCAGCTTCGTACCTTCGTCCTCACAACTCTGAGATGAGCCAATGTGTGCCATATCACGGAGTATAAACCCCCTCCTTATCCTTATCCTTATCCTTATACCAATAAACTTATTTCTTATTGAATTAATGTTTAAATGAGCAAATTTCAACCCTTTTGCAATAATAGGTATAGGTAGACTAAAGTCTACATTATCAAAAACAAAATTAGGATTTGAAATAAGGGTAGAGAATGTATCTTTCGAGACATTAGACAATTCAGAAGTCGAAAAGGTAAACGCTGAGCCAAAACAATCATCGCAACGCGACGTAATCCCTAATAGACTATTACAGTTTACACAATGGTTATCAGTAAATGTATTTAGTTGAGCTGAATTAATTGTACCATTACTAAAACAATTTACGGGCGAATTTGTGTCGATGACTTGAGTTGAGTAGTCAGTAGTCGTGCAGAAATTACAAGTCCAGTTGGATTTGATAGTGTGAAAAGTTGAAGAATTAACTTTGAGTTGACAAATCCGATGAAAAGTTTTGTTACATTTAATACAGCACAATATATTTTGTTTAGCCTGAATTTTCTTTCCAGCAGAGCAGTTTGGATCGCTACAAAGCTTATATTTTGATTTCGGCATACCTGTTGAGATGATAGTAAATTAGTAAAGCCAAGAATTGATGTATATTAAATATTGTTGACGTCGATAGAGAGATGTAAATGTGCAGTTTTTTGTCAAAGAATTAAATTTATCAATCAGAAGTATTGGTGGTAGTGCCGGGATAGTCCATATATTGCATCCCAATTAATAAATAGATAGTGAAGAAAAATCAAAATAGATATTACATGTTTAGGAGTGCCATGCATATACTGGAGCACTCCTGCCAGATATATTTAGTTTATAGTTCAAAGAGTCAGCGGATGTAATGGTCATCAGGATCCAAGGGTCATCAAGGTTCATCAAAGATTCAGAGCATTATTAAAGTACAGCTTGCAATACAAATCCAAAGGTCAGCAATATCCAGATCCAATGGTCAGCAATATCCAGATCCAATGATCAGCAAAAGAATTATTCGGTGATCAGAGAAATGACATCAGGCTTCAAGTCGACCACGCCTATACGGAGAATCGGGAGATTCTCCAGCTAGGTTAATAATATTCCAGTTGTAGATTGGTAACAGGGAAGAACTATTGTCACTGATTTATTGTCACTGATTTAAATCAATCAATTGCGGTTGTAGTGAGGAACACAGTTCGGTATATTGAAGTTAATTTTTTGACAAAACATTAACTTTAACTTTGGAATATAAGTTGACAGTCAACAGGTTACAACATGTATTGATGATTGAGTTGCATACGTATATGGCAGAATCCTAGTTGACGGCGTGTTTGCAATGTTGAATATTTACAGGGGAGACTTGAATAAACTTGGAACTAAAGTTTTTAGTTTGAAAAGGATGACTTCTATGTGATAAGTAATAGATTTCGAGAGCAAAATTGACAAGGAACTCAACTAAAATGTTTTTGACACAATTAGATGAGTATTTAATAACGAAAAATTTGAAATACGAAATTTTTTAGACAAACTTGCAGAGCGGAAAGAAATATTGTACCTCGCGCCACGAGGGCGGAGATGAATTATTGAAGAAAGAAAAATTATTGTGTTACCCATTATCATTTTATTTTTAGGCATAATTCAACAAAGCACAGCGCGAAAACTTAAGAATTTGGCTTTCATTGAGAAAAATTGTTTCATGAACTTCATATTTTACAGAGTTGAATATGAAAACCCGGGTAGTTTAACTTTACTTGAAGAACTCCCCAAAATAAATATCCCGTTTGCGGTAACAAGAGTAGATACTCTGAATGAGATTTTGGAAATACGAGAGGAATGCACAGAAGAACAAATTACAACGCAATTTTACAATCCTAACGGTTCGAAAACAAAGTATATATCTTACTGTCTAATACAGTCAGGACTCTACAGTCAATGGCTCCAAATTTTCAATCATTACAATTTCACACAGTGCAAAACCTGTTTAGGAATAAAGGGCCCCGAGCTTTAAATTTGGCAATTCTAATATTTCTACATTATTATTTTATACTTTGTGTTTCTTATTTTGTATTTCATAACATTCTTTTGCGAAATCATATCTACGAGGAAATTTTTTGGGAAATCATGTATCACTAAGTAAAATATATAGATAACATTTTTACAACCAATCTTGCACATATTGAACAAACTTATTGTCCAATCACTTGTGACTTTACTGCTACTGTGTCTTATAAGAATGCACATATCTTACTTGTAGTTAAACTCGGAGACTAAGGACATATTCCTGATTTGTCGGCTTTGTTAAAGTACCCATGAAGTGAATAAAAATACGGAATCCTGAATTTTATTTACTTATCATTAATTAATCCAATTATTACGTAACAATTTAATAATTATAATATAATTAGTAGTTGGTACGTTAGATTAGATGTATGTATTTTTTTCAATTCTGATTACCAAACTAGTGCTTTTAATTTCTCATTGATTATTGTTTCATATGAACAATGACGTAAATGACATTAATGAACATTGTTACATAACCAAAGCTGAGGTGCCCATTGAAAATTATAGTTTCTCAAAAGGATGACAAAATGCACATTTCTGCAATTAATTATATATATTTCCCCATAAAATAGTTTCGAAATGCAGCCCTGAACAATGAAAGCTTTCTACAATAAAACAGAGTGGCATGAGAATTGCTATTAGTTGCAATGATATCCAAAGGAGAATGTTTATTTCGTGTAGGCTTGATCCTGCTTATTACTACTATAAATATAGGATTCCAAAAAACAAGTGCCGAAGACAAATATCTGTCAGGAAAGAACGATAAATTTAATGAAAAGCCATTGAGCAATATCGTTGGTGAAAGACTCTACAGAATTAAGAGGTCGAATGAGAACCCGGCTCTCCCAGGAAAATCTCTCGAAAAATCTGATTTATTTAAACACGTAATTCAAAAACGACACTCATTCTTTCCTTATAAGAAACGTTTGCCGAAAGCGGAGATGGGGAGGAGCTATGGATATTTTTTTCCGTTTGCCCCCTATATCTACTATGGGTAAGTCGATAAATTGCTATCACATTATGGAAATAGATACATCGTTTTGTACTTTTCCTTTTTTGAATATTTTTTCTTATGATATTAAAGAGTGGTTAAATAAAATGTCTCAAAAGGAAATAGCAGCAGGATTCTGTGCCTGAAATTGATTTCTGTTTTTTTGTACGGGGGAACAATTTAATTAATTAAAAACTTTAATTTTGTAGAAATTTGTATCACCTTCTCTTCCAAGCATTCGAAGAAGAACTTGGACACGATGGAGATTCGTTTAACGAATATTGGAAATGATTTCCAGTAATAGTTTCCTTATGGCTTATGTTTTTTCGTGGCTGATAACAGCTTGGAATAGACATTACATTATAAAATTGGTTTTTGTATAATAAAAACAGTGTAACCTTTATTAATTCAATCCTTGATAATTATTAAATGGGGCGATGGTGATTTTAGTGTTTATTTTGCAAACACTTTCAGCATTTGATGAAAAAATTATTTATTTTCTTGATTCATAGTCTACAATAAGTTGTTCGACAGTTATATAAGCAACTGATTTCCTAGAAAAGAAGCAAGAGTAGATGCTTTCTTGTGTTTTATCACCGTACGACCATATTAACAAAGAAATACTTAGAGGGCGCCTTAAAACTAATGACTGACCATTTATATTTTACTTCAGGTTACCAAAATAAATTTTGGAAACAGATTTAACAGGTTCACAAGGAATTTCTTGGACTTACCTTTGGAATGAAAAACACAATACATTTATATTTCAAAATATTTAAAATAACTCTTGAGATTATTAAGGAGCTACGGCGTATTTGGGAATTAAAGAATCTTCCTTCTTGAGAACATATATACCAAAAACTAAATCATTTATATCCCACAATTTTTCTAATCCTAAAATGTCATTTAATTGTTTGGAGTTGAATATTAACGAAAGTCCATCCATTATTACAACTAGGTTCATCTCATATATGTAATTTGGATATTTTGCAATAAAGAAATAAGAGAAACTTTCGAATTGTATCTAATTTATTATAATTAGCACGTGTATGTATTTTAGCTTTAGTCCGACTAGCTGGTGGTTTTTTTTTTATTATTATTACCAAGGGCATTCTTGAGCAAATGCTATTAAGGTCATTGTTGCGTAACCAAGGCTAACTTACTCATTGAAGTTTATAGTTTTATAAAATGGTGATCATTGCATATATTTCTACAAATATCTATTCCTTTGATTTTGTGTTTATTAAGAGTGTTGCAACTTATTTCGACATTTACTTGACATTCCTCCTAAACAATGAAACATTCTAAAATTTAATTTGAGGTTTTGTTTTTTAATCCTTTTTATGAGTTTTTAAAGAAAAACTGAATGAATTGAAGGATATGAAGAATATTAGATTTACTTCCAATTAGAACTGAATGAAAATGTTTTCCTTTCGCATAGGTTTGGTCCTGCTTATTGTTACAATAAATATAGGTTTCCTAAAGACAAGTGTCGAAGACAAATATTTGGTAAGTAATAACGGAAAATTATTCACTGAAAACGCTGTGAAAAGTATTGTTGGGGAAAGACTCCATAGAATCAAGAGATCAAATGGTCATTCAGCTACACCAGAAAAGTCATTCGAGAAACGCTCGCTTTATGAGCATGCAATTAAAAAAAGGGAAGCCAAGAACTGGGACCAAGAATATCCTGGCCATGTCAAGGAAATCCCATGGCCTAACCGTCCGCCCCCATCAAGACCCTTAAGTTATAAAGAGTACGTCGACTTATACTACCTCCACCCAAGTAGTGGAAGGCCCCGCCCACGTTTCAGGTATCTTTATTTCACCCGAACATATTTGTATTCTTTTTTATTGTTTCTATTTAATATTAAGGAGGGGTTATACCATAATGTCCCAAAGGGCAGAAACAGCAGTCAACTGTGTTTGGAATTACTATATTTTTTGTTAAACTGAATTTTAATATTTATATTTCAGTGGAAGATCCTGTGAACCACCAGCACCACCAAAGAGCCGTCCCCCACCCCCTCCCTTAAGTTACAAACAATACGTCGATAGATACTACAGAAGAAGTGCAAGGCCCCGACCACAATTCAGGTACCTTTATTTCACGCAAACATATTTGACCTTTGAATTTTTCTTTTTTAATTTTTTCCGCTTAAAATTAAGGAGTGGTTATTGGGCTGTGACCCAAAGGGAAGAAACAACAGCCAAATGTGCTTGGATTGCCTTAAACTTTGTTAATCCGAATTTTAATTTTTATATTTCAGTGGAAGATCCTGCCAACCGCCACCACCACCACCGAAGACCCGTCCCCCACCCCCACCCTTAAGTTACAAGCAGTACGTCGACAGATACTACAGAAGAAGTGCAAGACCCAATTCAAGGTATCTTTATTTCAACAGAACACATTTAAAACAACATTTGTACTTTGTACTCCATTTATTTTTATTGTTCTTACTTAATCGGTAAATAATAGCTTTATTATTTTAGTGCAAAATAATAAATGGGAACAGCAGCAGTTAATTACTGTGCTTGAAATTGCTCCCTAGTTGGTTTTCTAACTTTTCTTCAGGCAAATAGGATGTTAATGAAGTTTTCATTTTGTAGACTCAACAACTACAACGTATACTATGAAGATCTTGAAGACCATGAACTAATCGATGATGACTACTGAAATAATGTCCAGTAACAATAATTTACAAGTCTTGGCTTACAATTTTACATGCATGTTTGATAAAAACTTGTAATAAACTTTCTAGTGTTATGTAATTGGAATTTGTATCATTAAAAAAGGAATTATCTTTCCTAATTTTATCCTTGATAATTATTATTTGACCCAATGTATACCTAGTGTTCTTTTGTCAAAACTTTAAGTATCAGAAACCAATGATAGGAATTATGGATTTGGTTTACGCCTTCGTGCTACACAGTTTTTTAATGCATATGTTAGCGGCAAATCGAGAAATCAGGCAATTTCAAAAATGCCTAGGCAAATTGAGAAATTTGTACTGAGTTTTGGTTTCTGTGTTCAATTTTGAAGAAGACAAGTTAGCAGGCTATTTTAGACCAACTGACATAATTCTAAAGTCACGGCTGAATCAGAAAAACCTCACTTGAATTATGTGGACCATTTCATTTCTAATTTACATCTTTTAATATGACGTAGCTCTTCAAAGTTAATAATTGTCATAATTTACAAATGAAATGGTCCACATAATTCAAGTGAGGTTTTTCTGATTCAGCCGTAAATTTTGAATTATGCCAGTTGGTCTAAAAAGGCCTGCTAACTTGTCTTCTTCAAAATTGACCACAAAAACCAAAACTCAGTACAAATTTCTCAATTTGCCTAGGCATTTTTGAAATTGCCTGATTTCTCGATTTGCCGCTAACACATAAATGGGAATTAAATGGGGAAAGTCGTTAATTATTACGCATGCCGACTTCAAACCCAATGTGATGATATTAAAGTTACGATTTGGTACAAATAAAAAGAATTATGGGGTTTTCTACTGCTCAGTTGACCTTCTTAGCTGACTTGATGCCAGTTCTGTTTCAACAGAATAAATAGAGCATTTTGAATTAACATTTCACTAAACTATTTTCACAAATTTATTTTTGTTTAGTTTTTGAAATGCAATAAAGCCAAAAATAGAGAGCCGATTGATCCAAATAGTAGTCCTTGCATCCCTTTCCAATAATTAACATAATAAATGAAATTTTCTGCAAAGGTGCTTCAGTTATTGAGGGCGAGGGCAAAGATATTCAAAGTCGTTAATTATCTACAATTCAGTTACTGATATATAGATGAGCAAATATTTGTATTTTTGAGGGAAATATTGAAAATCCCGTACTACAATCTACAACTTTTATTAAAATTTAAATATTTTACTTTGACAGTTTAAAATATACAAGATGACTCCATTTAAGGAGCTGCGGAGCTATTGTAAATTAAAGTCTTCTTTTTAGGCCTTTGCATGCCAAGAAATAAATTATTTATATCGCCAATTTTTGTGTAATGTAAAATCAGTATTACATTTACATATTTGGGGTTCAGGTTCAGAAGTAATGAAAGCCCACTATTACAACTTGATTCATCTCATTATAATTAATTTGTATATTTTGCAATAAAGAAATTAGGGAAACCTTCGAATTGTATCTGCTATGTCAATTAGCACGTGTCTGCATTTTAGTTTTAATTCAACTGGTGTTTTTCATCGCTTCACTTCTTGACTAATATTTCTAGTGTATAGCTGAAAAAATGCTATTAAGCACGTTGTTACGTAACTATAATGTTTACTATTGAAATTTATCGTTTCATATAATGGTGATCATTGTATATATTTCTACAAATAAATATTCCTTTGATTTTGTGTTTCTTAAGAGTGTTGCAATTTTATATTTGGCTTCATATTCCTTATAAACAATGAAACTTTCTAAAATTTAATTTGGGTTTCTGTTTGTCATATTTTTATGAGTATTTAAAGGAAATCTAAATGCGTTGAGGGACAAGAAGAATATTAGGTGTATTACTAATTAGGACTGAAGGAAAATGTTTCCGTTTCGCCTAGGGTTGGTCCTGCTTATAACTACAATAAATATAGATATCCGAAAAACTAGTGCCGAAGATAGAAATCTGATAGGTAATAGCGGAAAATTATTCACTGAACAGGCAGGGAAAAGTATTGTTGGGGAAAGACTCCGTAGAATCAAGAGATCAAATGGTCATTCATCTACAGCAGAAAAGTCATTAGAAAAACGTTCGTTTTATGAGCATGTAATTGGAAAAAGAGAAGCCAAGAACTGGGACCGAGAATATCCCGGACATGTCAAAGAAGTCCCATGGCCTAGCCGTCCGCCCCCATCAAGACCCTTAAGTTATAAAGAGTACGTCGACTTATACTACCTCCACCCACGTAGTGGAAGGCCCCAATCACGTGTCAGGTATCTTTATTTCACCCGAACATATTTGTATTCTTTTTTATTGTTTCTGCTTAATATTAAGGAGGGGTTATAGTATAATGTCGCAATGGGAAAGAAATGGCAGCCAACAGTGTTTGGAATTACTTTGCATTTTGTTAAACTAAATTTTAATATTTACATTTCAGTGGAAGATCCTGCGAATATCCCGGTCATGTCAAGCCAATCCCATGGCCAGCCACACGACCTCCCATAAGTTACAAAGAGTACGTCGACAGATACTACAGAAGAAGCGCAAGGCCTCGGCGCCAAATCAGGTCCCTTTATTTCATTTGAAAATATTGGACATTTCTTTTCTAATTTGTTTCTGTTTAATATTATTAAGGAGTAGTTATAGCATAATGTCCCAAAGGGAAGAAACAATAACTAGCTTTAATTTAAATTACTTATTTTTTGCTAATCCGAATTTAAATTTTTATATTTCAGGGGAAGATCCTGTGAAACTCCCGGTCATGTCCAACAAATCCCATGGCCTAAACCACCCCCACCCTTAAGTTACAAAGAGTACGTCGATAGATACTACAGAAGAAGTGCAAGGCCCAATCCCAGGTATCTTTATTTCTGCAGAACAAATTTAAAGCTGTGTGTTTGTACTCCATTTATTTTTATTATACAGCAGTTAGTTGCTGTGCTTTGAGTTGCTCCCTATTTGGTTTTCTAACTTCTGTTCAAGCAATTATGATATTAAATGTGATTTTAATTTTGTAGACCGATGAACAAGCCCCCGCATATAGATGACGAAGATACTGATTATACCGATTATGAATACTGAAATAATGTCCAGTAGTTTTTTCAACTTTTGGTTGAGAATTTTACTTGCATGGTTGATAAAAATTTATAACAAACATTATATTTTGGAATTTGTATAATAAAAAGGGATTATCGGTCCTAAGTTTATCCTAAATTATTAATTTACGATCTGTGTGCTTAGTGTTTATGCCTAGACCTTAACTATAAGAAACCAATGATTGGAATTCTGGATTTGATTGATGCCTGTGTGTTTTACAAAGTTATTTAAAATGTTTAAATGGGATAACTGGGAATTACATGAGAAAACCCAATAATTGTTTCAAATGCCGATTTTCAACCCAAATTTCATCATATTTTCGGAACTAGTTTATGAATATTGTCCAGGATCGTAATGAATTAGTGATTTTATTTATTTCCATATTTCAGTTTCCTTAACTCAATTAGATAGGTACTCCAGGACTCCCGGATAAAGTGAATATACTGTATTTGTGGTACGATTTACTATTTGAAATTTCGATTTTCTTCAAAACTAATTTTACAATGTTTTTGGACCAATTATTTCCTGTTACAGATTCCTAGAGTTGATAATTAGTATCATATTTACTAATTGTAACAAAAATCATTTTGTGGCTTACTAAAACTTACTACATTTTTACTTACTTTTTTTCGCTTACTATTGCGTTTATTCAGTATTGTTTTACTGTTGACAAGAATTGACATTAGATCCCAATTTAATTATAAAAATATCTACCCAATATCTACATTTGATAGATGACATTTAATATATGTATACAATGTTTGCACATTAGTAATTAATTAACCAACCAATAACAATTAAATGCATCCATTAGTGTTATATTCCTTTTGGCAAATATTTAAAACAATCCCATAAGGGGCAATAAGTCCTTGTGCACATTAAGACTACTCAGTTTGTCAAATCTAGCACAATCGATTGCTTCCACTTTCCCAATGTTATTTGTATTGGTGAGTAAAAAGTATTTTTTTACTTCATTAACACCTAAATACCCGAAAGCAAGTTGTTCAATTCTACTATTTCTCCAATGATTTACAATAATCATTAGGTCTTCCTCACGCTCTAATTTAGAGTTAAACTCCATTACAAGTTTTAGTGTTGTAAAATGGCATAAGGCACCTAATGCGACTGAAAACGGGTATTTATACAAAACAAGACTGTCCAATTGCCAAGGAGCATCGGTGTTTATAAAGACATTGCGCAATTTCATGTTTTTAATGGAATTCGGTAATTTTATTCTGTTGAAATCCATTTGGTACATACCTGAAGGAACACTGAGTTGAAAATCAATTAACGAAGTGCAATTTGTGAAGTCCAAAATTCGGAGATCACGTGTTCTTAAAATTCGGATTGTCACAGATTTTAGATTAGGATAGATCTGTGGCTGAGGAAGAGAGGATAGTGATCCATAGATACCAAACCAAAGATGTTCAAGGTTTTTCGGAAGAGATTCAATTTCAACATCAACAGTACCTGCGTGGTCCATACCTGGAATTGATTTGATTTCCATTTTGTCTCCAATGCAGATACAATAGCCGAGATCAACAAAGTTTGTCTTCCACTGACTACTGTGGAGACCTGTTAGCTCTACATATACCACTTGAAGGTATTCCAACTCCGTCATATCTTTTCCAACATCTACTTTCCAAAAGTTTTCCACCAAGACTAGTTTCTTTATTTTGGAAAAGTCAACAAAGTCATTGATTAATATCTTCTGTGAATTTGTATTTCGTGGAACGCCAGGTTTAAATAGTTTTCCTTCATAGATCACACTGCAAGACTTTAAATCTAGATTCTTGGGGGCAATTTTTCCATCTAAAAGAATTTCACATCCCATGAGTCTTAAATTCTGAATGTTAGCCAACATTTTAAGGGAAACCGTGATTTTGTTATTTAAGCAAATGGTATTCATATTCAAAGTGGTTAACGTTGGCGTGATGAAGCGATTTAGGTCAATACACTCCTTAGTAGGATCACTGAAATAGTAAAAAGATACATTTGTAATTGTCAAAGATCCTCTCTCCTTCCAAAAGTATTCCAGTGTACGCCGGTTAATACACTGTTCAAATCTCATTGCATCTGTAGGCAATCCAGCAGGTGATGGAAATGTACTTTCAAAAGTGTCTGTTAACATTCGATTTTGTTCAGCTATTTCAAGGGCCCGTTTTTGAAACTGCTCCGCCAGCAATAGTTTACCACTAACTTTAATCCTGGAAAACTTCCAAAATATACGTTTAGTGACTTCTTTCCACCGCTGACACACAAGACGAAGGTTCTTCAAATCTTTGTAATCCAAATAACGAATTATGTTGTCCAAAATCTAAAATCAAAAATAAAGTGGGCTTTAATTATTAATAAAATCAGTAGATATGTACAGCGTGGTCCTCAACTAAGGTATACACCTGTTCCGGAAGAACTGGAAGTAGCACAACAAAGCTGTTTACACCACTCGAAAGCCAGTGCAAAGTTACATTGAAATATCTAATTTGATTAAAATCGGTTGAAGGTAAGTGGGTCAAATAATTTGGTGAAAAGAAAAAGTACAAAAATATGCCCGGTTTTCGGGGATTCTTCCCGGCTGAAAAAAAACTTTTTTTGAAATAATATTTTCACAACTGCAATCCATGTTATATAAGTGATTTTTCCTGAATTTTTCATAATAATCGAACAAGGTTGAATTTTCACCGTTTTTGGAATTTTATGGAAATCTCATGAATCTTAATGAAAATTCCAAAAAAGTTGAAAATTCAACCTTGTTCGATTATTATGAAAAATTCAGGAAAAATCACTTATATAACATGGATTGCAGTTGTGAAAATATTATTTCAAAAAAAGTTTTTTCGGCCGGGAAAAATTTGAATCCCCGAAAATCGGGCATATTTTTGTACTTTTTCTTTTCACCGAATTATTTAACCCACTTACCTTCAACCGATTTTAATCAAATTAGATATTTCAATGTAACTTTGCACTGGCTTTCGAGTGGTGTAAACAGTTTTGTTGTGCTACTTCCAGTTCTTCCGGAACAGGTGTATACCTTAGTTGTGGACCACGGTGTACATAGATAAATTAGTTATTAATTATATCTGAATAAATGTTTGCATTTTTTAAAATTTTGTATAAGGAAATATTCAGAATACCGTACCACTACGTTCATTAAAGGATGGCCTTCAGTGACAAGTTGAAAAATCTTTTCCAAAATATACTTTTTTGTGGAAACTGGATTCTTCACATTTCGTGAATTACTTTCTTCCATGCTGGACAAATCTGAAATCTGTTAATATTAAAGAACTAATTATTGATTTCAGTTAGTTAAGTTGCATAAGAAAAATCTCACGTTTAATACATAAAGTAATAACATTTTTATATTTTAATTACTTACCAAAATAATTGCAACAGATGTTTAACTTGTTTAGCTGCAGAATTCCAATCAACGAATAATAATTCTCCCGCTCGTTACGCCATCATCGTTTCGTGACTGTATTTGTCTTGGGGACCGGAGGACAACTCATGTTCATAGTTATAGGGGAAGGCTTATCCAGACGTGTCAAAATGAGTCACGAATGGGAGGAGGTGAGGATCTCTGCATGCTGATCTGTTTAACGCACATGGAGACAAAAAGTTACACATAATTACTATAATTAGGCGCAAAATGAATGGAAATAAAATTGACGACGTAAAATGCGACAAAAATTGACAAAAAATTGAGAGATAAAATGAACCTGTAACTTTTCGATGGAAAATCCCATAGTAATCGTACAATCAGCAATTATGATTTCAATTAGCATGATCTATTTTTCCAAACTTTCTAAATTGAACTATATAGTAGAAGTCAAATTTACGACATATAAAGGTATTTCAAAAAAAACAGATGCGTTATTACTACCACATTTGACAGATAAATGCTTGTAAATGTGACAATATTGGGGGAAATTTTTTCATTGTGAAGAATTGACTTTTTTTACACCATTGAATAATACAGGAAATGTAAAAGTATAAGTGCACAGCATTTAATTTAATTTTAATATTGGAAACTTTATTTAAATGAAGTAGATCTTATTTTCTAGTGATACATTAAGTGGAAGATGAATAATTGATTGTACTTATCTTAAGTATTCCAAATTACATTTACAACTTCATTAAATACTTTACTTTAAAGTACAGGCCAGTCCATAAGTCACTTAATAAGTTGAATAGTTAAATTCCTAATTGCAACAAAGTAGAATATTAATGTTTTAGTCTGCCATCAGCTAAATTCAATAGACTGGTTTGTTGGTAGTTATATAGTGTCTGAACTATTTCTCGAGTGATTTACAATAATCATTTGCTCTTCCTCGCGCTCTACATCACCATCGAACTGTATTACAAGTGTACCGACTATCAACACAAGGCATAGATGCTTCATAGATGTGTCCTTTCAGAAAACTAAATATTATCATGTCTATTTCGGTGTTTTCTAGACAAAAAATGTATTTACAAACCGGGTTTTACAAATTTCAAGCCAAATAATTATGTATGTATACCTAAAAAATAGTTTTACTTACAATACAAAAAAGAATTATCCTCCCCATTTTATCAACACTTTTACGAAATCAATATTCAAAGTTACATTTGTGTCTGTACAATCTATTTCTCCAACGATTTAGAATAAAAATTCTCTTTCTCACCCTTTAAATCAGAATCGAACTGTAATACAAGATTGTCATTTGTAAAGCGTGCGAAAATAATTGTTCCAGATTCATCCACAAAATTGCTGTACATTATTTCGGGACACCCAGCACTATTATTATAATTAACAGTCCTTGGAAATCAATTAAGAAATGGATTATATTTAAAGCGGTCTAAAAAGTATTTAAATTGTCATAAAAAAGTATTTAATTTGTCTTATACTGAAAAAAGCAGCCAATGTATTTAATTAGGCTTATTTAGCTAGGCTTAAATGTAGTTAAATTATCTTAAAAACAAGTGTTCCGTGCAATGGATGAGAGATGAGAGGAAGCAGCTCATGTTCATAGGTTATGGCATCAGTGCACATACATATGTGTATGTATATATAGGCATATATATATATATATATATATGCGCATCCAATATCACCAATTCTTCGACTCAGCGGAGCCCATTCTAAGGAATGCTTGATAATGTTATCTATTGTGGTGCATGTAGTTAGGTAGATTTCTATTATAGGGCATGTAAATTAGTATTGAACTGAAGAAGGTAGAAGACAAAGAGATAAGAAAATGTTGGTCGTTAACAAAAATTTCAATCCGTCATTCCTTGCTGTGTACTCGCAGAAGTCACTATTATTGCTATGGCTAGCCAGCTCAGTTACTTGAGTGACTCAGATATATCCGATTCGGGTAACGAGGAAAATAATTTAAAACCTAGTAAAAAGAAAAGAGTAACCTGGGACTGGAGTCTAGTGCTAGATTTTGACACTGAAGAGGAAGCAAAAGAATACACAAAGGGACAATGGGCAGGCTTATACCAACATAATTCATTAACTGGCAAAGTAATTAACTAATTATGTGCTAACTTGAATACTTTTCTGATGACTACCATTAATTGACTTAATATAAATGACTAAATTTGAATGATTTTGAAAAATTGTTAACTTATTATTGATTGACTAATTTCTATTGATTTAAGCCTGATTAAATACGTGTAATAAGCCACATTCAGAAACCAAACTGCTGCTTTCAGTCTAAGCCAAAATAAATACATTTTAAAGACAAATTCAGAATATTTTAAGCCCCATTAATTAGCATCCTTAAGAAATATGTTGCTTCTTTTCTTTGAAGTTTAGCACCAAAGGAGCTACGGGGCTACTGAATTCAGAAAATTAAATATAGCCTTTTAATATAGAATGAAATGCCAATAAATAAATAATTCAAATTGCAAGTTGTTTTTTTATTTATTTTGAATTCTATAATTACTGAGGAAAATTTTTCGCTTTCTGTACCTATTCGGAGATTCAAGGTGACAGTTGTCGTTCAAGAAAACTAAATCTTACTAAGGCATAATACTTTTCGTTATGGAGTTCTGACAAGAAAATCAATTTACAATTTCCGTTTATACAATTCTAAAGTAAATATTTAGTATAATTTAGGGTAATTATTAAGGTATAAGGAAGTTTAGTATAAGGATGTTTTCAGACACAATCTATGACAAATTGAATTTTAAAATTGCATGGCAAAATCATTATACCCCTCAAGGTAGGATTATTTCAATAAAAGTGCACAGTTTGCTTATACAAATGCGTTTATATAATAAATGGCAATCTAGCCTCAATTATCATTACTCCGAAATAACAAAATACATTTAATGTATTTACCAAATCAATTTGAGTTGTAAAGTTATAAAAAATAATTATACATTGCTTTGATTGAAAATTATTTGTTAATTTGGAGTACCGTAGTGGTAAATATTTAAAATATTCCCATAAACGGCAAAAAGTCTTTTTGCACATTAAGACAGCTCAGTTTTTCAAATCTATCCCCATCGATTGCTTCCCCTGTCCCATTGCTACTTTTATTGGCGAATAGAAAGTATCTTTCTATTTCATCAACACCTAAATATCCCAACGGAAGTTGTTCAATACTACTATTTCTCCAATAATTTGTGATAAACATTAGATCTTTCTCGTGGGCTAATTTGCCAGCCAAACGTGAAAAAATCAAATTAATGTATGTATACATTAAATTTGAATTGGCGTTAAGATGTTTTGTTTCGTCTTCGCTCCTTTTTTATATACGTTGCAATGGTTTTTTTCGTATTCTTTTACCTCTTGGCAAATAACTACAAATAAACCATTGCAACGCATATAAAAAAGGAGCGAGGAAGAAACATCAAAACATCTTAACGCCAGTTCAAATTTAATGTATACATACATACATTTTCTTCACGTTTTGTATTTTATTTTTTATTCCGAGGTCAAAGGTCAGAAATGGCCCATATTTCATGAGAACCTACACTTAGTCCCTAGAAGGCCCACTGAAAGTTTCATCAAAATATTTCAATGCGTTCGTGAGATATTTCATATACTCACTAGCTAACTAACAGACAGACAGACTGTTATTTTCCCGTTCGTAAAACGGGCAATTTACTAGTGTCTTCTATGCGACACTTCTCCGCCCTATGGTCCAGTATTCTTAAAACCGTACATTTATTCGAAGAAAATTAAATAGTGCCCCAGGATGCGCTACTATATTCCGACGTGCTCTTTTACGAAAAAATTACTTTTGCCTTATTTAACTACTTATTTCTATTATTAGTATTACAATTCCGGATATCCCGAATTGAATTTAATTACTTTCTGCAACAATTAATTTTGGGACAAGGATTACTAAAACTGACCCACAGGGATTTTATATAAATTGGCTTTTAACCATACTTCTAATTCATTTAAACTTACAACAAAAATTACTAACACTACTTTTTGAAAATGAAAATGCGCTCTTGCTCACTGATGTATTTTAGTATGCCTCAAAAATGGCTACCTGCAACAAGGAATAACTCTGCTTGTCGTGACATAAATGCGTTTATTTAATGAGTGAAATAAATACAGCCTCATAATTATCATGACTTTGAAGTAACCAAATATATTTATTTTGTATGCGTTAACCTGATCATCTAGAACTGTAAAGTAAAAAAAAGAATTATAATTTCCTGGAAAATTATTTGTTGATTTGTAGTGATGGTAAGTAAGACTTAATAAATTATTAAAATGAATTTATACAAGGAAAATTTAGTTTTGTTTTTATTGAGATATTTTTGTTCAGAAAAACTTTGTTTCCTGAGATGAATATAATATCAATTTACTTCTTAAAATTATATCTAAAAATTGAGAATTGCTAGAATGGACTATAGAAAGGCAATCAATTACAAATATCTATTTACACCATTATAATCTACGTTTCAATTTTTTTAGTTGTAACAAAATTCAATTGATGTTTCCTTTTATGTATTTATTCATTATTTTTGTATTCACCTCGTGGCAAATAATTATAACAATGAAAGGCGACTTAAGTTCTTGTGCAAATTAAGATTACTCAGACATTCAAATCGATTCTGATCGACTGCTACTCCTTTCCCATTCCTACTCTTATCTGTAAATAAAAAGAATCTTCCCCTTTCATCCACACTTTTGCGAAATTCAGAATTCCACGATGCATTATTGTGCGACATATCAATTCCTCCTAAAGCAAGTTTTTCAGTTTTCCTATTTCTCCAATGAACTAGAAGAAACATTAGTTCTTCCTCGCGTTCTAAATCAGGATCGAACTGTATTACAAGTTTTGCTGCTTTAAAATGGCGTAAGGCACTTTTTACGGTTGAAAACGGGTATTTGTACAAAATCAGAGTGTCCAATTGCCAAGGAACATCAGAGGTTGGAATGACATTGTGCAATTTCACATTTTTAATCGAGTTCGGTAATTTTATGCGGTTGAAATTCATGTGTTGCACATGTACAGGACTGGTGAGTTGAAAATCGATTAACGTTGTGCAATTTGTAAAGTCCATTTTTAGACAACGTGTTATGATAATGCGGATTGTCAAAGATTTTAATTTAGGATACACTAATGTCGAGAGATACGAGGGAAGCCGTTTATGAATAGAAAACCAAAGATGTCCTAGAGATTTCGGAAGAGATTCAAGGTCAACAGTACTTTCAATGTCGATACCGGAAATTGCCTTGATTTCCATTTTATCTCCAACGCAAATGCAATCCCCGACTTCAACATAATTAGTCTTCCACTGACTATTGGCCACTCCTACTAGCTCTACACGTCTCAAAAGTAGATGTTCCAACTCCTGCGTAGTGCTTCCAACATCTAATCTCCAAAAATCATCTCCAAGGATGAGTTTCTTTATTTTAGAAAAGTCGACAAAGTTATTAATTAGTAACTTTTGTCCGTTTCTATTTCGAGGATCTTCCTGTGTAAATAGTTTTCCTTCGTATTTCACACTGCAAAGCTTTAAATCTAGTTCCCTGGGAGCAATTTTTCCATCGACAAGAATTTCACATCTGTACAAACTTAAATTTTGAATGTTAGCCAACATTTTAAGGGAAACCGTGAATTTGGCTTTTAATGAAAAACCGATATTCAAGGTGGTTAACTTGGGAGTAATATATCGATTTAGGTCAACAGGCTCTTTAATAATGTCAGCAAATGATCGCAAATAAACATTTGTCAACGTCAAAGATCCTCGCTCTTTCCAAAAGTATTCCAGTGTACGTCGGTTAATGTATCTTTGAAACAGGATTGCATTTGTAGGAAATTCAGCAGGCGACGGAAATGTTTTCTCAAAAGTGTCTAATAGCATTTGATTTTCCTCAACTATTCCAAGGGCATTTTCTTCCAACTCATATTCCAAATAGGTCCAGTCTTTCTTTTTCGTTGCAACTTTAATCCTGGACATTTTCCAAAACACATTTTTAGCGACTTCCTTCCACCGCCGACAAACAAGACGAAGGTTCTTCAAGTCTTCGTAATTCAAATATCGAATAATGTTATCCAGAACCTGAAATAATATGTGTGCCTCAATTAATAAAATAAATACTGAATCAAATGAGTTATTACTTATATCTGAAGTAAATGTTTGTATTTTGTTAAGGAAATATATTCAGAATGGCATACCAGTATGTTCATTACAGCAGGATGGTCTTCAGTGACAAGTCGAAAACTCTTTTCGAAAGCCGCCCTGTTTGTGGAAATTGGATTCTTTACATTTCCTGATTGGTATTCTTCCATTTTGGGTAAATCCGCTTCAAAATGAATTAAATAGAGAATTTCAGTCAGTTTGCATTGATGGGACGGCAGAAAAATTTTTCGTGTAACTTATGTTTTAGCTTATTACATTTTTAAAATTTTAAATGACTTACCAAAAAAAATTACAACAGATGTTCAGCTGCAGAATTCCTATCAACGAATAATAGTTTTGTAGTTTTGTCTCCCGCTCACTAAAGGTATTCGTTTCGTACGTAAAGTCTTGGGGACCGTGCACAAATCCCGTTCGCAGTTTAGGTGGAGGGGTCCTGGCAGCTTCTCGCCGGGTTGTACAGGGGAAATGTGGTCTCTATTTTCGATGAGCGTTACTTAACGTCCAGAAAAAAATTTCTGAAATGAAGATTGAAATTAATTACAATTAAAATAAGGCTAAGTACTAAATTTATTCTCTGAAATTCAGAAAAGTCATTTCAAGTATGTACTACAGACAGTGCTTCAGTAAGTGCTTCGCAACTGTGTAACTTAACTTTTTAATTCTGCTTAAATTGTAGCGTAAAAATTATTTATCAAACTGGTCAACATATCTGAAATTGCTTTTATAATTGAAGGAAATTTGGTGGAGCGTCACGCATTTACCAACGCCATTTTTGATGCAAAATTTTACTATGGGCTCCATTTTACTGCATAGCAATCAAAAATCACAAATAATATAGGTATAATTTATGACTACACATCAAATGCGAAACTCACTAAAATATGCTAAAATATATAGTAAATGCGAAAATGTACTTCTAGACAAATTATTTTTGAAATTCTCATGTATTTTGCTGCATTGATACTTTACTAAATATATTTATTTTAAGTATATCATATCAGAAGCATTTGAATTAGTTGTTAATTAGTAAATGTTTATTATTTAACATTTTATACATTTAACATTTTTTATTGCAGTTTGTAAACCATACAACTGTTTCAAGATTCTGTAGATATTTAAAAATATTTTTGGAAATTGACTTAAATACAACAATTACATTTTCAAATAAATTGGCATAATAATTATTTAATAGGCTATTTAGTTACGACTTGAGTTTAGGAAGAAATTTGCCACGCTTTTTGATATAATGCATCATTCTTCGAAAATATCATTTTGGGAAATAGTGCAATCTCAAAAATAGGGAGATGAAAAGAAAAAATATCAAGGGAAATAATATAGGGTGAGACCCTCTACCTTCTGGCATAGCCAGTCTTAAGGATCTCATAGGGCAATGCTTTATAGTTTTGTCCTTGAATGTGAGAAAAGAAAGTAAGAAAGGTCAACGGTTTTATGGTCTTTAGATTATACTTTCCCTATATATGGTTATATTGGGATTGCAGGTTAACAATCATTTCACACTTCTAACTTTGCTTTCTGTCATTTGTTGTTTTGTACGCAATATTGAGCTTCACTTAAACTTTATACTATATTTATACTACGAAATATTACTAAATTACTACTATTTCTATTATATCTATACTATTATATCTATAGCGTGATTGTGATATCAGTAACGTATTGTTTCATTCCCACTCTTATTTCATAAATTGTAAAACAAGACAAAGTACTGTTAGAAAAAAATTAAAAACTTCTTGACACCAATCACAAATCACAAGTAATGTACAATGAATTTTATTTTTAAGCCCTATGATTGAACTATACCCAGTAAAAGTTTCAACAAAAAATTTCAAAGCGTTCGCGGGTTTTGAGAAATCACTTTTTAATAGTTTTCATCAATATCGGAGATTGCCTTGGCTATTATTCTCTTTTCATTGTAGTTTGACACTTGTTCCAGGTTCTTTACTTTGTCCATGAGACAGGCACGAAAATGCTTCACATTATTTCGGAACACCCTGTACTATTTTTAGAAATTGACATTCCATGGAAATCAATTAAAAAATATGATTCTTATTTCTTTTCTTTGCAGTTTTGCACTTGAGACTCTACGGGGTTACTGAATTCAGAAAATTAAATATTCCCTTTGTGGAATGGAATGGCTAGAAATAAGTTATTTAAATTGCAAATAGGATTTTTTATCTTGAATTCCATAATTACTGAGGAAAATTTATTCGATTCAACGGATATAAGGATATTCAACCAAATGTCAAATTACAAATTGCAAATTACAAAAGTTACAAATTACAAATTACAAAAGTTACAAATTACAAAATTACTTTTTGGCTTAACTACTTAATTCTATTCTGTATTATTATTGTTTTATTAAGATTCCCGACATCCCGAAATTAATGTACACCTATATAACTAGGCGGTCACCTAGTAGAACTGCCACTGCTTGGGACTTTTAAGTCTACATAGTCTAACAAATGTATTCCAATCGATTGCTACTCCTTTTTCATTGCTCTTATTGGTGAATAAAAAGTATCTATCTATTACATCAACATCTAAATATCCAATAGCAAGTTGTTCAATAGAACTATTTCTCCAATGATTTATAATAAACTCTACATCTTCCTCGCTCACTAATTCAGAGGTGCAATCTAAGTCTATTACAAGATTGGTCGTTGTAAAACGGTGTAAGACACTTTTTACGGATGAAAACGAGTAGTCGAACAAAATGAGAGTGTCCAATTGCCAATGAACATCAGAAGTTGGAATGACATTTTCCAATTTAACATTTTTAATGCAGTTCGGTAATTTTATACGGTTGAAATCCATTTGGTAAACACCAGAAATAAAACTGAAATTGAAATCAATCAACGAAGTACAATTGGTGAAGTCCAAAATTCGAAACGTATAGTTGAGATAAATTCGGATTTTCAAGTGTGTTAATTTAGGATAGGCGCAGATTAGGGGGTGACGATGGAAGTAGAACGATCCAGGATTATCAAACCAAAGATGTTCGAGGGTTTTCGGCAGAGATTCAAGATCGACGGGGCCAGCACTATTCAGACCCGAAATTGCCTTGATTTCCATTCTGTCTCCAATGCAGAATAAACTTTTGCCGATATCAATAGAATTTGCCTTCCACTGACTATTATCGAGTCCTACTAACTCTATATTTGTTAAAGAAAGACGTTCCAACTCTTTCATATCCCCTCCAACATCCAATCTCCAAAAGTTATCTTCTAGGATTAATTTATTTATTTTGGAAAAGTCGACAAAGTTATTGATTAATATCTTTTGTCCGTTTCTACTTCCAGGATCTTCCGGTTTAATTAGGTTTCCTTCGTAGATCACACTGCAAAACAATAAATGTAGTTCCCTGGTAACAATTTTTCCATCTAAAAGAATTTCACATCCCATGAGTGTTAAATTTTGAATGTTTCCCAGCATTTTAAGTGAAACCGTGAATTTGGTTTCCAATGAAGCACGGATATTCAATGTAGTCAATTTTGGTGTGATATAGTGATTTAGGTCAATAGTCTCATTAGCAGGCTCCCAGAAAAAGTTGAAATAAACGTTTGTCAAAGTCAAAGATCCTCGCTGTTTCCAAAAGTATTCTACTTCACGTCGGTTAACAGATCCATAAAATTCTATTGTGTTTGATGGGAATCCAGCAGACGGTGGAAATGTACTTTCAAAACTGTCTGCTAGATTTTGGTTTTCCTCAGGAGCCAATTCTTCAAACTTATTTTCTAACATATTCCTGCTGCTCTTGTCTTCAACTGCAATCTTGGACAGCTTCCAAAACACATTTGCAGACACTTCATTCCACCGCTGACACACAAGACGAATGCTCTTCAAATCTTTGTAATTCAGATATCGAATAATGTTATCCAGGACCTAATAAGATAATGGGTGCCTCAATTAATAAAATAAATACTGAGTTAATTCAGTTATTAATATATTATGTATATCCCAAGTAAATGTTTGTATTCCGCTAAAAATGAAATATTCAAAATCCCATACCACTAGGTTCATTAAAGGATGGCCTTCAGTGACAAGACGAGAACTCTTTTCCGAAACACCCTTGTTTGTGGAAACTGAATCCACATCTGGAGAATTATTTTCTTCCATGCAGACCAAATCTCAAATCTGTCAATGTTAATGAAATAATGGATTTCACTCAGTTATATGGCACAAGAAAAACCTCACGTTTGATCTATATTTAAATTACTACAATTTTATATTTCTAATCTAATAACTTACCAAACTACAAAAAAATAAAAACAACCCAAAAGATGTTTAGCTGCAGAATTCCCTTCAATGATTAATAAGTCTCCCGCTCATTAAGCCATCATCGCTTAGAGTAATATTTGTTTGGGGACGGCGTACAAATCACATTCTCAGAGTAGGGGGCTCAACCTCCACTTAAAGCACCCAAGAAATTGAGCATAATTAAATGGGAAATGAAGGGAAATAAAATTAATGAGGCCTCCTAATTTATTTATCCCTTCAAATATGGAAAAATCTTTTTGATTGCAACTTATTCCAGCTTGATTGTGTTACTGAAAGGCTGCTATTTAATGGACCATGAAAATATTCAGTTTGCCATAAACAAAAGTCATCAATTTGCCATAATAATAATCAGTTTACCATAAACAAAAGTCATCAATTTGCCATAATAATAATCAGTTTACCATAAAAATATTAGATTACCTTATTAATCGTCACTCAATGCATAAATAATCATTTTCGCATAACAAATATTGTTTTTTCTATAAATCAAATGGCTTTTACCATATAATTAATGTAATATTAATTACATAGAATTATTTATACATTTAGCAGAACGGAAGAAGGTCTCACTAAAGGAAGTTACGGGCGATGGGATTTTTACGCGGTCCCTTGATTTTATTTCTTTTATGCGTTATCATTTGTTTTCACATAGCTTACTAATCCCTATATAAACCTTTTCAATACCAATTCCACGTTATGATGTAATATAATAAGAGGTTTCCATGACCGGTTACATCTTACAATGTGATTGAATAAGTACATTGCATGCCCGATTACATCAAAAGATGTAATCATAGGAACAGGTATTGCAGACCGATCACATTATGTGATGTAATTTTCATTGGAAACCCAGCAGACATATCACATCACATGATGTGTTGGCGCTAAAATTTGAAAAAAATGATTTTCCACTATCCTATTTGCATGTGTGCAAAAGTTTTAACAACAGTGCAATGAAAATCTGCTAAACTAGCTAAGAAACAAATTTTCGAATTCCGATATCACTGATAAATCTTTGTCAACTGACCTGCACACATCTAAAAATGGACGAAGTTAATTATAAAATATTATGATATAATTATAAAGACAAACAACTAAAATTGTGAATGTAGACTTTTAAGCATAATATTGAAATTCCTATTAGAAATAGACGGAATAAACGAGTTCGTCATAGCAGAGGAATCAGATTGGGAAGGAGCTTCAATTGATTTGGATGCAGAGGAATCAAATTGGGAAGGAGCTTCAATTGATTTGGATGCAGAGGAACGTGAAAGTCAATCTTCTGATATTGAAGATGATCTACACGATGCAGTAAATGTAAACTCATCAGCAACTTCATGGACAAAAGGAGTAAACTTGACACCTCCCACATTAAAGACATTTGACAACGCTACGGTCAACTATGCTACCCAATTGAATTTTCATTCAACACCTCTACAAATCTTCCAACATTTCTTCGATGAAGATTTAGTTAAAAATATAATTGATGAAAGTAACAGGTACGTCGGGCAAGTAAAACTTGTAAAACCACAATCATTTGCCACTTGGACTCCATTGACTGTGCCCGAATTTTGGCTGTTTCATACTCTAAAAATGGCAACGGGTTTGGTCAAAAAACCAAGCATAAAAGACTATTGGTCAACGGATTCTTTCAGTTACACACCATTTTTTGGAAGAACAATGAGTCGCACCCGGTAAGCTATCAACAAATGCGTAATAAATTTCAATGCAGATTTTATAAAATAGATTGAAGGAATTATCCCAATGCTTATTTGATACATACAGTTGACTTTGGCACTTAATAACTGCATTTATTTGGTTACCCCTAAACAGAGAAATGTTTTCAATTAATTTCAGGTTTGAGGACATAATGAGAAGTTTGCACTTTGTGAATAACGCAACAAACAAAGATTGCGCAAAAAACCGTTACTCAAAATTAGGACGTGTGCTTCCAGATATCACTGAAAAGTTTGGCAAATGCATCACGCCAGGACAATATTTGACGGTTGATGAGACTTTAATTCTGTTCAAGGGCCGTCTATCCTTTAAACAGTATAATCCAAAAAAGCGAGCAAGATTCGGCATAAAATGGTTTGTTCTCGTCGATTGCGAAACAAAGGCAGCTATAAACATTATCCCTTATGAGGGGAAAAACACAAAATTGACGTATTCTCAGAAAGACTTTGGATTTGGAGGTGCTGCTACCCTGACATTACTTGAAAATCGTTTTTTCAAAGACCATATTGTTACAATTGACAATTGGTTCATGGGACCAGCTTTAGCGACGACACTTAGATCCAAACAAACTTACGTCTTAGGTACCGTCAAATCGAACCGCAGATTTATGCCCAAATATTCAAATAAATTGCAGAAAGGAGAAGTGGAATTTTTTGGCAGTAACAATGGATTGCTAGTTGAAAGGTGGGTTGATAACCGGGAAGTTCTAATCTTAAACACGTTCCTACCTCATGAAATGAATGATGCGCCTATCAGAATTCCGGGTGTTGAAAAGAAAAAGCCGCAAACAGTTCTTTTGTACAATCAAAAAATGGGAGGCCTTGATGATATGGATAGACAAATAAAACCATACCAGACCATAAGAAAAAGCTTGAAGTGGTACAAGAAGATGTATTTCCACTTGATGGATATGACAATATACAACTCTTTTCGGATGTTTAAATTATTGCAGCCTCAGTCAACTGTGGTCTATAAGGAGTTCATCCGGCATTTGATGGGGGAAATAGTAGCCACATTCACCATTGTCCGAAAACCCCGAGGTCGAGTATCGTACTTTCCCCAAGAAAACCGTTTGACGGAATCTTCACATATGCCAACAAAAACCATGCTTAATGAAAAGAAAGGGAAATTTTACAATTGCCATCTTTGCTGGAAGAAGGGGAAAAGAGCAACGACTGCGTATAAATGCATTACGTGCGAAAAGCATCTTTGCATCAAAGGGGAAAACTCATGCTTCCAGCAATACCACACTCAAAAAAAACTTCCCGTAAGAAAGGTGGGCCCTTATAAAAGTATGCAAATTATGATGCAATTTATGGGAATAACGAATATTTAATTTTCACTATATTGCAGAAAGCAAGAGTACTTGCTGAAAGGCGATAAAACTACCTCTTTTACTGCATTGCAAATAATTCGGTGCTTTCAACGCTAAAAGTTCTCAAGAAAGTTTTCATGATACATTTCTCTGTCAAAATTCGGTAAGAAAGCTTTAAACTTTGACATGTATGCGTCACTGTCATGTACTTATCTTTATGTGAATTCATAATTTTGTGCTTATTTTCTAGCTGTTGTCCTGATGAAACCAAAGTATTGTCTTGCTGGAAACTACATTATCGAATTGCCGAAGTTACGAAATTAATGCTTTATTTCTTAATGTTAAACTTAGAGCAAGGGGTTATTATCTTATTTATAGAATTTAAAAAATGTTCACGATGTTATTTGTAATATAAATAATTTGCTCATAAGTTGCGGTAATATGCTAATGTATGCAAAATTCCTAACTGTAATTTAATTATAATGCTGTCAGCTTACAATTTGTTTTTATGCACTGGATTCTAGTATAAATTTGTAGTGTAACATGTCTTAGGAGCATTACCAAAATTCTCTTTTTATAGCTGTTACCTGATTTTGTTGGTTGTTTTACTGATGAATCAGATAAATGAATGTGCTATTTAGACATGAATAAAGTTAATTCCAATTCAATGAATTATGACATCGTTCTCAATAAACGTACCCAAACACTCATGAAATATATCAGGATAGTTATATCATAATTGAAAGAGAGCATTAAAAAAGTGTTTTATGAAAATTAATTTGGGCAGGGGTTGTATTTTTAAAATACCGATATTGGTAGTAAGACTTTTAAAATTCGGAACCTAAAGCGGGCCAAGCAAAAACAAATTTCCATAGTTACATGGGATGCCAACGAAGAATTTACTCCGGTAGTGAAAAGGTTAACCAACTCTCGCATTCGAAATGACTAAATCTCTATATTTTGAATCTAAAATGGCCTCTTTCCTGAAAACTAAACATTACTATGTCTACTTGGACATTTTCTAGACGCAAAATCTATTGACAAACTGGGTTTTACTTGCAAAACAAAATGCATAGAAATACCTCAAGAACAAAAATAGCAGGTTTAAATACTTCGGAAAAGGTAATAAGTTTGCTTTAAATAATAAATTAAGGTATGGGCTACGGGGCTATGAAAATATGCCACTTAATGTGGAATGGAAATAAATTTACTTTGCAAGTTGTATTTTCAAGTTTTAGTTTAAGTTCGGCTTTATTCAAGTGAGAAAATTAGACCATCCAATTACACGAATTGAAAATTCATTCAACTTGAATTCCATAATTACTGAGGAAAATTTAATTCATTCGGTTTATTTTTATATTCGGATGTTTAAGGTTACAGTGTCGTTCAAGAAACTAAATATATTACTTCAAAGGTGTGCCTTAATGGAGTTCTGACCAGAAAATCAATTTACAAATTTCCGTTTATACATTTCTAAAGTAAATATTTAGTTTTCTACTATTATAAGGTAATTATTATGGTAACAAAGATTACTTTTTCCCATATTACGTAGTAGTATTTGTATTACGATTCAGTACATTGCAAACAGTACATAAATTAATTTAATTATTTCACAATTACTTCTAGGATACAGATTATTGCTAGAATTGACAAGGATTGCATATAAAAAGGAATAAATTTCGCCCACATGAAATAATTCTTCAGTTAGAGCAAAATTGACATAATCTTTTTTATATGGAAGGTATTTTATGATCATTCTTTTTGGTATTCCTATCCTTGCCAATGGTTATACCAATGAATAGCGATATAAGTTCTTGTGCAAATTAAGATTACTCACACACTCAAATAACTTCTGATCGATTGCTACTCCATTTTCATTCTTATTGGGGAATACAAAGAATCTTCCCCTTGCATATTCAGTATTATGAAATTCAGAATTCAAAGTTGCATTACTGCCCGATAAATCTATTCCTCCTAATGCCATTTTTTCAATACTGCTATTTCTCCAATGATTCAGAACAAACATTAGGTCTTCCTCGCGTTCTAAATCGGGATTGAACTGTATTACAAGTTTGGTTGTTGTAAAATGGCGTAAGGCTCGTTCCACGGAAGAAAAAGGGTATTTGTACAAAATAAGGGTATCCAATTGCCAAGGAACATCAGAATTTGGAATGATATTGTGCAATTTCACATTTTTTAAGGAGTTCGGTAATATTATTCGGTCGAAACACATGTGTTCAACATCAAAAGGATTGCTAAGTTGGAAATCAACCAACGAAGTGCAATTTGAGAAATCCAAAATACGAAAATCACCATGCATGAGAATTCGGATTGTCAACGATTTTAATTTCGGATATGCGCAGATCAGTGGCTGAGGACGGGTAAAGAGTATTCCACCATTAATATTATACCAAAGGTGTTCAAGAGTTTTCCGAAGAGATTCGACTTCGATTTCATTCCAATCAATACCGGGAATTGAGTTGATTTGCATTTTGTCTCCAATAAAAATACAGCCGTGGATATCAAAAAAGTTTGTTTTCCACCGACTATTCTCCACACCTATTAGATCCACATGCTTCAAATCAAGATATGCCAACTCCTTAGTATCTCTTCCAATATCTAATTTCCAAAACGCATTGTACAGGATTAGTTTCTTCATTTTGGAAAAGTCGACAAAGTTATTGAGTAATATTCTTTTTCCGGTATAAGTTTGAGGATCTCCCTGTTTAAGTCGTTTTCCTCCATAGAACACAGTACAAACACTTAAATGTAATTCCCTCGGGACAATTTTTCCATCCAAAATGATTTCACATCTCATCAGACGTAAATTTTGAATGTTAGCTAACATTTTGAGGGAAATCCTGAATTTGCTCTCTGATACAGCGCCGATATTCAATGAGGTCAACTTTGGAGTGATAAAGCTATTTATGTCGAAACACTTTTTGGAAGTGTCAAGGAATGATGGGAAAAAGACACTAGTCAAAGTAAAAGATCCTCTCTCTTTCCAAAAGTATTCCAGTGCACGTCGGTTAATGCATCCTCTAATAATGATTTCATCTGTAGGAAATTCAGCGTGCGATGGAAATGTACTTTCAAAAGTGTCTATTAGCATTTGACTTTCCTCAGCTATTTCAAGGTCATGTTCTTCCAACTCATTTTGTAAAAGGTTCCACTGCGTATTCTTTGTTTCAATTTTAATACTGGACAATTTCCAAAACACATTTTTAGATACTTCATTCCACCGCTGACACACAAGACGAAGGTTCTTCAAATCTTTGTATCTCAGATATCGAATAATGTTATCCAAAACCTGAAATAGTGTGTGCCTCAATTAGTAATTAATCTATACTGAGTTGAATGAGTTATTACTTTTATCCTAAGTTTCCTATTTTGTTAAATTGAATTTTGTTAAATTTTGTTAAAAAGAAATATTCAGAATCCCATACCACTGCGTTCATTAAGGGATGGCCTTCTGTGACAAGTCGAGAACCTTTTTCCGAAACCTCGTTGTTTGTAGAAATTGGATCTTTTACATTTCTTGATTGGTTTTCTTCCATTTTGGCCAATTCTGTAAATGTTAATGAAATATAAATAATGACAATCTACATAACCTATGAAAATTTCGGAAAATAAAAAAATTTTAACAAAACAAAACGGTTTAGTTTGCATTGAAAATTTAATTTGCAAAGCAAACAGGTGATCTCTGTTGTTAAATGTTTTTCAATGTTTTGTGATAATTTGGCTTAGTCCATACTATAGAACACGCTGAATTACCATTCCAGGACTATATTTCTCTAGCTTTTAGTAAACAAAAAACTTACTTTTATTTATTTATGTTTTATTTATTATGTTGGTGAACATGAAAACGACTGAAAAGTGGAAAATTGCTGATTGCTGGAAACTGTTGATTTGGAAAGCGAAGACTCAACCAAGAAAGTCAAAGATTTCGCGCCGAATAGCAGTCCTTGCAGCACTTCTCTATTGCTACTCTCAAAGTTGAGAATTACTGCAAGCCGTGTTTTTGTAGCATTTAGGGCGCTATGCTACACGGGTTAACTGAACTTGGAAAATTAAATGTGACCCTTTATATTAAATGGAAAGACAGAAAATGAATTATTTAACTTCCAAATTATTTACCTTGAATTCCGTAATTACTTAATTACTGATGAAAATTTAATTTATTCAATTTAATTACATATTCGAACAAAGTTGCTGGAGTATTACCTACACGCTTTAAACTCTAGCCAGGTTGGCCCTTCCGTGGGGCAAGCAAAATAAAATTCACTTTTTTCACTCTTGTTTCAAATCTGGCGAATTTGAAACCAGTCCATGCCATTTGTGCTGGATCCAAGGCGGTATATCTAAGGTTACCCGATGGGGAGACCCGATGGCTCGCTATGCTGGTTTCAAATTCGCCAGATTTGAAACCAGAGTGAAAAAATTGAATTTTATTTTGTTTACCCCCCGGAAGGGCTAACCTGACTAGAGTTTAAAGCGTGTAGCCAAGACTACAGCAACTTTGATATTCGAATATTCAGAGCAACAGTTCCTGTCCAAAAAACTAAATTGGTGTCTACAACGGTTTTCTGATAAAAAAATCTATCTACAATTGCTGAAAAATGCTGTGATTTTTCTAATGGGGATGCTTTTTCTATTCGGGGGTGCTTTTTCTAATGGGGGATGCTTTTTCTATTCGGGGGTGCTTTTTCTAATGGGGGATGCTTTTTTTATTCGGGGGTGCTTTTTCTAATGGGAGATGCTTTTTCTATTCGGGGGTGCTTTTTCTAATGGGGGATGCTTTTTCTATTCGGGGGTGCTTTTTCTATTGGGGGTGCTTTTTTATTGGGGAGGTGCTTTTTCTATTCGGGGGTGCTTTCTCTATTGAGGGGGGTGCTTTTCTATTGGTTGTGCTTTTTCTATTGGGGGGTTCTTTCTCTATTGGGGGGGTGCTTTTTCTATTAGGGCGTATTTTTACAGTACAGTTATTACAGTGTGTATGACGGATTTTAAATGGTTATTAATAGATTAGAACCATAAATTAAATTATTTATGCGTTATTATTAAAGTGCTTTAAATTAAAAGTTGTCATCGTTAGCGATATAATGAATTTCAGTCAGTTGTGTCGCAAAAAACATTGTTTAATATGTATTTGTCTTTTATCGCTCCAATTTTTAACAATGTGTAATGCATATATGGAAATGAATACTTGTGTGATATCTAATGCCAAAATAAAATTTAAATATTTATTATTGATTTTTTAAAAGACCTGCAACTTTACATTCGTAATACCTATACGATGGTAAAATTAGCAAGCATGATTTGAATTTACTCGAAATCTTTTCTTTCCAAGTTTCATAAATTGAAGAAGTAGAATGCAGCAATACGAACGAGAAAATAGAAACTGAGACAGCAGTGGCGAAAGAGGAAAGGTCAGAGGAGACGAGAATATGTTAGACATGGAGTTTGACGAATATAATATAATTATGGCGAGTCATCAAAGTGCTATACAGTTAGTATGGCAAAAACTTTTATGATAATGGCTAATGACTGTGTACCAATGTAACCCTAATAGGATATAATACCGGAAGAGAAGTATGTAAAAATGTTGAAAATGTAAAAATGTCAGCTAAGCAGAATTATCATAATGTCCCATATGAAAAAATATAGCGTTAATTGGATAACAGTAGCTTAAAAGGCACGGAAGGAAAAAGCCAGCTTTTTTACTTTTGGCTGCTTGTTGAAAAACCGCTCCCAAATTAGAAAAAAGCAGTTTCTTGGCATTTGGCTAAAAAGAATACACTAAAATGTTATCCAATCAATAAATTATTTAAATTGCAAATTAATTACTTTGAATTCCATAATTACTGAGGAAAATTTATTCAATTTAATTACATAATTTAAATTGCAAGCTGTATTTTCATTTATTTTGAATTTCTTAATTACTGAGGAAAATTTAATTCATTCAATTTAATTACTTATTCGGAAATTGGCAGCAATAGTTTCGTTCCAGGAAACTAAATTATTCTACAGGAATAGTTTTAATCTGTAAATCAATTTACAACTCAACCTTTAACAAATCGCTAAAGTATACACTTTTGTAGTTATGACAAAAACTACTTTTTGAGTTACTTTACTACATACTTCTATTAAACTGCATTCTACAACAATTTGTAAGACAAAGATTATTGCTAGAATTGACAAGAATTGCATAAAAATACAAATTACATGACAAAATAATTATTCACATTTTAAAAAAATTTACTTCATCTACCCACTTGCTTATTTTAGCTTAAGCTTTTATATTATGCATTAACCTGATCATTTAATAATTTTAAGGTAAGAAAAATAGTTACATGTTGAATTAATTGTTATCCTCCAGGGAAATAATTATATGAATCGTTGTCGGAAATCCTTGTGCAAATTAAGACAAATCAAACTTCCAAATCTATCCTTATCGATTACTTCTCCTTTCCCATTATTACCCTTATCAGTGAATAAAAAGAATTTTCCCATTCCATCAACACTTTTACGAAATTCAGAATTCAAAAATGAACTTGTGTCTGGCCAATCTATTTCTCCAAAAGCAAGTTGCTGCATACTACTATTTCTCCAATGATTTACAATAAACATTAGGTCTTCATCCCGCTCTAGTTTTGAGTCAAACTTTATTGCAACCTTAGTTGCTGTAAAATGGGTTAAGGCACGTTCTACAGATGACAACGAATAGTTGTTCAAAACAAGAGTGTCCAATTGCCAAGAAACATCACTGTTTGGAATGACATTACTCAATTTTACATTTTTAATCGAGTTCGGTAAAATTATTCGGTTGAAATCCATCTGTAGCACACGAGGAAAATTGCCGAGTTGAAAATCAGTCAACGAGGTGCAATTTGTAAAGTCCAAAATTGGCATATCAGGAATCTCCTTGATAATTCGGAATGTCAAAGATTTTAATTTCGGATACGAGCAGATCAATCGCCGAGGAAGAGCAATGAACGATCCGAAAGTCTCAAACCAAATGTGTTCAACGGTTTTCGGAAGAGACTGAATTTCGATATCTTCATTGTTAATATCGGTAATTGTCTTGATTTCCATTTTCTCTCCAAAGAGAGTACAACCCTTAGTGAGATCAACAAAGTTTGTCTTCCACTGACTTTTGCCAAGACCTATTAGCTCTATACCATACAAAGCAAGATGTTCCAACTCACTCGTATCTCTTCCGACATCCATTTTCCAATAATTACCAAATAGGCAGAGGATCTTTATTTTGGAAAAGTCGACAAATTCATTGATTAATACCTTTTGTCCGACTCTGTTTCCCGGATCTCTCGATTTAAATTGCTTTCCTTCATAGGTCACATTGCAGTCAATTAAATCTAGTTTTCTTGGGATAATTTTTCCATCCAAAATAATGTCACACCTATCCAGTCTTAAATGTTGAATGTTCGTCAACATTTTAAGGGAAACTGTGAATTTGTGATGTAAAGAATAAGGACCGATTCTCAACGTGGTTAACTTTGGAGTGATACAGCGATTAAGGTCAATACACTCTTGAGTAGGTTCACAGAATAATTGGAAGTACACATTTGTCAACGTCAAAGATCCTCTCTCTTTCCAAAAATATTCCAGAGTACGTCGGTTAATACAACCTTCAAACATCATTGCATCTGTAGGCAATTCAGCAGGCGATGGAAATGCACTTTCAAAACTGTCGGTAAGCTTTTCGTTTCCCTCGACTATTTCAACAGCACGTTCTTCCAACTCATTTACTGTCAGGATCCAACTCGTCATCTTCATTGCAACTTTTATTTTCGACATTTTCCAAAACATACATCTAGTGACGTCCTTCCACCGATGACAAACAAGACGAACGTTCTTCAAATCGCTGTAATCTAATTGGCTAATAATGTTGTCCAGAACCTGCAATAAAAAATATGTGGACCTCAATTAATAAAATCAGTTCAGATCGAAGTTAAATGAATTAATTATTACATCTGAAGTAAATTTTGATATTTTGCTTAATTTTGCATAAGGAATGTTTAGAATCTCGTACCACTGCATTCATTAAAGCATGGCCTTCAGGGATAAAACTCTTTTCCGAAATATCCTTGCTTGTGGAAACTGGATCCTTCATCTTTCGTGATTGGTTTTCTTCCATCTGGTAATAGTTAATGTTAATGAAATAAATAATGAGCATTTACATTTAAGAAATTTTACAAATTCAACAAAACTAGATCAACAGTTTGGGTTACACTGAAAATTTAATTTTCAAACCAAACAGGTGATCTAGTTTTAAATGCTTTTTCTGATAATTTAGATTAGTCAATCAAATACAACGCACACAATTCCCATTCCGGAATAGAATACTATGTCTACAGTTTTTAGGCAATAAGAAAACTTACCTTAATTTACTTATTCGGCACGGCACTTCGGCACACGAAAACGGAAACTGGAATGGAGAAGATTGCTGGTTGCAAGCTTACGAGTCTACTTCAAGAAAAATCAAAGTTAGCGCGCCAAATATCAGTCCTTGCAGCACTTCTCAAATAATATTCTCAGAAGAGATTATTAGAGAATATAATAATAATAATATAAAAAAATTAATCAGTTAAAACCTGAAAAAATAATTCGGGGCGACTTTTTGAAAATGCCAGTAAAACTAAAAAGCAAGAAGTTCATTTTTATGCACTAAGTTAATTTATTTCTATCCGGATCCCCGGAAAACAACATAAACAATCGATTTAACCGTATAACAACAGTATTATAGTACTACCGTAAACAAAGGAACATCTATATACACAATCGATCATTACAATTAACAAAATGATGTTAATTTGGGGTAAATGTTTTCAGCATTAGGAGTAGTATCAACATATTCTATTGTTTTCAAATCAGTTTTCTTCCTAATATTCATAAAATAACGAATATAATTAAAAATTAAATTATCATGCAAACACAAAAGGATAAACCCATTAAAAGTAGACCTATTGCAGCAATCAGTATAGCAGTACCTGTAAAACCAAAAACAAAGGAATTATAATAACGGAAAATAATGAATTGAAGTAAACTATTAACTATAAAGCTGAATAAAAAAATCTTTCTTACTTGACGATTCCGGATTTGCAGGGAGTGGCAATGGCGTTGATGGCATAGTTGTAGATATGATTAAGTTTTCACACCGGGGATTTTCAATAAACGAATAGAAGGTAACTGTCTTTGAAAGGGGATCATTGGCAGGTTTGCATGAACTCATCTCTTTAGTTTTAATAAAATCTTCGTATTTGGAGTGGCAGTGCTTACAAATTTCGTAATCATTATTACCTAAAAGAAAGCATGTCATGATTTTAGTAAATCATTTATGCTTTTCAATTATGAAATATAAGATTTCAGATTTTCTGTATGAGAATATAATTATTTACCTGGATATCCCATTACCGACGACAAAATTAGGCCAAGGAAAACGAAAAGATGCATGTTGACGTGAAATGTCAAAAGACCAATGATGACAACGACAAAATGAGCGAAAATGTTTCAATGAACAGAGAATGAATGACCAAATTAAAATATTTTACGAACATCATCGGTTCGTCACTCTTCTGTTTTATTGGCGGCAAATTTTAAACGATTTGTTGTCAAGGTATTATCTCTCAATCAATGACATTATGTATTTAAACTATATAAAATAGCATTATTCACAACTGCCAATATTAGAAATAGCCATTTATAACTGAAAGATGGTAAGCATTTGTTAATCATTATACAGTAGTCAAATATTTTTAATCCATACTCAATTTATTTATTTATTTAAATTGAAGACAAAAGCAACGCTCTGAATAATAAAACATTGTAATAGTTAAAAGTAATAAATTGGTAAATATTATATAGCATTTATACAACATTTCATTTACAATATATTTGTGTAACCTATCGGAAGTATTTACATAGCAGTAGTCATTTCAAAGTTACTTTATTCAACGGGAAACTCAAGTTCTATAGTTATTAACGTAGATACTTTAAATGAATAACCAGTGACAATATGTCTGCCCTTTTCAGTGATAAATCAGAGGAGATAAATATAACTTCGAACATGGGACGCATTTATGACTATTTAGTGTGAAATAGAGAATAGTCAACTCAAATTGCAATTAAATGGCTTGTGAGTATTAATATACTGAGCAGTTAGCATGTTATTACTATGATTGCAGAAAATTATTAGTTTTATTGTTTTCCGGGGATCCGAATAGAAATAAATTAACTTAGTGCATAAAAATGAACTTCTTGTTTTTTAGTTTTACTGGCATTTTCAAAAAGTCGCCCCGAATTATTTTTTCAGTTTTTAACTGATTAATTTTTATTTTATAGTTTTACTGTAAAGTATTAACATGGTTGTAAAATCCAGTCAATCATTTCCGAGATTTGAGAATCATCAGATATGATATTGGACAATCGTAATCTATACAATTCCCTTAAAGCAAATATTGAAGCTGGCCCTTTACCACTCTTACTCGTAGTTATTGAATTAATGTTTAACGCACTCAATCTTAATCCATTTAAAGATCTAACCCGACTTAATGCTACATAAGCCATACCTGTCTGAAAAAATTTATCCAAGTGAACAACTGCCTTATTAAGAGTAACCCCTTGTATCTTGTGTACATTAATTCCCCAACATAATATTAAAGGAACCATTTTACGAGAAATCATGGAACTCTTTTTACCTTCAAAGTCTGTGGACATTATATCAATAGCAACACTGCCATTATCGTGTTGCCTGTTTCCCCTGATTTCATCGTCAAATTTAACGAATACTTTTTCCGGCAAATCTCCTTCATTAAGTTGCTCATTCCTAAGAAGCTGCCATTTAAAGCCAGTCACGGTTCCCATTGAACCATTAGCTAGGCCGTCGCCAACAGCAATATTTCTACGCAACATGACCCGACTGCCGATACCCAATTCTATTTTCGTAGGTATACCTGCAGTGTCCTTTATGTCTTTAGGAATATCGGCCTCAGAGCATTTTTTCCCTAATCTGTTTAAATCAGAATATGTGTCTTCAGCCTGAAGAATATATACTTTGGTTTGCCTTTTAAGATTTTCAGTCATTTTTTGATTATATTTTCGAGCAAGTGAATTTGTGGGATAGATCCATAAGGCATCCTCATATTCCTTAATAATTTGATCGTAGTTAGGATCAGAGTTATTTATAAGCCTACTTTGCAGAATGGAAATGTCATTTGAAGTAATGTTTCCTTCTCTTAAGTTAGTTACGACTGCCAATAAAGGATCACATTCAATTTGTCTTTGATTTACAAATAATTCTGCAAAATCAAATCCTCGCCAAAGATGCTCTTGAGCAAGCATGCTTGGAGGTTTGTCAAAAATCCAATTTCCGAATACTGGTTTCATTTGCATTAAATCGCCAAGCAGTATAATATTCAGGCCTGCAAAAGGTAAACCTGTATCGGGAAATATTTCATCTAATCTCAAATGAATCATTTGAAGCATTTCGTAGCTCACCATTGAAAATTCATCAATGATAATCCACTGGAGATTAGAATATATTTGGTGTAAATATGCCAACTTTCTGGAGGGCAAAGGTTTCCATGCAGGTGCTCTTCCTTTTTCGACAGGAAGTGAGAATGCCTTATGGCATGTTATACCATTAATATTTTTACTTGCAACTCCTGTGGGACCACACAGTAACACAGGGGATGCTCCATGGTCATTAGACAACATTTGACGCAAATAACTGGAGACCAGTCTCACCAAGTATGATTTCCCTGTTCCCCCAGATCCACTAACAATTAGCCTTAATTGATTTTGTAAAGTTACTGCGTCCACTACTCTATTGAAAACCTGCTTTTGTTCAACATTAAGAGTGTTGAAGACGTTAATGACATTTAATGGCTGTTCAACATTAGGAAAATAGTCATTATTATTTCCTTCAATAACATCTTGGTCATCGTAAATTAAATCTTGAAACATGTCAATTGAGTGTTCAATAACATCAGCATTATTGTCATTGAAATCAAAGTCATGCAATCTCAAAATAGCTCTGTCAATTTCCTCAACTAAGTCTGTTCGAATTATTGAATTATCTGAATGGTTTCTGAATTGTGATTTGAGAGCTAGAAAAGCGGCAGAAATACTGCCGTACTGCTGTATAAAATTTTCATTGCGAAAAGGATAATACAGTAGAATTAAGGAATACAAATAATTATCTTTTTCATCATTGGGATTAAAGTTTGGATACTTAGCGATTGCAGATCTGTTGCGTTTTTGTATATGTCCTAAGTTATTCAATAAACGCAAAATAGGCCGTTGTTGAGGAACCAGCCCGTCATTACAATCGTCAATTTCCATTTCTTCATTATCCTCAATAAGGTTTTGAAAATGTGCATCCTGATAATCTACAGCAAATTCAAGCCACGAAAGTGATTCCAAACTCTCCGGCCTAGCAATGTATTTATCTAGATTACTAGTGCAATACTCCTTCTGTGCGCAAAAGATTGTGTTTTTTCTGATTATTCTAATCCTTTTATCTAACGTAAATGTAGGAATAAAGACATGACTTCGTGAACTTCTTTTTAAATGTAAATGGCACAATCTGAAGGCAGCTTCAGGAGCACTGACTTCTCGCATTCTCATTAATGCGAGTGCAATCCTTTTATTCTTCTCAGCACTTAAAAGATTGCTACTTCGAATTTTCGCTATAATCGATTGACAATTGTTGCTTAGTTCATGGGGTTCTGATTTACTCATATATTTTGCAATGTAATACGCCGCAGACATTGCATCTGTTACTAGCTGTATGTCCATATTGCATTCCAGCATTGCTAAGAGGACAGGGTGATAATTATTAATCATCACCTCTTCTGCAGAACGCCTAATCATAACCAATTTTCCATGATTCTGTAATACTTCATCGTCGTTCATAACTCTAGTGTTACTACAAATAGCTTTTGGTAACCCAAACCGGCATGACGAGTTTTGTCTTTTAAAGCAAGTTGGAGTATGACGATGATTTTGATATTTCAAAACTAATTCACGCAAATAATTTTTCAAAGAGCATGAAATATTTCTGTCAATGAAATTAATGCCTTCTTCAGAGTTATAATCAGGAGTATTTGCAAGCCATAGAAAACAATGACAATGCGGGCTACCTCTTCCTTGAAACTCTATTCTGTAGGTGTAATCCTCTAAGGGTAGCCCAAAAATATCAACAGCTCGATGTTTCATGATATTGAAAACCTTATTAAGTCGATGAATGTAGTGACGCGAAGCAGCAACTGGATTTTCATTTAGTAATTCACGCCGTTCTAAATAAGTGAGCGACTCTGGCAGAGGAGCTTCAGGGCCATGTTTAGCTTTCCATAGTGCATTAAGTACGTCTAAGGCATTAAGGTCGTCGTAGGAAATAGTTAGGAAAAAGGTAGGAGTACCAAGTTGCTTAATCATGGCAATAACATCACCACGATATTTTTGCCAGTAAGCACCAGTACCCCTGATACCTGACATAAATAAATGTATGTCGTTGAGGCCTGTAATATCAAAAACGTTGTCATTTATTGGATTACAGGCATCATTGCCTGTTTTCATTTTTCCACAAACGGCTATTTTTTGCATTACTTTATGTTCCTCAACCCTACTTAGTGCATAAAAAAGATAATCATTTCTATGAAATCTTATATCAGAACCCATGATTCTTGTTTGAAAATAGTCTAACGGTGTTATTGGAATGGCCCTTTGTTCTTGTAGTCCAAAGATGCCGTGCGGAAATAGATGAACAAAAGCCAACTCTTCCATTCGTTCATCTTTATTTGCTGCAACTGGCTTTCCAGTTTGTCTTTGCAAGGAATGCAAATTGAAGCCCGGGGCTACAATTGCAGCAAAATCCCGCATTATGGGTTCAGTGTAATCCACATTAAAAATGGCAACATCGGTAATTTGTTTCTCGATATTGTCATTTAGTGAGAGTAGGTCGATGTGATTATTGATTGGCATATCTTCCTCATCGTCTGATGATAAGCTTTCATTATCATTTGCATCGACAATATTGAAATGTACCCTGGGTTCGGGGATGTGTTGTGGGATTGGTTGCTGATTATTCAATTGAGTAACAACAATTGGTACGATTGAAAAGCCAAAATATTTTTGAGTATCAACAATATTCATTACACCGGGGTTCATTGTTTTTGGTTGGCAATTTGTGTGAAGTAATTGAGAAACTGATTTAGGGGCGTTCGAAATGGGAAACTTAATTGTGCATGCAGCTCCATTGCCACTCCTGCTTGTCAATCCCTTGGGTGTTCTGCAATGGGAATCAAAGAGGTATACATGCTCTTCAAATTTACTAAAAAGCATTGTAAATTCACCAACTGTCAAGAGACCCATAGTGTGGCTAGACTCAATGAATGACGCAATGGCATTTATTAATCTATTTATGTGTCTTCCTGTAACTTTTTTTAGAAACCCAAAATAGTTTGCGTTCAAATCATCAGATAATTGCACACTGCACGTAAATGAGCCAAAGCAGTTTTCAACAAGACCAACAATTTCGTTATCAGCTAAGAACTGATTGGGCTGAGAAATGTTTTGCAAGCATTTGGTGAAATGTAAGTCACCATGAATTACAATTTCATCAATGGTACTACGAGTCCACGTTAGCGGATTTTGTAATAATGCGTAAGCTGCAGCAACAACACTAGTTGCACCGCATTGACGGCCTTGATTTATCAAGGAAAATATGGGACTTGATTGACAAATTGTACCTCTAAGAATTTCTCTATTATTTGATATTTGCACATAACCAATATTGCCTTCTGGACCAACTACAGCGGATGCAACTTGTGTATTTGGTGGTTTACTAATTACTTGAACGGGGATTTGCTCGACTAAATCCTCAATGGTTGTTTCTGTAGAGATGATTGTTGGATTTATGCCACAGTAGTGAAGATTTCACTAAATGAGGTCGAATTTCAAATTCTTTTGTTAAATCCAACCCTTCATAACTTTCAGAAACAATAATAACATCAGAATTTGAGAGATTAAGTGGTAGTTGCTCATGCACCTCGTCTACATTCTGTGGAAAATGAATAGCTGAACCTTTGAAGGCCTGCTGACCCATTCCCTTAGATAAATTATAAATTTTTAAGTAAACTTTAATTTGACTTATGAGTCTAACCTCCATGTCAGTTAAGGAAGAAATTAATTCAGGCAAATCACTCATTTTCATTTTATTAATTAATGAAAATGACGGAATTTTATTTTTTGATGCGTGATTGTGGCATCTTTGGCATAACTGCAGCACAGACCCATTAATTATTTGTGTAAATGCTTCCAAAAAATTAATGAAATCCGTGTTACAGGTATGGTTAACTGTAACGCTAACGAAATCATTATATAATGTTCGAAACGGATCCGAAATGGTGAAATTATATTTTTGGTCAATGTACAGCATCTTACTGCAGAGTTGACATGAGAGTGTTGCGTAAGTAAATATAGCTTTGTGATAATCATTTCTGATTGATGCATTTAAATTTTGCAAATTATTTATGCAAATATCCATGTGAAATTGAGGAGCAGTGTTTATGCGTACAATATTTGGGTCGTCAATCTGAGTATTAGAAGTTACATTGCTCAACGAGGTGGCTAAGCTTACAGTAAAATTAGTAGATGTGATTATCTTATCTGCGGATGGGAGATGTTGAACTGCAGGAAAATCATTGTTGTTTACATTAGAAGTCGTTGACGTATTGTCTGAGCGTGGAAAATTTTGAATATACTTGGGTTTCCGTTTCGATTGCTGAGTTTCGTAATAAAGTTGGCGTTTCTTTTTTTTAGTCCGTGTAAAGCCAAATTTTTTGAAAGCGTTTTTCAAACCTGAGACAGGTTTAGACATTTGTTGATCTTTCTCCAATAAAGCAGTAACGATTACCTAGAGGACGTAAAAAATTCTTTTAAAAATAACGAATTACGAATACATAACGTCTTAATATAAAAAACGAGGTTCGAAGTCTATCAAGCAACTCGTTGTAGTAATCAGTGTTTATTTCACAGCCATGAATATTTAAAAAAAATTATTTTGTACCTGAAATCGATTTAACCACAGTGAATGAAGATGCTGTCTTGTGTGAATTGTATTATATCCATAAATACTGAGAGAAACTTTTCCAAAATAAGAATCTTCGTATGAATGATTGAAATGTTCCGTTGGATTGAATAAAGTCTTAAATGTAGACAGAATTACAGCTTCATCAACCTCTTGAATTTGTCGAGATGAAGAAATGTTTGTATTAAATGAGGTAGATGAGTTTTGCATATTAAGACATGTTAAGGCAGATTTCTTTTCCTTTATAAAATGAAATTAATGGTGTGTCATGATTTAGAAGTAATAATAATTATTGCAATAAATAATATTTGATTTAAATGATAAGTAATTATTTACCTTGTCCTTCTCCTTTTCATATTTCTTCATAGCAGAATGAATTGCTTTCCTTTCCATAATTGAGTTGTTTGCGTAGAAAAGCGTAGCTGCCATTCCATATATAGAATTCTCATGACAATAATTGTTTGATAATTTAGGATACTTTGTTTTTAATCGGGGAAACGTACTCAGCACTGACGCTACTGCTCAGTGATCGGTTTTCAACCGATGTATGCATTTAACCCCCCTTCCAAAACCTTTGCCAACCGATTCCTCAGAAACTAGCAGGTTCTCGACAAAAAGTGTAGAATCGAAATCGGTAGAGAATTCTTCGAAGGTGTGCGGAATCAGGTTTCTAGACCTGTCAGGGGTCAACTTTAGCCGTAACATCCCGAAGAATCGATTTTGAATTTGTTTGGTCACTAAAATTCGATTTCCTTAGTTACAGTGTACAATTTGAGCTATTTTATTCCTTTTTCTTTATACCATTTAATAGGTGAACAAACCAAGGTTACTCAATGTGCATACTGCTACTTTTATAGTCAGGTGGTAAAATTTGTAACTTATGGTGACAATGTTGTGCTATTAATGTCCGCAATGCTGAATTGACTGATTCCTTTTACAACAATGACGGCTACCAGTCTGCGGGGGTCCAAGAGGGCGGCAGCCCCCTTGAAAAAAAAATTTAGTTCTGTTACTACCCTTAATAAAATAATTTGAAGAACGAAACAATTATTTAACAAGATAGCAATCAATACAGCTACTACACAAACCAAATTATTTTTTCTAAATCACAATATACTAGTGAGCTACTATTTTCAGAGCTACCCTTGTAATTTTGAATATTGTTTGACAACAAAGCATTTAAATTAAAAAAAAATTAAAAATTAGCGACGAAGATTTTGATTGTAATCAACGGTATTTACCATATTACAGGTCGCTATTCTCAAGAGAAAACCGCATTAACAACCAGCCACCGTGATTTAATTTTAAATTCAAATATTTTGCGAACAAAGTAAACTTTTTCGGATAAATCAAACCTTTTGAAATGCAGATTTCAACTTTTTAAAATGAATACAAACTTTCCTGAGTAAATTACAATTTTAGGAATAAACCCAATCTCAAACAAATGCCACCTTTGACTTATCTCATATAATAATTACCTTTCTAAAATATTTAAAGTAAAACTATAAAATAAAATCAATCAGTTAAAAACTGGACAAAAATAATCGGGGAAACCTCTGTGAAATGCCAGTAAAACTATAAAACAAGTACTTTATTTTGAAAGCTAGTGTTTTATAGTGCCATTTTAAAATCTTTTACTAAATCGGATTATATATTTTGAATGCATTTTCTACTGTTTCCCCGTTATGCGGACAAAAGACAAAGTGCAAGGATTTTTAAAAATTAATATAGCAAGCAAGTGTCGCAGTACCAACCTGATACCTATGTATTCTTCAATACAAATGGTAAAGGGATTATGGAGTTTTACATTTCCTTACCTCACTGTCAAAATAAATGAACCACGCTGTTTTCGTAATCTATTAGTAACCCTTATCCACTTTTCCCCACAATTTGGGGTTTTCCTTAATGGTCATGTTATGTGCCATAAACAATTTCTTCATTTCTCAATGTAAAGAATTTAGTCAGTAATTAAAATATATTAAGCAGATAAGTAAAATACTAATTTGATTAGCCTACTTTTCTAGCTTATAAGACCGATAAAATACAAATGTTGCACTCAGGTTGAGGTAACTGTCATGGGAAATTCGCAAATTCGGTATATGTTAGATCCGCTTGAATATTACATTTTCATTATGTCAGCACCTTGTAGGTTATTTGCCAGAACAACTCGAGTTACCTTTTACAATACAATACTACAAAACTACTATAGGCATTCGTCACTTAAATAGCTCGTGGTGGTCTCCACGGTAATATGGCTGCGTAAGCAGTACATGAAAATCTAAAATTTTCTACGGACTTTGAAATAGACCACGGGACGGTTCAGAAGGAAAACTGATCGAAGGGATTCTTGGTTGCCACGTTACAGTCCGGTAGTCTATTTTGCAGACCCAGTGCCAAAGAACGCCAATCTTCACCACCTCTAAATCTATAGCGTAGCCCTAGAAACACCTTGGTATTAGCTTTGTCATTGTCTGCATAACGGGGAAACAGTAGAAAATGCATTCAAAATATATAATCCGATTTAGTAAAAGATTTTAAAATGGCACTATAAAACACTAGCTTTCAAAATAAAGTACTTGTTTTATAGTTTTACTGGCATTTCACAGAGGTTTCCCCGATTATTTTTGTCCAGTTTTTAACTGATTGATTTTATTAAATGAATGAAATGAAGAATAATATCTTCATTAAAACCTGATTTAAAAGAATACGTGTTTAAAGTAATGTTGTTCTTGTTAAGTTTAAGAAAATCAAAGATGGCACAAATAAACTACATATATGGGAACTGTTTGTAAAATGTTTACGCATGAATTGTAACAGTTTCAGAAGAATAGAGTCGTAAAATTAATTAGGTTATATGCAAACGACCTATTAAAGTCATGAAAGGAGTCATGAAATTATTTTAGGTAAGCTTAGGAATATAAGGTATATGTACAAAAACATGTTTAATTATGAATAATGACAACTGTAATAGAATGGAGTCATAAAATGAGGCATAATTTGGAGGACATTAGAAACCTATAAAACTGCATAGAGAAGCAAATTGTGATGAACAGTTTTTAATTGTGTCAGCAGTAAAATATGAGTTGTGAATGACGTTGGTGAATTAAGGCATTTGGTTGAAAAGAGAAGCAGATATAAAAGTAAAGTAAGTTGTTGAGAAAAATTTTGTAAGTAGAAGTGAGAGAAAGTGTAAGTAAAGGTATACTGAAACAGTTGGACTGAAGCAGACGAAAATAGAAAAGGTAAAGTACCTACATTCATTGATTGATTCATTGATTGATTCATTGATTGAAACATCGTAGTGTCAGTGCTCCGTCTCCCCGAATTAAAAATTGATTGCAAAAGGAATTGGAACAACCTGTTATGCATATTTGATTTGGTTGTAGATGAAGGTGTTATTCTTTTTCATGGTTATTGTAAAATTGGCAAACACAATGCATGATGGAAAACCAGACGTGACTTTAAATAGCGATATAGTGAACTTTGGAATGCTGGACGGAATGCAGGGATGGAAAATCACAGCACCTATTCTCATTTGGAGCAAGACAGCGGGAATTAAATGCCCTTATTTGCAAAATGAAACATGCAATAATAGCGAAAGCAAAAAAAGCACCGAAGAAAAGTTGCAAAAGTTAAATGCAGAAAAAGGGGAATGTCCTTGTAATTACTATGAGATTATAAATACTTTAATAGGAATTATATCATGTGTAATACATATCTTAATAGCATTTAAGAATAAAAATCCCAATTCCACCGCTAACGAAAATGTAAATAAAGCTATGTTCAATGAATTAATTGAATTGAACACAGCTTTGTTAAACAAACATCGAAATTTGAATAAAAGTAATGCTTGAAGTTTTACAGGGTCTCAGAAGATGTGAATGGTTTTTGTCGTACACTAGTTAATATAAAATTTGAATTTTAAAACAGGTAATTCTTAATATTTTTGGGGAAAAGGGAAAATTAGATGCATAAAAAAGTAAAGGATGTTTCAATAATAAAATTTATGTTGTATTGTTACAAAATGTGAAATAGTAATGGTGCATTGTAATTTGCAATAAAAGTGTAAGCAGTTGAACTTGACGATACTTTAAACATTCGATTTACACCAGGAGAAGGATTATTAAATGTACGTTTGTCTACTAATGTCGGTCTTGTGATGTATAATTTCCTATTGTCAAGAGTATGCTTATCATTTGATGTAGTAATATGCATAATAAAGCTTATTGGACATGCTCATAAATAGATGTTGCCTTGAAATGGACATTGCACTTTACAAATATTGCATAATGGTATAACGGGTTGAATTTAGCAGTCAATGCAATGATGAATTTCAATTTCGCTTAGGCTTGCAATGCTGTAGTCGTAGTATAGGTAGTTATGTTCGACAATTTATTGTGCTAAATTATTCAACTTTAGTTTCATAATAACAATAAATTCTAAATCGAAAATTTGCGCTTGTAAGAACCTAATAAGAGAATTACTATGATCACAACAGCCTTGGTACGCTCACTGATGTATAAATAACATAAGATAGAAACACATTGCATACAATGATGATTTAAAAGTTCTAATCGTAGGTAGCAGTTCTTTAAAATATTTTATTAATGGTAGTAGCAGAACTAAATTTTTTTCAAGGGGGCTACCGCCCCCTTGACCCCCGCAGACTGGTAGCCGTCATTGTTGTAATAAAAGGAATTAGTCAATTTAGCATTATGTAAACTAATAGTACAACATTGTCACCAAAAGTTGCAATTTTACAACCTGAATATAAAAGTAGCAGTATGCACATTGAATAACCTTGGTTTGTTCACCTATTAAATGGTGTAAAGAAAAAGAATATAAAATAGCTCAAATTGTACACTGTAACTAAGGAAATCGAATTTTAGTGACCAAACAAATTCAAAATCGATTCTTCGGGTTGCTACGGCTAAAGTTGACCCCTGACAGGTCTAGAAACCTGAAAGCGCACACCTTCGAAGAATTCTCTACCGATTTCGATTTTACACTTTTTGCCGAGAAGTTGCTAGTTTCGGAGGAATCCCTTCTCAAAGATTTTGGAGGGGGGGGGGTTAAATGCCTACATCGGTTGAAAACCGATCACTGAGCAGTAGCGTCAGTGCTCCGTCTCCCCGAATTAATAAAAGAGAATATAATAATATTCTCAAAAAAGAAAAAATATCAGATATTTCTTATTTCACTGATATTTTTTTCACTCTATGATGTGTATGCTGAAGTGACGTCACAGTTGTAGTACTCAGGCACGTATCCAGAAAAATCACCATGGTGGGGCTTAGCAAAAAATATGTTCCAAAAAGTGGTATTTCGCGCGAAGCGCGAAAAATTTTTGGTATTTCGATGAAAAATTTCCTGTTTTTCAAGAATTTGGGTGGGGCTTCAGCCCCGAAGCCACCCCCCTGGATACGTGCCTGGTAGTACTTACAATGGTACCGAAGTTATATGGGTAGCCAAAAGTAGGTTCAGCCGTCCCTTTTCGTTCGGCCGCATATCCCGACCTTTGCTTTGTGTTACACTGCCCTGCGATGAGTTTCTCTTTTTAAAATAATAATTATGCTCCTTAAGGAGGGGTGGTGGGTTCAATTTTGATGATGTCAGTGCAAGGGGCAAATGGTGTACTTTAAAAGTGAGTGCCTGCCCAATTGTGTTCCATGTTTTGGTCAATTTGTTGAAAAATTAAGATTTGTTCATTTTTAGATTTTCAAAAAACGTTATTTAAGAGTGTTTTCTGATATTTTCTGTTCTAAAAACACTGGGTAACGAAATCAGTGGTATGACACCCATTTCTTGAGTTTTGCGTAAAGCGGTCATTATCAAGAGGGGACATGTATGAACAGTCCACATCCAATAGGGACCATTGTGGGTCAGATTTAAAAATAAATCACCTTATTGGGCAATGCTTTATACAGTTTTAGCTTTGAATGTGAGTTATTTTCCTTTGGGATGACGGCGTTTGCTGATCGGTGCTTAGGTCGGGTTGAAGGCTAAAAAGTCGGCTTATTAAGTTTTAGGAATTTTTTGGGCACAATACTTTTTGAAACAATCCTTTTCAGATTTTGAAAAAGGATTATAGTAGCAACAAATTAAAAAATTATCTTAAGATTCGAAACAGGTTGCATCTCACGTTTTTGAGAATATTTCAGAGAAAAACTGGAAGTCAGAAGCACACTTAATTCGTGCAAAATTTTGACGTTTAATATGGGATGAAATGCCAAGAAATAAATTATTTAAATTCCAAATTGTCTTTTCATTTATCATAAATTCCATAATTACTGAGGAAAATTTAATTCATTCAAATTATTTACATATGCGGATATTCAAGGCAACAGCTTCAGTCCGGAAAACCAATTTATATTGTCTGCATCAACGGTTTCCTGGTCACAAATTCAATTTACAAATTGCCTTTTACAAATTGCTAAATCGTATTTTGTAATTGAGACAAAAAATTTTTTTTTTGATTTACTTAACTAACTCTATTATAATAAAAATGACTAACTGTGCCCAAAGCCCTAGATCTTTGCTTGTTCCAGTACCTTGAAGCATAGTACATTGGTTTTATATTCCCTCTTGATATTTAAAATAATTTCATAGATGGCAATAAGTTCTTGTGCAGATTAAGACTGCTCAGTTTTTCAAATCTGTCCCGATCGATTTCTTCCCCTTTCCCATTGCAATTCTTATTGGTGAATAAAAAGTATCTTTCTACTCCATCAACACCTAAATATCCAACAGCAAGTTGTTCAATACTACTATTTCTCCAATAATTGGCAATAGTCATTAGGTCTTGCTCGCGCTTTGATTTAGAGTTGAGCTGTATTACAAGTTTTGCTGTTTTAAAGTGGCGTAAGGCTACTTCTACGGGCCAAAACGGGTATCTGTACAAAATAAGAGTATTCAATTGCCAAGGAACGTCGTCGTCTGGAATGACATTTCGCAATTTCACATTTTTGATTGAGTTCGGTAATTTTATTCTATCCATTCCGCAGACCCCTGAAGGAACGCTGAGTTGGAAATCCACCAACGAAGTGCAATTAGTAAAGTCCAAAATTGGAAGATCACGCATAAGGAATATATGCAATGTCAACGATGTTAATTTAGGATACTCGCAAATCACAGGCCGAGGAAGAGAAAAGGACGATGAAGAAATACTACAGAAAAGATGTTCAAGTGTTTTCGGAAGAGATTCAAGGTCAATGCGACCTACAATGTCAATACCAGGAATTGAATTGATTTGCATTTTGTCTCCAACGCAAACATAACTTGAACTTGACGTGGTTTTGGCGTCAACTTGAACACAGTTTGTCGTCCACAGACTATTGTCCAGACCTATCAGCTGTACACTTCTCAAACTAAGTTGCTCCAACTCCTTCCTATCTCCTCCAAGATTTAATTTCCAAAAATTATCTTGCAGGGTTAGTTTCTTCATTTTGGAAAAGTCGACAAAGTTGTTGATCAACATCTTTGGTCCGTTGTCATTAGAATTCAGAGGATCGTTCGGTTTAAAGAGTTTTCCTTCATAGGACACTCTGCAAAGCATTAAAACTAGTTCCCTGGGGACAATTTTTCCATCCGCAACAATGTCACATCTGTAGAGACTTAAATTCTGAATGTTAGCCAACATTTTCGTGGAAATCGTTAATTGTTTATATATTGATAAAGCGTCGATATTCAACGTGGTTAACTTTGGAGTGATATAGCGATTTAGGTCAATAGACCCTTTAGCAATGTCAGCGTCAGCGACAGATCGGAAATAGACATTCGTCAAAGTCGAAGATCCTCGCTGTTTCCAAAAATATTCCAATGCACGTCGGTTAATAAATCCTTCAAATTGAACTGCATTTGTAGGCAATCCTGCAGGCGATGGAAATGTAACTTCAAAACTGTCTATTAACACATTGATTTCCTCAGCTAATTCTAGGGCACGTTCTCCCAAATTTTTCTTTGAAAGCATCGAGTTCTTCGCTGTAACTTTAATCGTGGACGATTTCCAAAACATACTTTTAGAGACTTCCTCCCACCTCTGGCACACAAGACGAAAGCTCTTCACATCTTCGTATTTCAAAAGTCGAATAATGTTGTCAAGGACCTGAAATAGTGTGTACCTCAATTAATAATTAATCCGCACTGAGTTAAATGAGTTTATTACTTATATCCTTAGTAAATGTTGGTATTTATTAAAAATAAATATTCAAAATCTTATACCACTGCGTTCATTAAAGGATGGCCTTCAGTGACAAGTCGAGAACCTTTTCCCGAAACCTCTTTGTTTGTGGAAACTGCATCTTTCACATGTGGTGATTGGTTTTCTTCCATTTTGGTCAATTCTGTAAATGTTAATGAGATATAAATAATTACAATCTACATACCCTATAAAAATTCCAGAAAATTCGACAATGTCAACTAAGCAAGATCACTTGTTATTTATTTTTTATTTATTATGTGGATGAACATGAAGACTGAAAAGTGAACGATTGCTGGAAACTGTGTTGATTTGGAAATTGAAGTCTCCGCCAAGAAAGTCAAAGATTTCGCGCCGAATAGCAGTCCTTGCAGCACTTCTCAACGATTACTCTCAAAGTTGAGAATTACGGCAAATCAGCTAAACCGTGTTTTTGAAGTACTATTCTATTATTACTGGACTTGGAAAATTAAATGTGCATGGCCCTTTATATTGAATGGCATGCCAAGAAAATATTATTTAACTTCCAAATTATTTACTTGGAATTCCATAATTACTGAGGAGAATTTAATTTATTCATTTTATTTACATATTCGGAAATTCAAGGCAACAGTTTCGGACCGGAAAACTAAGTTGGTGTGTAGTATATCAATGGATTTCTGATCAAAAAATCCATTTCCAAATTACCTTTTACAAATTGCTGAAGTATCCAATTTTGCATGACAAATATTAGCTTTTTACTTGCTGAACTACTTGCTTCTATTATTAGAATCTTAATTAGTATTAATAGTATTCTACTACGATTTCCGACATCCCGATATGAAATTAACTACTTTCTACAATTAATTCTAGGATAAAGATTATTACAAGGATTGACAAGGATTATATCTAAAATGGCATTTCACAATATTTAAAGTCCTACCGAAATAGAAATGACTAACTTTTTATATTGTGAGATAGCAACGAGGCGATGCTTATTAATCTTGAATAATAGCCATCGATAAGTTAACTGCTTAGAAATAAATTACATCTCCTTATACTTCTTGGTTGTCTGTAATTCCGTTCGTTCGTTCGTTCGTTCGTTCGTAACATGTTCAGTTTACGACCGTATTTGAAGTCCCAGAAACTTCAAAAATATCTCAAAAAATAGCTATTTAGCTAACTTAGGTGCATGTGAAAGATGAACTCTCTCCGACCTGTGACGGCTGAGCTAACCTCTGACCTATGACCGCTGAGCTAAAAACCAAAATACCGTACAACCCCACACACAGGTGATAAATATTGCCCTGCTTGGCAAACCCATGTTGCGCAACCAAATACAAAACCTACTCCACAACACAACAACATCATGTTCAATGCAATTTGCATTTCGCTCACAGTTTTTTGTTTTCCAGTGCTTTGCTGTACATTTGAGTTCGTTTTCATCAGAGTGATTGAGAATTCCTTATTTTCATCTTAATTTCGATATCGTTTTCAGGATCTGACAAATACCCTTCGTGCGACTGGTATGTTAACTGCATTGCATTCGTTATTTCAATCAAAGTAACTGTGCTTTATTATTGTTCATAATTATGTCAGCCATCATTTACTAAAAAGGCCTGCGTATTTTTTATTAAAATACCTGCGCCTTTTAAGAAAAAAGTATTACTTACTATACAATTAATCAAAATCTTTGAAATTACAAATGTCATTCCGCTCAAATGTTTAAAAAATGAATTAATAATCATTTCTACTGCAGAATGCAAAACGCCAATTCCGTTTTTTAAAGTAATTCAATTAATCGTCGTGCATTACGCAATCTACTAATAAGACATTCTGTCAACTACCATATTTTGAATTTGAAATAAAACTATGGCTTTTATTACTGTAGAATTTTTACCTTTATGATGAGAATCGTTATGTAATTCTGATAAACGACCTACTGAAGTTGCACAGGTTCAGCAATAAACTAATAATCAATAATAGTGTTTAATAATGTATAGTACATTCAACAATTTCCTATCAGCTGTTTAAAAAATGAAATAATGATATCTACTCTATATTGTGCAACGCTAATTCTATCATTTTGTAAAACATTTAATTAGTCGTCGTGCATTGTGTAACTTATTACCAAACATTCTTTTAACTACAATATTTAGAAATAATGTTTAGAAAGTATAATTATGTATTTCATTTTTGCAGCACCTTTACATTACAAACGTTATTTAATTATGATAACGGAAGTGGCGCAGGTCTAAAATTAAACGCAGGCACACTAATTAATCATAATATTCAATTTATGTTATTTTATTAAGAATTGTTATCAAAGATTTCTCATTGTTTGAAATCAATTTTTTAGGACTGACGTCAGGTTTCGACTGTAGATATTCAATTGTTTACAGGCAACCATCAGTCTTTAAGAGACTAAACCACGAAAGTCTATAAGACTAATAGAGCTCAATAGAACCTAAGCTACGAAAGTCTAAGGAGGAGCCGACCGTAGATGAGGGGAAACCAACAGAGGTGTAGCATAAGGAGGAGCCGACCGTAATATTGTGGAAACAGACAGAGGTGTAGCATCAGGAGGAGCCGGCCGTAAAATTGTGGACACAGACAGAGGTGTAGCATCAGAGAGAGCCGACCGTAAATGTGTAGACACAGACAGAGGTGTAGCATCAGAGGGAGCCGACCGTAAATGTGTGGACACAGACAGAGGTGTAGAGGGGGAGCCGACCGTAAATGTGTGGACACAGACAGAGGTGTAGAGGGGGAGCCGTACGTAAATGTGTGGACACAGACAGAGGTGTAGAGGGGGAGCCGTACGTAAATGTGTGGACACAGACAGAGGTGTAGAGGGGGAGCCGTACGTAAATGTGTGGACACAGACAGAGGTGTAGAGGGGGAGCCGTACGTAAATGTGTGGACACAGACAGAGGTGTAGAGGGGGAGCCGTACGTAAATGTGTGGACACAGACAGAGGTGTAGAGGGGGAGCCGTACGTAAATGTGTGGACACAGACAGAGGTGTAGAGGGGGAGCCGTACGTAAATGTGTGGACACAGACAAAGGTGTAGAGGGGGAGCCGTACGTAAATGTGTGGACACAGACAGGAGGTGTAGAGGGGGAGCCGTACGTAAATGTGTGGACACAGACAGGAGGTGTAGAGGGGGAGCCGTACGTAAATGTGGGGAAACAGACAGAGGTGTAGCATAAGGAGGTATTTTAAACGTTGAGTAAATTTAAAGTGTATTTAAATGTTACAATTTTATTTAATCAATGTTTTTAGGAACAAACCCCATACACACGGTTTTGTTAACTCTAGGCTTTTGTTACCGCCCGTCCGAAGGACGGATGGAGGGCACCACCTTTGAAGGCATACCATCAATGTAAATTTTAGAATTTTAAGTAAATATATTTTACTAACACACCGTTTATTAACGGCTAGATACTGTTACTGCCAGTCCGTAGGACGGGTAATTTACTAGTTATAAATAATAGAGAGTTAGTGCAGGTTTGACGTATCACATATAACTTAAACTTATCACTGATCACATATAATTATAAGTTATATGTCAAAAATTGTCTCTCTGGTTACATATGCTTAAAATTATAAGTTACGTCATACGTTATGTTTTTGTTAGATGAAATAAGATTTTCCATGGTTACGGAAATTTTCCAACATTCATCTTGTACTACTTACGTTATAAGTTTAGTCAAAGTTGCCCTAACTACCATGTGACGTAGCACATAAAACGGAAAACGTATAAATTATATGTTATAAGTGATATGCAGAGGTCGATACGTCAACGTTGCCCTAGGTATCTAATGACATGAGCATCCGATGCACGTCGCAAACATTATACTTAGCTGTTACTTATTATTACGTAAGCCAACCTAGGATGCTAAGCAAAATGAACACGAGTCACACTCTCTTATGAGACGTCCAGTTACAGCTTGTCTTATCATGTCATTCACTCTTATTGACCTGCGCAGAATATACAAAATGTAAATGCATAAGACGTTATGGTCCATTTGCTTCCAATCCATACCAAGCCCGTACCAAGATAGCAAAAACAGCCAAATTTTGCCCTTTAATATGGAATGGAATGCCAAGACAAAAATTATTTAGATTCCAAATGGAATTTTCATTTATCATAAATTTCATAATGACTGAGGAAAATTTAATTAATACATTATATTATATTTACATGATTTCAGTCCGGAAAATTACATTATATTGTGTATATAATTGGTTTTCTGATCACAAAATGAGTTTACAAATTGTTTTTACAAATTTTTAAATCCTATTTTGTAATTATTACCAAATGGGCTTAACTATTAACTACTTACTTCTATTATTAGTCTTCTATTACGATTCGGGGCATCCCGATATAAATTTAAATTCATCTAAAATTAAGTGTAAGGCAAAAATTATTGCTAGGATTGACAAAGATTGTATATAAAATGGCATTCCCCTCCTGGCAAATAATTATAACAATGAAAGGTGATTTAAGTCCTCGTGCAAATCAAGACTAATCAGACATTGAAATTCATCCTGATCGATTGCTACTCCTTTTCCACTCTTATTGGTAAACACAAAGAATCTTCCCATTTCATTAACACTTTCACGAAATTCAGAATTCTCTGCCATACCGGCCGAACAATCAATTCCTCCAAAAGCAAGTTTCTCAGTACTACTATTTCTCCAATGATTTACGATAAACATTTGCTGTTCATCGCTCTCTAAATCAGCATCGAAGTTTATTACAAGTATGGTTGTTGAGAAACGGTGTAAAACACTTTCTATTGATGAAAACGGGTATTTGGACAAAATCAGAGTATCCAATTGCCAAGGAACATCAGAGTTTGGAATGACATTGCCAAGTTTCACGTTTTTAACCGAGTTGGGTAAAATTATTCGGTTCAAATCCATCTGTAGCATATGAGGATAATTGCTGAGTTGAAATTCAATTAAAGAAGTGCAATTTGTAAAGTCCAAAATTCGAAAATCACGATTTATGAAAAGTCGGATGGTCAAAGATGTTAACTTCGGATACACGCAGATCAGTGGCTCAGAAAGAGAGGAGAAGGATCCATAAATATCAAACCAAAGATGTTCCAGACTTTTCGCAATAGATTTAATTTCGATATCATCATAGTCTCTACCCGGAATTGAATTGATTTCCATTTTGTCTCCAATGCAGATACAATTGCCGAAATCAACATAGTTTGGCTTCCACTGACTATTTTCCAATCCTATTAGCTCTAAACGTCCCAAATCAAGATACTCCAACTTTTTCGCATTGCATCCAACATCTAATCTCCAAAATTCATCTTTTAGGATTAATTTTTCTAATTTGGAAAAGTCGACAAATTCATTGATTAATATCTTCTGTGAGTTTGTAAGATCTGACGGCTTAAATTGTTTTCCTTCATAGTTCACACGGCAAAGCATTAAATTTAGTTCCCTGGGGACAATTCTTCCATCCAAAATAATTTCACATCTGCAGAGAATTAAATTCTGAATGTTAACCAACCTTTGAAGGGAAATTTTTGGTTTGTCCTGTAATAAAAAATCGATTTCTAAAGTGGTTAATATTGGCGTGAGGTAGCGATTTAGGTCAATAGACTCTTTAGTAGGCTCGCAACAAAACCGAAAGTAAACATTTGTTAAAGTCAAGGATCCTCGCTCTTTCCAAAAGTATTCCAATGTTCGTCGGTTAATGTATCCATCAAATTTTATTGCCGGTCGTACTATTTGGCACCCCCCAAAATGGATTTGGCACCCCCCAAACAAATGGCACCCCCCATTAAGGTGACCATATTTTCCCATTGTATACCATACGTGGCCGCCAAATAGAAAAAGCACCCCCCAATAGAAATGGCCCCCCAAATAGAAATGGCACCCCCCAATAGAAATGGCACCCCCCAATAGAAATGGCACCCCCCAATAGAAATGGCACCCCCCAATAGAAATGGCACCCCCCAATAGAAATGGCACCCCCCAATAGAAATGGCACCCCCCAATAGAAATGGCACCCCCCCCAATAGAAATGGCACCCCCCAATAGAAATGGCACCCCCCAATAGAAATGGCACACCCCAATAGAAATGGCACCCCCCAATAGAAATGGCACCCCCCAATAGAAATGGCACCCCCCCAATAGAAATGGCACCCCCCAATAGAAATGGCACACCCCAATAGAAATGGCACACCCCAATAGAAATGGCACACCCCAATAGAAATGGCACCCCCAATAGAAATGGCACCCCCAATAGAAATGGCACCCCCCAATAGAAATGGCACCCCCCAACTGAAATCAACTGAAATGGCACCCCCCAATTGAAATGGCACCCTCCAACTGAAATATACTGAAATGGCACCCCCCAACTGAAATATACTGAAATGGCACCCCCCAACTGAAATAGCACTCCCGAACTGAAATGGCACCCCCCAACTAAAATGGCACCCCCCAACTGAAATGGCACCCCCAACTGAAATCAACAAAAATGGTACCCCCCAACTAAAATCAACTGAAATGGCACCCCCCCTAACTGAAATCAACTGAAATGGCACCCCCAACTGAAATATACTGAAATGGCACCCCCCAACTGAAATGGCACTCCCGAACTAAAATGGCACCCCCCAACTAAAATGGCACCCCTTAACTGAAATGGCACCCCCCAACTGCACCCCGCAACTGAAATGGCACCCCCCAACTGACATCAACTGAAATGGCACCCCCCAACTGACATCAACTAAAATGCCACCCCCCAACTGAAATGGCACCCCCCAACTGACATCAACTGAAATGGCACCCCCCAACTGACATCAACTAAAATGCCACCCCCCAACTGAAATGGCACCCCCCAACTGAAATGGCACCCCCCAACTGAAATGGCACCCCCCAACTGAAATGGCACCCCCCAACTGAAATGGCACCCCCCTACTGAAATAGAACCCCCCAACTGAAATAAACTGAAATGGCACCCCCCAACTGATTGCCATTTCAGTTGGGGGGTTGCATTTCACTGGGGGAGGGTGCCATTTCAGTTGAGGGGTGCCATTTCAATTGGGGGGTGCCATTTCAGTTGGGGAGTGCCATTTCAGTTGATTTCAGTTGGGGGGTGCCATTTCAGTTGGGGGGTGCCATTTCAGTTGGGGAGTGCCATTTCAGTTGATTTCAGTTTAAGGGTGCCATTTCAGTTGGGGGGTGCCATTTCAGTTGGGGGTGTCATTTCAGTTGGGGAGTGCCATTTCAGTTGGGGAGTGCCATTTCAGTTGATTTCAGTTGGGGGGTGCCATTTCAGTTGGGGGGTGGCATTTCAGTTGATTTCAGTTGGGGAGTGCCATTTCAGTTGATTTCAGTTGGGGGGTGCCATTTCAGTTGGGGGTGGCATTTCAGTTGATTTCAGTTGGGGGGTGCCATTTCAGTTGGGGGGTTGCATTTCAGTTGATTTCAGTTGGGGGGTGCCATTTCAGTTGATTTCAGTTGGAGGGTGCCATTTCAGTTGGGGGGTGCCATTTCAGTTGATTCCAGTTGGGGGGTGCCATTTCAGTTGGGGGGTGCCATTTCAGTTGATTTAAGTTGGTAGGTGCCATTTCAGTTGGAAGGTTCTATTTCAGTAGGGGGTGCCATTTCAGTTGAGGGGTGCCATTTCAGTTGGGGGGTGCCATTTCAGTTGATTTCAGATTTCAGTTGGGGGGTGCCATTTCAGTTGGGGAGTGCCATTTCAGTTGATTTCAGTTGGGGGGTGCCATTTCAGTTGGGGGGTGCCATTTCAGTTGGCGGTTGCCATTTCAGTTGATTTCAGTTGGGGGGTGCCATTTCAGTGGATTTAAGTTGGGAGGTGCCATTTCAGTTGGGGGGTTCTATTTCAGTAGGGGGGTGCCATTTCAGTTGGGGGGTTGCATTTCAGTTGATTTCAGTTGGGGGGTGCCATTTCAGTTGATTTCAGTTGGGGGGTGCCATTTCAGTTGATTTCAGTTGGGGGGTGCCATTTCAGTTGGGGGGTGCCATTTCAGGTGATTTCAGTTGGTGGGTGCCATTTCAGTTGGGGGGTGCCATTTCAGTTGATTTCAGTTGGGGGGTGCCATTTCAGTTGATATAAGTTGGTAGGTGCCATTTCAGTTGGGGGGTTCTATTTCAGTAGGGGGGTGCCATTTCAGTTGGGATGTGCCATTTCAGTTGGGGGGGTGCCATTTCAGTTGGGGAGTGCCATTTCAGTTGATTTCAATTGGGGGGTGCCATTTCAGTTGGGGGTGCCATTTTAGTTGATTTCAGTTGGGGGGTGCCATTTCAGTTCGGGGGTGCCATTTCAGTTGGGGGGTGCCATTTCAGTTGGGGAGTGCCATTTCAGTTGATTTCAATTGGGGGGTGCCATTTCAGTTGGGGGTGCCATTTTAGTTGATTTCAGTTGGGGGGTGCCATTTCAGTTGATTTCAGTTGGGGGGTGCCATTTCAGTTGGGGGGTGCCATTTCAGTTGGGGGTGCCATTTCATTTGGGGGGGTGCCATTTCGGTTGGGGGGTGCCATTTCAGTTGGGGGGTGCCATTTCAGTAGGGGATTGCCATTTCAGTTGATTTCAGTTTAAGGGTGCCATTTCAGTTGGGGGGTACTATTTCAGTTAGGGGGTGCCATTTCAGTTGGGGAGTGCCATTTCAGTTGGGGGGTGCCATTTCTATTGGGGGGTGCCATTTCTATTGGGGGGTGCCATTTCTATTGGGGGGTGCCATTTCTATTGGGGGGTGCTTTTTCTATTTGGCGGCCACGTATGGTATACAATGGGAAAATGTGGTCACCTTAATGGGGGGTGCCATTTATTTGGGGGGTGCCAAATCCATTTTGGGGGGTGCCAAATAGTACGACCGATTTTATTGCATTTGTAGGCAATCCAGCAGAAGATGGAAATGTACTTTCAAAAGTGTCTGTCAGCACTTGGTTTTTCTCAGCTGATTCAAGATCACGTTTTTCCAACTCATTTTTTAACAGTTCTTCGTTGCAGCTAACTGTAATCCAGGACCACTTCCAAAACGGACTTTCAGCGACTTGGTTCCACCTCTGACACACAAGACGAAAATTTTTCACATCTTCGTAATCCAAATATCGAATAATGTTGTCCAAAATCTAAAATAAAAAATTATGTAAATTAATTATCAATTAATAAAACCTGTATTGACTTAAATGAGTTATTCCTTATATTCGAAGTAAATATGTTTATATTTTCATATTCTCTATAATTTTATTTAATGAAATATTCAGAATGCCATACCACTACGTTCATTAAAGGGTGGCCTTCAGTGACAGGTCGAGAACTCTTTTCCGAAATCTCGTTGTTTGTGGAAACTGGATCCTTCATATTTTGTGGTTGGTATTCTTCCATTCCGGCTCAATCTGTTAATGACATAAATAATTAAATCTACTTTTAAAAATTTTCAACGAAACAGGTGATTCAGTTCATACAATACAATTGTGGCTAAAGTCAGATGTTTTAAATGTTTTTAGAATATTTGGATTAGTCTATGAAGCATTGAATAACTGAATAACCATTCCAGAACAGTATTTCTACAGCTCTTTGTGCAACAAAAAACCGACCTTTATTTGTTTATTTTGCTGTGCATGAAAATTAAATTGATAAATGGAAAATTGCTGGAAAGGAAACTTGTTGATTTGCAAAGCACACTAGTCTCCTTCAAGAAAATCGAAGATTGCGCGGCGAATAGCAATCCTTGCAGCAATTCCTAAATACTAATCTCAATGATGAGAATTATTTCTAAATTGCTGGATAATTATTGGAGAAGTGATTTGCAATGTGATTAATTAATAATTAATTATCTATAGGTCAGTTATTTACTCTAGCTGAGTAAATATTTGTATATTTGGAAAAGCTTTTAATAGGATTTCATTGTTAACATTGTATATATCATTGTGGATTGCGATTGCTTTCTTTTATATTAAGATAATCTGTTGTATTTCATTTCATAGCTTACAAAATAGTTAGCAAACTTAAATCGTGAGTAGACACAGATATTACAAAAATAGACATAGTAGGAATCATCACAAAATGTCCATAGGTGTTATAGATTCAATCATGGAATAAAAATAAAATAAAATCGATTTTCATGCGATATCCTATTGCTGACAAGCTAAACTGAGACACGCATACCTTTTAATATACATCTATGTTAAAAAACAAAAATCCTAACCTTTATGTGGATGTTTCGAATTTTGTAGCAGATTTATATCTATTGGTTATATTAAAATATCTGTAAATATCTGTACAATACCTGCAAATGTGATGATTGTCCGACCGAAGGGCGGGCTAATGATACTACTTTACCGGAGTTTTTTGCTGCTATTAAAATTGGTCATTTTCAGGTTTCTATGCGAAATTAATTGATTTTGATATTTTATTTATATTTTTGCTTTAAATAGCATTTAATAATAATCGACAATGAATGCAGAGTCCAAGTCTAGACTCTGTGATTAACAAACAATTAGTATTCTTATACGTAATTTTAAATTGTCATAATGTATTTTATACGTGGTAGGGTAATTTATTAGCCATGACTTGAAATTTTACGCTAATAAAAAATGGGATTTGTATATGTATCCTTAATTATGATATTAATTATTTACTTCCTATTTCTAAAGGTAATAAAATAACTACAATAAAGTATTGAGCAATTTTGGTTTTAAAAGGACATTTTCGATAAACAAAAATATAGATACTTCTGATATTCGACATATAATAAAATACTAATATAATATAATACTCTTTTGTGCTTATAAATGTGAAAAAGCAAATTCTACTTAGCAAGTTGAATTAGGGCATATTCTCCCCTGAGCATCCATTCTGGATCTTTAGATTGTAGTTCCTTTGAAATTTCCATTGAGATTCCAGAAACAAGATCTGCTTTTATCGTCCTCAATGTTACTAGAGGAGCTGGAAGAAATCCGCGTAGGGAGTCTTTGAATGGAGTGTCATGAGGCCAGTTCACGTCTCCTGTAAGTTTTCTATAGTTTAGGTCTCCTTTGAAAATTAGAAACCTTTCTTTGGCGAGTGCATCGTACAATTTAGGGTCCGCATTTTTCATTTCATGAAATCCATGTGGATATGTCCAAAACGGTTCTTTAACAATACTCCATCTAAGCAAGTGCAGAAAAATCATTTTAAGCAAATTTATATTCCAATACCAAACCAAATTTAAACCAAACAAAATTTGCAATACCTATCCAAATTTAAACCAAACAAAATTTGCAATACCTAACCAAATTTAAACCAAACCAAATTTACAATACCAAACCAAATTTAAAACTAAACCAAATTTACAATACCAAACCAAATTTAAAATAAAAATGACAAGTAATTTTTAAGTGTTTGCCAAAAAATCTTACTTTCCAGATTCTACGTAAGCCGTCCATTTTTCGCCTAATTTTTGAAGAATGGGTTTAGAAGATTCTTGCTTCATTGTTTTCAAAATCCAATTAAAGTCATGAGCCGTAACATCAGAAATAAGCCATGGAAAAGCTTTAACGTAAAAATTTATGTGTTGTACTCGCGCCATTAAAGCGTCAGCCATCAGTAAGTCAGTGAATAATTCGAAAGCAGAATTATCTAAGACGTAGCCTATGGAAATTTCCTTTTCTCCACAACTTTTTATTGCATCAGCAAATGTTGACCAAACTTGATCAGAGTCATTGCAAAGAATAGATTTTTGTAATTCTTTTAGCTGCTCCACAAGGTTACAATTGTGGGCTACTTGTTCTCCAGTGGATAAGGACAAATCGCATTTGTTCCCCCATAAGCTCAATTCCAAAAAGATTTGCAATGTTTCATCTGCGATGTCAGGGGTTAGTTTTGATTCAGCAAATTCTCCCAGGACATTTGCAGCTTCGATAGATTCTTTGTACGCTTCCTCTTTTTGTTTTCTAAACGGATCATAATTTTGAAGGTATTTTGTTGCTGAGAACGCATCGTAGATTCGGCGATACAGATAACACTCAGCATGTAGCCAGGGTGAAAAAAACCAATTCACTTCTTCTTTGTTACCCCCAAAGTATGTCTTGGCCATCAGAGTAAGGTAATTATCCCAAATCGTATCATTAATCTCTCTAATCGGTGTATTCGTAACCAATTCATTCTTTAATTCCGCAAGTGATCCAACAACTAATTTTACTTCAGATCTCGCATCCTAATTTGAATACAATAATATATTTTATTAATACAGTATGTCTACCTGGAGACTTGACATATCCTAAAACGACTGTTTTTTCCCTTAAATTTTTTGGGGGATTGGGACGTAACCCGGATTTACACTAAACCGGACTTCAGGAGCAATTTTTAAATATTTTCAATTTTGAATTTGATCGAAATTTTTATTTTTTTTATTTTTTTTTGAAAATTGCTTCTGAGGTGCTGTCTGACGTAAATCCGGTGTTATCTCACTTTTCCCCAAAAAAATTTTACGGGGAAAGAATGCGTTGGGATTTGTCAAGTCTCCAATTAGATACATCTTCATGATTTAAAGGTAACTTTGCAAAAAAGTCCGAAATATTTTGACAAACCTCTCCCAAATTCTCTCCAATTTCATTTTTATCCCGAGACGTGTGATCTATGACTTTGGTAAGAATCACAGGCAGTCGGTATCCCATCGTTTTGAATGCAAATCCTCTAAAACAGAATATTTAAGTTAAACCTTTGAATTTGTCAAGGCTGTGTATATTAAATAACAAACATTAACAGTATTTTGCTCGTTCGCATTTACACGCATGACAATAATATTACAAGGTTTTTCTTTTTAAAATTGCTTTTCATAATATTGTAAACGTAGTGGACGAACTAAGAAAAGTAGTCGTAAATAGTAAAAAATAGTATGTAAGCTAAGATGATTTATTGGGTTTTCATGTAAGTGATGTAAATAATGAAAAACCTTCTGTATCTTGCACTCAAAGGAATTCCGACTGGATTTACTTCGTCCAACAAATTGGCCACCCAGTTGCTGCTATTTTCTTGGGGAATCAACATAATTTCAGAAAGCAGCTTGCAGATTTAAATCTAATATTCAATTTACAATTAAGGCGCTGTTTATCTGTAAATTCATAAGCATTTGATATCATCGAAAACAATAAAATTGACATTAATATAAGAATTTCATGATTATATGCCATAATAATTATAACTTTACATTCTACTCCTTTAAAAATCTGGTTACCTGATTCTTCTAAAGCTTTTAACAATGTTCAGTATTCTTCTAGGCAATTAACAAATCGTAGTTTTCCTTGCTTAATAGTCAATTAGTTTGGCTCTTGGTTTTTCACACATTAATTTAGTGCAATCTGGACTTTTAAAGATTCTGAACAGGCCGGAGTACGTAAAAGTACGTACTCTCAGACTTATTTATGTAATTTATATACAAACAACTTGATAAACTTAATGACCCTAAATTAGGCTGTGCTACAAATAACCTAACTGTAATTACGCCACTATCTATGCTTAATGGCTACAACTAGATTTTCACTAGAACATCTCTTAGCCATTAGTTAAATGCATGGTCTTAATCTTAACCTTAATAAAATTACTTTACTACATTTTCACACTAATTGGTATAATATTAGTATAATTAATTAGTATAGTAATTAGGTTGGTTTTACCCTAAACTATAAGATTAGTAATTTTTATATAATGTTTAATGTTCGTGTATCCGGGTTACTAGGAATAATTCATTTGACTATCATTTTTATGCACGTACTATGTATGATATCCTCATAACTCTGGAAGGCATTGACCGATTTGGATAAAACTTGGATTTAGAAAAAAGACTAATTAATATCTTATACTATAAAATGCATATTTCAAATATAATCTATCCGGGTTAATTCTTCTTGTGATTGTTTAACATATCTCTTAACGTGAAATGGGATTCCAAGAAATAAGTTATTTATATTTCAGTTGTATTTGCGTTTATCTTGAATTACATAATTACTCTAAACAGAATTCAATTTTAATTTATTTACATAATTGATTTTTCAATTTCACTCCAGAAAATTAAATTATAATGTCTACATCAACGGCTACGGTTTTTTGACAAGAACGCCAATTTGCAAATTTCGTTTGCACACTGCTAAGTAAATATTTAGTATGCTGTTTGGTAATTGCAATAGACATTATCACTTTTAGACTTAATGGCTACATATTTGTACTTACTTTTACTTTACTTAACTATTTCTATTATCATTATGATTGTTCTACTTCGATTACATTCCAAACTGAATTTAACTAGGCATTAAAATTAATCTAGGATAAATTATTGTTACGATTGCCAAGGATTCTAAACAAAGAATTCATTTACCTGATTGTTATTGTTTAGAATTGTAAAGTTACGAAAAATAATTATAAATCGATGGAAAATTATTTATCAAATTCGATTAAAGGCAGTTGAGGCACAATTATTACGTTATTAGATATTTAGATAAATACATTTATACAAGGCAGTTATTATCTTTGTTAAAGAAAAGCTATTTTTCTGAATGAAATTTAATTCTACGAACTTTTTAAAATAAACTCTAGGACAAGGATTGATATGGATTGACGAGAATTGATAAGAATCGACTGCAGATTAGCACTTCATTAAAATACCTTTACAATTCAAAATCTACTGTTCCATTTCTTTAGTTTCGACATGATTGGATCATCATTTTTGTATGCCATTTCTGGAAAATAATTATGCGCTGAAAGAGAGCCTCAATGAGCTTTTGCACATTAAGGCTACCCAGACTTTCAAATCTATCCTAATCGATTGCTTCTCCTTTCCCATTGCTGCTCTTATCGGTGAACAAAAAGAATCTCCCCATTCCATTAACATTCTTACTAAATTCATAATTCAAAGTTGCATATGTGACTGACCAATTTTTTCCCCCAAAAGCAAGTTTCTCACTGCTGCTGTTTCTCCAATGATTTACAATAGACATTAGGTCTTGAAGTTCATCAAGCACTAACTCAGAAGCGAACTCTATTATAAGTTTGGCGGCTGTAAATTTGCGTAAAATTCTTTCTACGTCACAAAAAGGGTAGCCGTATAAAATAAGAGTGTCCAACTGCCAAGGAACATCAGAGGTTGGAATGATTTTGTACAATTTCACATTTTTTATCGAGTTCGGCAAAATTATTGCAGAGTTGAAATCGATATATTGCATAAGAAAAGACAGGAGTTGAAAATCAACCAACGAAGTGCAGTTAGTGAAATCTAAAATTCGAAACTCACAAGCTCTGGAAATGTGTATTGACAAAGATTTTAATATTGGATAGACGAATATCACTGGTTGAGGAAAAGTAAAGAAAGAAAGGGATCCAGAAATCTGAAAGTAAAGGTGTTCCAGATTTTTCGGCAAAGATTCTAGATCGACGGAGTCAGCACTATCCGGACCTGGAATTGATTTTATTTCCATTCTGTTTCCAATGCAAATGCAACCCTTGATTTGAAGAGAGTTTGTTTTCCACTGGCTATTGCGGAGGCCCACTAGCTCTACTACGTTCCTTAAATTAAGATGTTCCAAATCTTTTGTATCGCTTCCAACATCCAATTTCCAAAAATTATCATCTAGGATTAGTTTCTTTAATTTAGAAAAGTCGACAAAGTCATTGATTAATAATTTTTTCCCATCTCCCATTTTAAATTGCTTTCCTTCATAGGTCACAGTGCAAGCACATAAAATTAGTTCCCTCGGGACAATTTTTCCATCGACAAGAATTTCACATCTCGACAGGTATAAATTTTGAACGTTTTCCAACATTTTAATGGACACCGTGAATTTGTTTTCTGAAGAACCGATATTCAATGTGGTCAACATTGGAGTGATGTAGCGATTCAGGTCAATACACTCTTGAGTAGGCTCACAGAATAATCGGAAGCAAACACTTGTCAAAATCAAAGATCCTCGCTCTTTCCAAAAGTATTCCAGTGTACGTCGGTTAATGCACCCTTCAAATAGAATTTCATTTTTAGGCAATTTTTAGGCAATTAACTCGTCACATCTTTGTGTTTCAAATGTCGAATAACGTTGTCCAAAATCTAAAATGTGTTAATTGGCTCCAATTATTTACTCAGCAATGAGATAACGAGTTTTTAATTATATCTTAAGTAATTATACTTATTTTAAAAGAAATATTCAGAATTCTTCACAAGTGCATTCATTAAAGGATGGCTTTCTGTGACACTTGGAGAACTGTTTTCCGAAGCATACTTCTTTGTGGAAACTGGATCCTCCACATCTCGTGAATTATTTTCTTCCATGTAGACCAAATCTCAAATCTGTTAATTTTAATGAAATAATAAACTTCAGTCAGTTGTGCGGCACAAAAAATCCCAAACGTTTAATTACCCAAAAATTACCAGCAGAAATTAAAAATATTACGAATGAAAACTCATTTAAAAATGAGCTAATTTTTTACTTTACTACAAAATATTTAAAAATATGATAATTTAAGTATTTACTAAGCCAGTAGATTGCATCACAAACTCACACTGTGGATTGGGTCTGTGAATAGAATTATTTATTATGGAAATAGTGATTTCAGTGGAATACAACAGAAAACCATATAAAAAATCAAGATTTGGAGGTTTTTCTCGGAAAAGTTTTTTTATTTGGGTGTAACCCCCCTCTAGGGGTAACTTCGCCCCCTTATGGTGGAAAATTCTGAAACCGATATCAGACCTTCCTTACCACTACTGGAGCTTAAGTCCTGAGTTTCGTTGCGGAATTCAACACACTTTTTGAGTTATAGCATTTTGAAGCCAAAAAATTGTCGTTTTATGACCCTCTTTGAAACCTGATAACTCAGAAATGGGAAAACATTTTTCATCGTTCATATTTTTATAAAATATTAGGCATATAAGTACATATGGTGGTGTTGCTAACTCGGCGTAGACAGAGCTAATTTGGAAGATATACCACTCCAAACTTTAGGTAGCAATGGGTAAAATTTTTCAGCCGATGCCTTTTTATCAGGTAGCCGAAGTACCCCCTAACTAATTTCGCAAATTCGCAGCAGAAGCAATATATTGGCCGTGAATAAGAATCTTACATGCCTTGACCGGCATGTAATACCATGGATAATTGTCAACGTATTTCATTGCCAATTCTTGGCAAAATTTTTCAAATCATTGCAAATTTTCAAATTTTCGAATTTTTAAAGTTCCAAATTAGTTCAAAATTTTCAAATTGCAAATTCTAAATTAACAAAACGTCGTCATATAAACTCATAAGATATGAGTTACAAAGTTAGCGGTACGTCGGTACTGATAAATAGGCATCGGTGAAAAATGTACCATGTACTAAGTTGGAGTTGTATATCTCACAATTTAGCTCGTCTACGCGATTCGCACCCCCATAGTATATATGCCTAATATTTATAAAAAACGAAACGATGAAAACTGTTTCATTGTGCGGCTCGGTTCACGCGGGTCTCCCCCGAAATTTGGGCTTCACCCTGCTCCCTCAAAACGTGGTTGCCAGTCCGCACGAAACTCCGGACTAAGCTCATTCGTGGTGAGGAGGTCTGATATCGGTGTCAGAATTTTCCACATAAGGGGGTCGAATTACCCCAGAGGGGGTCCCCCACTCCCCAAATTTTCGAGAAAACCTCAATGATTTTTTCTTGGTTTTGTGTACCCTGAACCACTATGCCATCCTTCCCTCATTCTCTCCCCGCCCCACCACAGTTGACGCACCGCCCCCCCTAGTCCCGTGTCGTGTCGCCTCGCATATGGGAATGTCTTTCTCTACGTCATCGCGCTTTCCGGCCCGTCCCCCTCCTTTCCCCTTCTCCTTCCCCGCTGGGCCCTCTATTCACTTCCGGTCATGCCCTCATTCTGAAGGCCGTATCCTGCATGCTTCCGTCCCTGTCCCCCCCCCCCTGTCTTTCGTCCTCGCCTCCTCCCCCCCTCCCGCCCTCTTCTTTTCTCCCATTTCCTTCCCGTTTCCCCCCCTGCGCGGTCTGTCTTCTCCCCGGCCTCCCCTGTTTGTTCCTCTCTCCTTCTTCTCTCCTCCCGTTCCCGTTTTCTGCTCTCTTTTTTCCTCCTCCTCTTCCTCTCCCTCCCGTCCTCCCTCCTTTTCTACTTCTCCTCTTTCCCCCCTTTTCTCCTTTTCCTGCCTCCTTCTTTTCTTATGCTCCCTCCTCTCCTTCTTTCGTCCGCCCCCTATCTCTCCCTCTCTTTTCCTCTTTTCTTCTGCCTTTTAATGTCTCCTCTCCCCTTGTTGTTCCTTTTTTTTCCTTTTCGGCCCCCGTATCCCTCCCCTGCCTCCTCCCCCCTCTCCTTCTTTCTCCCTCCCTCCTGCCCCCTGCAGCTTGCGCTTTCGTCCGCATGCCGCCCGTGTCTGTTGGCTCGTCCCTCCGCTTTTTTCCCCCTTGCCGTGTCCACTTTCTCCCTGCGTGCCCTTGTCTGTCTTGCTCTCTTTCCCCCCTCTCCTTCGCGTCTCCTCCCCCTGTTCCCCCTTGCTTCTCCTCCTCCTCTCCCTTTCGGTTTTTGCCCTTCTCCCCCCCTCCCCCTCTTTTCTCCTTTCGTTGTGGCCGGTTTCCTCTCGTTCCCCTTTTTTGGCCTTTGTCCGGCCCTTCCACTTTCCCTTCTCTGTCCTTGTCCCCTCCTCTTCTCCGCCTTCTTCCTCCCCTCCCTTCTCTCTTTTCCCCTCCTTCCCCGTTTCTGCTGCTCTTCCCTTCTCCCTCTTCTTCCTCTTTCCCGCTCGTTCTTCTCTCCCTTGTTCTTTCGTGCCCCCCCGCTTCTTCCTCTCCTCCCTTTGCACTTCCCTCTCCCCCTTTCCTTCCCCCCCCTGTTTCGTTCCCCTTTCTTTTTTTCCCCCCTTTCGGCTCCTTCCTTTTTTTTTTTCTCTTCCCCCTCCCTGCTCCTCCCTCTCCCTCCCCTCCCGCCCCTCTCTTTCCTTCCCTCCCCCCCGCTTCCTCTCCTTTTCCCTGTCGTTGCTTTCGCGCGTGGCGCTCTTTTTCTCTTTGTCTCTCTCTTTCCTTTTCTTGGCCGCCCCCCTTGGCTCTCCCCTGGTCCTTGCCTCGCCCTTCACCCCTTCCTTTCCGTCCTGGCCCCGGGCTCTCCCCCTGCCTTCCCACCCCGCCCTCGGTTCTGTCCCGCTTCTCCTTCTCCCTCTCTGTCCGTCTCTCCCTTCCCCTCTGCGTCTCTTCTCTTTGCCTTTTTTTTTCCCTTCCCCCTTTGCCCCCTGCTTCTGTGCTTTCCCCTTAGCCTTCTCCCGGTTCGTCCCCCTCCCTTTCCCCTCTCCCCCTCCGGGGCCTTCCCCGTCCTTCCCTGATTCCTTCTCCACCCTGCTATTCTTGGCCATTGGCTCCTCTTGTTTCCCCATCTCCGTTCCCTCTCGCCCGTGTTCCCTTTGGCCACTCCCCTGTCTCCGTTCGCCTCTGCCTTCTCCCCTTCTCCCCGCTTATTGTAAATCATTGGAGAAATAGCAGTTTTGAACAACTTTCTTTTGGATATTTAGATGTTGATGAAACAGAAAGATATCTTTTATTCACCAATAAGAATAGCGTTAGCGATGGGAAAGGGGAAGAAATCGATTCGGATAGATTTGAAAAGCTGAGTAGTCTTAATTTGCACAAGGACTTATTGCCATTTATGGGATCATTTTAAATATGTAAAAAATGTGTTGATAAATGTGTTTTTGGTGAAACTAAAGAAATGACATTTTTAGTTTGTACTCAAAAAACTAAATTAAAACTTTGTACGTTGTTAATTTGTAGTCAGAATGATGATAATTGAGGCTGGATAATTAATGTTTGTTCAGTAGGTAAACGCATTATGTAAGCAAAGTTTTCATTTTTGTTGAGGCAAACCAATTATTTTACGGTGTATATACTTAAATAGAAGCCTAAGTCGAATTAACTAAATACATAAATAAAATAAGTTTAGCAAATAAAGGGAATTAAGTAAAAGTAATCAAAAATGATTATTTATTTCGTCTGGAAATTTATAAAACAGAATTTGTACTTATGAGTCTGGAAAATTCAATGTGTATATAACTATTGTAAATAGAGAAAGTAATAATGTTCATGTATGAGAATGTCAGAGAAAGTAATATAGTATAAGTAGTCATTTCGGAATGTACGGATTAGAAATAGTGTATAGAAGTAAATGCTTAAAAATTGATTGTGTCGTCCGAAAACAGTTTAGGCAAGTTTTTAGCTTATTATTATAGCTTATATTTAGATTTCAAGGAAGATTTTGTAAATATAAATTTTGGATATGTGAATCCTACATTCCTTTAATTCTTCTAGAATAAGTATGTATTTTAAGATAACAATTTGGGAATAAATAATTTCATTCAGTCTTTAAATTCTTGGACATTATTGAGAAGTTCTGTCTTCTCAGTCTTCTGTCGAAAACATCCTTGATTGAATATCCATGCTTTGGGCTGACAGTCGGTATACTCAATTGTTTTTGTATATTTTACTAAAGCACACATTGTATAACCAGTAGAAAAAAATGAAGAAGTAAGAAGTGATTTCGAATCGAAATTATTAAATAATATTTAAATTAATTATCTACGCATCAAAGTCTCTATGCCAATTTTTGGAACCCGCTCCAATTTAAGAAATAAATTATTTCCAGATTACGTTTACATTTATCATGAATTCTGTAATTACTATGAAAAATTTAATTTATTCAGTTTATTTACATATTTGGATAATCGGAGCAACAGTTTCTTTCCGGAAAATAAAATTATATTTTCTACATCAACGGTTTTCTGATCACAAAACCAATTTACAAATTGCTATAGTATCCCACACAATATAATTATGCCAAAAATTACTATTTGACTTACTTAAATATTTACTTCTATTATTAACATTTTATTACAATTCCGGACACCCCGAATTTCTACTTTCACCTGTAATTAATTATAGGACAAAGATTATTGCTCGGGTTTACAAGGATTGGATGGATTTCCTTCATTCCTGCATTGCCCATCTCTAAATACTCACAAAGCAATGACTAACTTTCTAGATTTTGAATACAAAATCGAATTACAGGACAAATTACTTAATCACTTATTAACTAAATTTAGTTTATTTATCTACTACTTACTTACTTCAGCCTAAAAAACTTGTATATTAGTATACATCTCAAAAACTGGATTGCTTTAATAATTAATAGCTTTGCAATTCCTAACACAAATGCGTTTAACTATTGAATGAATGATAATGTAGAGACATAATTATCTTTTTAAATTAACTCTAGGACAAAGAATTACTAGAATTGACAAGTTTTGGTTGTAGATAAGCAATTAATTAAAGACATCTGCTCAGAAAAAAGTCTACATTTTTATTTCTATTTCCTTAGTTTACGCAAGATTCGATTAATATAATTACCCATTTATTATTTTCTAATTCTTCTATTGACAAATAATTAAAAGCGCATTCTAATATAGGGACTTACGTGCTTGTGCACTTTAAGACTGCTGAGGTTTTCAAATCTATCAAAATCAATTGCTTTTCCTTTCCCATTCCTACTCTTATCGGTCAACAAAAAGAATTGTCCTACTCCATCAACACTTTTCCAAAATTCGGAATTCAAATTTTCATTACTACCAGACCAATTCACTTCTCCAAAAGCCAGTTGTTCAATACTACTATTTCTCCAATAATTTATAATGAACATTAAGTTTTCCTCGCGCAGTAAATTACAGTCGAACTGTATTACAAGATTGGTCGCTGTAAAATGGTTTAAGGCACTTTCTACGGATGAAAACGAATAGGTGTGCAAAATAAGAGTATCCAATTCCCAAGGAACATCACTGGTTATAGGGACATTGCGTAATTTCAGGTTTCTAATGGAGTCGGGTAATTTTAATCGGTGGAAACCCGTGCTTTCCACATCAGAAAAATTAGAATTGCTAAGTTGAAAATCAATTAACGAAGTGCAATTTGTAAAGTCTAAGATTCGAAAATCGTGCGTTAGCAAAATTCGGATTGTCAAAGATTTTAGATTAGGATACACGCAGATCAGTGGTTGAGGAAGAAAAAAGAATGATCCAGAAATACGAAACCAAAGATGTTCAAGGGTCGGAAGAGAATGAACTTCGGAGTCATCATTGTCAATGCCGGGAATAAAATTGATTTCCATTTTGTGTCCAATGCAGACACGATCCCCGATATTAACAAAATTTGACTTCCACTGACTATTGCCGACACCTATTAACTCTATGCCTTCCAATTGAAGATGCTCCAACTCATTCGTATCCCTTGCAACATCCAATTTCCAAAAGTTATCTTGTAGGTTTAGTTTATTTATTTTGGAAAAGTCGACAAAGTTATTGATTAATATCTTTTGTCTGTTTCTATTTTGAGGATCTCCCCGTTCAAACAGTTTTCCGCCATGAAAAACGCGACAAAGCACTAAATCTAAATCCTTGGGGACAATTTTTCCATCCAAAATAATATCACACCTGAATAGACTTAAATTCTGAATGTTTACCAACGTTTTAAGAGAAATTTTTAGTTTGTTTTGTAATGAAAATTCGATTTTCAACGTGGTTAACATTGGCGTGATGAAGGGATTTAGATCAATAGACTCTTTAGTAGTCTCACAAAAAAACCAAAAGTAAACATTTGTTAAAGTCGAAGATCCTCGCTCTTTCCAAAAGTATTCCAATGTACGTCGGTTAATACCTCCTTTGAATACAATAGTATTTGTAGGAAATTCAGCAGGTGATGGAAATGTGCTTTCAAAAGTATCTCTTAACACTTTATTTTTCTCCGCGAATTCAACAGCACGTTCCTTCAACTCCCGGTTTGGCAAATTCGAGCTGATCGTTTCAACTTTAATCCTTGAAATTTTCCAAAACGCGTCTTGAGATACTTCGTTCCACTTCCAACACACCAAACGAAAGTTCTTCAAATCGTCGTATTTTAAATGACGAATAATATTATCCAAAACCTACACATATACCTCAATTAATAAATCCAGTATTTAGTTAAAAGATACATTAATCATAATTATACCCAAAGTAATTTTTCTATTTTACATAAAGAAGTATTCAATAGCCCATACTATTTCGGTCATTAAAGGATGGCCTTTTGTAACAATTCGAGAATTCCTTTCAGAAATTTCGTCTTTTGTGGAAACTTGATTCTCCACATTTCCATTTCCTGTTTGGTCTTGTTCCATCTTGGCCAAATCTGTTAATGTAAATGAAATAGTGAATTTTGGTCAGTTATGTGGCACAAGAAATATTCAGTGTTTAATTTTATGGACATTTTAGTTTATTATACGTTTATATTTCAAAACTTCCAAAATCTAACAACAGATATTTAGTTTATTTTACAAATAGTGACAACAGCAAAACTGTTATCCAAACTTAACTAGCTCCGGGTACAAGGGTCAAGTTTCAGGTTTAAATTCTGAAATCTCAATTATTTTTACCTTCAAGTTCTAGAAAAGTTAAAAAACACAGTAAAATATTATTGTAGTTTTCAATTTCAGTCTACCAAACTACCAATCGATCCAGTTTTTAATGTTTTTCTGTAAAGTTTGGCTTTTATCTCAACAAATAGAAAATTCCGAATGACCATTCCAAATTACTATATTTTACTAATATCATTTTTTTCGTTTATAGGAGCAACAATACTTACCTTTATTTAATTATTTATAAGCATATGGAAAGTTAAAGATTGCTGGAAACTATGTGGACGTGGAAATCACGGCAGTCATATTCTATGAAGTCAAATATCGAGCGCCAATAAAGCATGCTAGTCCTTGCAAAACTCCCCAGTAAATATTCTCAATGATGAGAATTATCGCAAGGTTGCTGGATAGTTGTTGGCGAACTTATTTGCAATGCGATTAATAAAAATTAATTATCCCTAACTCAGTTTTCTTCATTGACAAGTGGAAAAAATGAAAAGCTTTTTTTAGGATTTGACTTTTTTCATTGAAAACATTATTGTGGATTTGTTTCTTCGATATTACGATAATCTGCTATATTTTATCGATTACAAAAGAATTAGGAAAACGCAAAACATCAGTAGACAAATTGAAATTACGAAATGAATAAGTGTAAGTTTCATAAATTGTACCTGTGTTATATATTCTATCATGGAGTGAAACAATAGTCAATTTTCTTGAAATATCCTATTTCTGACAAACAAAGCTGATACATATACGTTTTATGACATTAGTATTTATATTTTATATTATATATTTATATTTCATTTTATATTTTTATAGTTTGGATATTTCAAAGATGCTTTCGATAGGAACTTCCAATATTGTCCAAGAATTTAATGAATTAATAAAACTATTTATTTCCAAACTGTTAACTTAAATTACGTACTTATTCTAGAAGAATTAAATTTACTGTAGCCAATGTAGGCTTTACATGATCAAAATTTCGGCTTTACATTGCCTTTCTTGAATGTTAAGGCTGACTAAAGCGTTTCCGGACAATACAATCAATTTACAAGTTATTACAATTTCAAGAGTAAATAATTCATATCCTATTTTGCAAATAAAATAACTTTTACAAAAATCGCTTTCGCACTTACTTTAATTTATTACATAGTTTTACTTACTCTAACTTATTTGTTTACTAAGTTTTACATAACTAGCTATTTTATTTCCAATCCGTACATCCCAAAATGAACATAATTACTATGTCATTATAACTGTAATGTCTATCTAAACGTTTTCCAGACCAACCAATAAATCAATTTACAAATTGCGTTTTATAAATTTCTGTACTAAATAATTCACTTTTCGATTACTTTTACTTAGGTAATTGCCTTTATTTACTACACTTACTTTATTTAAGTATTTACTAAATTCGACTTAGACTGGTATTGTTAAGTATACTTATACATGTAGATTGAATCGACAAAATGATAACTTTGTTACATAATTTGTCAAATGGCGTAGTGGCAATGAGGTATAATATTACCGTTCATTAGATAATGCATTTAAATAGGCACCTATTATTTTGTGACGTAAATCCATTTACGAAGGAAATCCACTCTCCGACTCATATAAAGTATATAACTCTAGCACAGATAATTAATTAATGAAAAATGAGGCCAAATTTCAGTGATGTAATCCAAAGCTGATATGCTAACTTGCACTGCAGAGCAATGCATATTTAGGTAACAAAGACTGAACAACGAAAAATTATGAGAAAAGGACCCAAAATTTCCGAACTTGGGGAATGACAATTATTATAATAAAAAATGGCGGCTGCCAGGCAAGGAGTCAATTAAATTCTATATTTTACAAATATTGTCAACCACCACTGACGACGAACACGACGAGAGAATTTTCATCATTTTCGTGGGTATAATTTTTTCTGGGCTACATGAATTTTTTCATGTGTTTTAAGGTTACAACTGCTCACAAATGATTTGGAACATATTTGACATTTATAAGGTCTTTCCCCAGTATGAATTCTTTTATGTCTTTTAAGGTCGCCACTGGTGACAAATGACTTAGGAGCATATTTCACATTTATAGGGTTTTTCCCCGGTATGGTATCTTTGGTGAACATTAAGTTCACTATTAGCTCTAAAACCCTTGCCACAGAAACTACAGCTGTAGGGCTTTTCTCCAGTATGAATTCTTTCATGTAATTTAAGGCTTACAGAGTATCTAAAAAGTTCATTACACCAAGAACAACTATACCGCTTTTCTCCAGTATGAATTCTCTCATGTCTTCTAAGGTCACCACTTCTCACAAAAGATTTGCAACAAATTTGACATTGATATGGCCTTTCCCCGGTATCACCGCCCGCAAATGCTTTGCAGCATATTTCACATTTATAAGGTTTTTCCCCGGTATGAATTCTTTGGTGAACCTTAAGTTCACTTTTGGATTTAAAATTCTTACCACAGAAACTGCAATTGTGCGGTTTTTCTCCAGTATGGATTCTTTTATGGTATTTAAGAATAGTAACGCTACTAAATAATTTTCCACACAGCACACAACTGTAAGGCTTTTCCCCAGTATGAACTCTTTCATGTATTTTAAGATCAAAAATGGTCACAAATGATTTCTCGCAAGTGTTACAACTGTATGGCTTTTCCCCACTATGAACATTTTTTTCATGTTGCTTGAGGTAAGCACTGTGCCCAAAAGATTTTCACGATTAATCAAGTTTCATTATTTGCTGCTGCGGAACAATTTTTCGATATTGCTAGTCATATTGCAATTTATTTGTTTTCGTTACCATTTTCAACTTTTGTTCGTTCTTGCAATTCTACATGTCGTGATTTCATGGGAGTGCTTCTTTTACTGCTTTGTTTAGTAATCACCACGTTGATTCTCGTCAGTAATACTTTCGGTTGTAAACGGGAGTCAGCCATTACTTAAATAAATGATTTTGAGCGAACATGAAAAAATTTCATGTAAAGAAACAGCGCAAAGCACAATAAAAACTACTTTTCTTTTTTTCTAGTTTCGCAACTCTAGTTTCAGAAAACCCATTTACCGCATTTCTTTCCATTCTCGTTGTAAAGTATTATTTAAAAGATAACAGTCGAAATTCCTCGGGTCATAAAAGTAATAATTTTCAATGGAAAGGATTTTGGCACCGTATGTATTGTATGTTAGCCACCATAAGGAAAATAAATTAGGAATAATATGAAATGGAATTCCAATTTAACGATTAGGCTACGATTTTCTGACCACGACACATATTATCAAATTTTGCTTTACACATTGCTAAAGTAAATATTTAGTATACTGTATTGTTAGGTAATTATAAGAGATATAATTTTTTTAGTTACTCGCTTATTTCTATTGTCATTATAACTATTCTTTTACGATTCGCATTCCGACATTCAGAAGTGAATTTAATAGCTAAATACTGTATATGGTTTTCTTTAACAAAAGTAATATTATGCATTTATATTTACATCATTAGATACCTATGCATTTAGAATTGTAAATTTAAGAAAAATAATTATAAATCAATGGAAAATTATTTGTCCATTTGGAGAAGTTGCATAATTATTACCGATCATTAGATAAATGCATTTAAATAAGGCACTTATTATATTTGTTGATGTACATCCATTTTATGAAGGAAATTTAATTTTCCGACTCCTATATAGGTAAATTAACTCTAGCACAGAGAATTGCTAAATGTGACTAAAATAGGCACTTAATTAAAGATATCTTTAATTTGCGATGTCAATATTTCTTTATTGACTAGTTAATGTTTACTAACAATGGATCACATTAATTCACACATTATTTTTGTATTCCTTTTGGCAAATAATTACAAGCTCACATTGCGCTTTAAGTTCTTGTGCAATTTTAGACTACTCAGACTTTCAAATCGGTCAAAGTCAATTGCTTCTCCTTTCCTATCGCTGCCCTTATCGGTGAACAAAAAGAATGTTCCCATTCCATCAACACTTTTACGAAATTCGGATTTCAAAGCTGGATTTGCGTCTGACCAATAAATCCCTCCTAAAGCAAGTTCCTGACTACTACTATTTCTCCAATGGTTTACAATACACATTAGGTGTTCCTCTTCACCGAGTTCTAAATCATAATGAAACTCTATTACAAGTTTGACGGTTGTGAGATTGCGTAAAAATCCTTTTACGAAACAAGGAGTGTAGTCGCATAAAATAAGGGTGTCGAGGTACAATTGCCAAGGAACATCACTGTTTGGAATGACTTTGTGCAATTTCATATTTTTAATCGAGTTCGGTAAAATTATTCGGTTGAAATCAAAGTGTACATCACCAAAATAATTTCCAAGTTGAAAATCAACCAACGAACTGCAATTTGTGAAGTCCAAAATTCGAAAATCAGTTGTAGAAATTTGGATTGTCAAAGATTTTAGGACTGGATACACGAATATCAGTGGTTGAGGAAGAGCAAAGAAAGATCCACAAATTTCAAAGCCAAGACGTTCAACAAATTTCGGCAAAGATTCAAAATCGACTCGGTCACCACTATTCAGACCGGAAATTGAATTGAGTTCCATTCTGTCCCCAACGCAAATACAAATACAATTCCCGATATTCACAAAGTTTGTCTTCCACTGACTATAGCGAAGGCCTACTAGCTCTACGCAAGTTAAATCAAGATGCTCCAACTCTGTGGCATCGCTTCCAACATCCCACATCCAAAAATCATCAATTAGGAGTAGTTCCTTTATTTTGCAAAAGTCGACCAAGTTATTGATTAAGTTTTGGTCTGTTTGTAGAATCTCCCGTTTTAAATTGCTTTCCTTCATAGGTCACAGTGCAACCACTTAAAATTTGTACCCTGGGGACAATTTTTCCATTTGCAAGAATTTTACATTCCGTCAGACTTAAATTTTGAATGTTGGACAACATTTCAAGGGAAACCGTGAATTTGTTATGTTTACAAAAATCGATCGTTAATGTGCTTAACTTTGGAGCTATGTAGCGATTGAGGTCAATAGACTCTTTAGTAGGTTCACAGAAGGATCGGAAATAAACACTTGTCAACGTCACAGGTCCTCTCTCTTTCCAAAAGTATTCCACTGTGCTTCGGTTAATGCACCCTCCAAATAGGATTTCATTTGTGGGCAATCCTACCGGCCCTGGAAATGTACTTTCAAAAGTGTCTGTTAGCATTTTGTTTTCGTCAGCTAATTCAAAGGCACGTTCTTCCAACTCGTCCTCTAGCAGTTCTTCGTCTTCGTTGCTGCCACTAACTTTAATCCTGGACGATTTCCAAAATTCATTTTCAGCGACTTGGTTCCACCTCTGACACACAAGACGAAGATTCTTCAAATCTTTGTATTTCAAATGTCGAATAATGTTGTCCAAAACCTAAAATAATGTGTTGGCTTCAATTAATAAATCTACATTAAGTTAAACGAGTTTTTAATTATATCCAAAATAATTATTTGGATTTAAAAAAATATTCGCAATCCTTTACCAGTTCATTCATTAAAGGATGGCCTTCAGTGGCAAGTCTAGAAATCTTTTTCGAACCATTCTTGTTTGTGGAAACTGAATCCTCCACATTTCGGGAAAGACATTTGCCAATTGTTTGTAGTCCAAATCTTAAATCTGAAAACGGTAAATGAAATGGTGGAAACGGTTGTGGCACAAGAAAAACCCACGGTTAATATTTATTTCAGCTATTACATTTTTATTTCTCAAATGACTTACCAAAAAAATTAAAACAGATATTTAGCTTGTTTAGCTGCAGAAATCCAATAACGAATAATAAGTCTCCCGCTCATGAAGCCATCATCCTTTCGTGATTATATTTGTCTTGGGAATGACACACAAATGACGTTCTCAGTTTAAGGGGAAGCCGTCTCCGGTCGCGTCAAACTGCTTTACGAAGGGTGAGAGGTGAAGTAGGTCCGAGCTCTAATTAACGCACACAAGAAAATTGAACATAATTAGAAAAAGAATAAAATTATTAAATTAATGAGGTTTTCTACTGCATTTATTCCTTCAAATCCAGAAAAACATTTCGAGTACTACGTATTTCAGATTCGATAGTTTTTCCGAATTGTGCAACTTTTTAATTCAGTTTGCATTGTTCTGTAAATTGTCTATCAAAATAAATAAAATATCTACACTTGCTTAAAAAGTCAAAAAGTTTGTGGAAGGATCGTGCATTTATGAAAGGCTCAATTCTTTAACACAATGTGTTACGGGACAGGCACATGTTTTACTATGGGTGCCATCAACTGCATAGCTATTTATCACAACTATTACAAATCAATAATAAAATTTACGTGCGCAAATAAAATGGTAAACTCACGAAAATAAATTATGAATATATTACAAAACTTATATTGTATAATACACAACACAACGGTATTATATAAAGTGTATTATAACAGATATCAGTTAATTAACTGTTATTTAACATTTTATATAGCTTTTACTGTGGGGAAGAACGGGAGTAGGTCTCATAAACGGGAATTTTGGGTTACGTGATTTGTACAGTCTCCTGCCTTTATTTCTTGCGTGCATTAACATTATTTACATAGCTTACTAATTAACAAGCTTCTCCGATTTTATACTCTCATCTGGCTGCACATACATATTTCCTAAAGGATTTACAATGTAAAACAAAACTGAAACTAGAAATAACTCTTCATTTAAATACACTTTAGGTAAATAACTTTAATCGATAAAAAGATATACAGATATCAAAGCTTTCCATTGTGGTTACTTTCGGACAATTTTTAAACTTCTACTTTTTCTTTTTGTACTTACGTAATATTATAATATTAAACTTTTGGAATTTAGAAAATTCCAGAATTAATTATACCTTTTGTCTTACTCGAAATAATATTTAGCATTTACATTCACAAACATCTGATTCCTTTGAACTCGCACACATTTTCGGAATTATTTTGTCTCATTAATTTTTAAGAAATGTTTAACTAAGGATAAAATGTTAGAATATTATTTAAAATTTTATATATACCATGGATGAACCATAAAAATGAAAATATTGTTTTGTAGTGCACAGTGTAGTAAAAGTAAGCGTATTTTAGTTAAATTCACTTGAATTGATTTTATCTGGATTTTAAAAGAGAGCTAGCGCGCAATTGAAAGACAAGAAAGTTAAGAATCAGATTGAAAATTTATTCTCTTCAAGAAAACATTTTCTTTCTGTTTGGCTTGTTAGCAAAGTAAAGTCGCATTTTGTCATCCCAGATTTAAGGGAGCGTACAAAAATTACGAAGTCACTATTTTCGGATTTTTAACACCACCCTCCTTTTTGAAAGCCTTAAGGAAATTGCTGCACACCCTAACCTGTCTTTGAAGACTTACAGCACTCTTTGCCAGCAATAACATTGTGAGTAAACTTATTACAGTTTTACACCGAAAACGATCGCAAAACTTGGGTTAAGAGCTTCCAACTCCGTTTAGAGCAGTGTTAATTCTTTCAATACTTTTGAAACAAATAAATATATTTTGTACATCTGATACTGTGTCCTAATTTGGATCACAATCTATCCCATCTTTTGTCAATTTGTTGAAAAGTTGATATCTGTTCATTTTCAAATTTACAAAATACTATTTTTACGAGTGTTTTTTAATATTTTTGCGCTACAAAAATTGAGAAACACAGTCAGTTGTCTGACACACTTTTCATTTTTGAATAATAAGATGAAGCCATATGACTGACGCCCAACCTTTTTGGGTGACCACGTAATTTGTGCACGTTACCCTTCTTCAGTTTACACACATTCTCAAGAAGGAACATGTGTGAACAGCAGACTTAACGATCTCAGTGAGCAATGCTTCATGGTTTCGTCCTTGAATGTGAGAATGAGAAAAGTAAGAAGGGGGACATTTTTATTGCCTATAGATTGTACTTCTCTATTTGGTTATATTGGTATTCGTTCAAGACAACTCCACACTTCTGACTTTGCTTGACTTAAATTATATTTTATGTATATTGCTTTTGTAAATGCTTTTAGGCTGCCGGCATCTACTTTAAATGAACTACTAGCACCCATGAGTGATATGGAAACTCAATAACGCATTAATTCTTTCATTCGCACTTTTATTTTATCAATCATTGCATTTTTGGCATATAATAAAGAATTCATTTAAAATACTTAAATACGTAAATAACTTTAATCGAATTGGAATTACTACAGGACTACAGCAGATGTAAAAACTTTCTATCGGTTACTGTATTATCTATTTAAATCACTTTCACAATGACTTTAATTTATTACACATCTTTACTTACTTATTTCTTTTCAGTTTTACGTAACTCTTTTATTGCTTATCCGTACATCCCAAAATGAACATAATTACTATGTCATTATAACTGTAATGTCTATCTAAACGTTTTCCAGACCAACCAATAAATCAATTTACAAATTGCGTTTTATAAATTTCTGTACTAAATAATTCACTTTTCGATTACTTTTACTTAGGTAATTGCCTTTATTTACTACACTTACTTTATTTAAGTATTTACTAAATTCGACTTAGACTGGTATTGTTAAGTATACCTTATACATGTAGATTTGAATCGACAAAAATGATAACTTTGTTTACATAATTTGTCAAATTGGCGTAGTGGCAAATGAGGTATAATTATTACCGTTCATTAGATAAATGCATTTAAATAAGGCACCTATTATTTTGTTGACGTAAATCCATTTTACGAAGGAAATCCAACTCTCCGACTCTTATACAGTATATAACTCTAGCACAGATAATTAATTAACGAAAAATGTGGAAAAATTGTAATAGATGTAATCCAAAGCTGATATGCGAACTTGCACTGCAGAGAAATGCACATTTAGGTAGAAATGACTGGACAACGAAAAATAATGAGAAAAGGACCCCACTTTTTCCGAACTTGAGGAACGACAATTATTATAATAAAAAATGGCGGCTGCCAGGCAAGAAGTCAATTAAATTCTATAGTTTACAAATATTGTCAACCATCACTGACGACGAACACGACGAGAGAATTTTCATCATTTTCGTCGGTATAATTTTTTCTGGACTACATGAATTTTTTCATGTGTTTTAAGGTTACAACTGGTCAGAAATGATTTGGAACATATTTCACATTTATAAAGTCTTTCCCCAGTATGAATTCTTTTATGTCTTTTAAGGTCGCCACTGGTGACAAATGACTTAGGAGCATATTTCACATTTATAGGGTTTTTCCCCGGTATGGTATCTTTGGTGAACATTAAGTTCACTATTAGCTCTAAAACCCTTGCCACAGAAACTACAGCTGTAGGGCTTTTCTCCAGTATGAATTCTTTCATGTAATTTAAGGCTTACAGAGTATCTAAAAAGTTCATTACACCAAGAACAACTATACCGCTTTTCTCCAGTATGAATTCTCTCATGTCTTCTAAGGTCACCACTTCTCACAAAAGATTTGCAACAAATTTGACATTGATAGGGCCTTTCCCCGGTATGAATTCTTTGGTGAACATTAAGTTCACTTTTGGATTTAAAATTCTTACCACAGAAACTGCAACTGTGCGGCTTTTTTCCAGTATGGATTTTTTTATGGTATTCAAGACTATTATTACTACCAAATAATTTGCCACACAGCACACAACTGTAAGGCTTTTCCCCAGTATGAACTCTTTCATGTATTTTAAGATTAAAAATGGTCACAAATGATTTCTCGCAAGTGTTACAACTGTATGGCTTTTTCCCACTATGAACTTTTTTATGTTGGTTGAGGAAAGCACTGTGCCCAAAAGATTTCCCACACGTGTTACATTTGTAAAGTTTTCCCTCTCTATGAATTCTTTCATGAATTTTTAGATATCCCCTAGTACTGTACGATTTTCTACACAAATTACATGTATAAGGTCGTTCTCTAGTGTGAATTCTTATATGCGTCTGTAGACTTTCTAATTGGGCAAAGGTACTAGTACAGAAATTACAACGGTAAGGTTTTTCCCTCGTGTGCTTTCTTATATGACTTTCTAGGTTTTTTAACCAAATAAACGTTTTACTACAAAAAATACAACTGTAATTGTAATCTTTATCCTTAATATGAATTCGTCCATGACGCATAAGTTAGCTATCTGTTTTAAACTTCTTACTGCAATAGCTGCACTTATTCGGGGTTTTCCCTGTATGAATCCGTAAATGGCGTTTCAGCTTGCGTTTCTCTGTAAACTGCTTACTACAGAATGTACAACTGTACGGCTTTATTTTAGTGTGACTTCTTTCACGACGCAAATTACAAGTCCGAAGTTTTTCCACCGTAGAAATTTTTTCACGATTTCTTAATCCAGTTTCATTATTTGCTGCTGCGGAACAATTTTTCGATATTATTAATCAATTCTTTATTTTATTTGTCATTTTGAAATTTATTTGTTTTAGTTACCATTTTCAAAATCTGTTCGTTCTTCTAATTCTACACGTCGTGATTTCATGGGAGTGCATCTTTTACTGCTTTGTTTAGCTATCACCACGTTGATTCTCGTAAGTAACACTTTCGGTTGTAAACGGGAGTCAGGCATTACCTAAATAAATGATTTTGAGAGAACATAAAAAATTTTCATGTAAAGAAACAGCGAAAAGTACAATAAAAGCTACTTTTCTTTTTTTCTAGTTTCGCAACTCTAGTTTCAGAAAACCCATTTACCGTATTTCAAACCAGTCTAGTTGTAAAGTGTATTTTAAGCCAACATTTAAAAATTTGCAATTCCATTTTAACTCCTTTAAACAAATACTAAAATCTTCCATAGGTCCATAAATAATACTTCATTTTTGTGTTTAATAATTTATGTGCTGTTGATGACTTGGGTTTGCGTCCTATAGGTTTACGAAATACAAAAACCAAATTTTCTCTTGCGTAAACTATTTATTTTTGAATTCTGAAATTAGAGAACTTCATTACTTAGCAAAAAATAATTATAATATTTTATAACGTTGTTTGAAATGCACGACTTACACAATGCTAAGAAAAGGAGCAATTCGTAGGCAGTAAATTAAATTTTAAGTATCCTTCTGGCATTATCTATTGTAAATTTTTAAATAAAGTTAAAATCTAATAGGTGAAAATTAACTACTTACGGTAATAAAGCCGAGATTCACAACTCATTCAACTTAGTGGACCTTTCAAAGATTTATCCTTCAATTGTCCTTTAAATTTATATGACATCAAAATTGAAAGATTGAAAATTCAAATTGAAAGCTTTTAATATAGGTAAAATTACTAATACCATCTAAACAAGATGAATTAACATTGGGACAGAATCCGGTTTAGCCTTTAATATTGGCGATTCCCGTTGTAATGACATCAAAAATGAAGTAATGTTTGTTAACACAGTTAGTTTGTCAATTCAATAATAATACTACAATATAGTCCATTTTTTTATCTGAGAATTTTTTCCTATCCTTCCCATGTTAAACATTATGAAATCTTAAATGGAGCAGTGCTGGAGAAAAACAATTTTCTCCCCTAGTAACCCTTTATTCAGTTAGAAAGGATGGTAAAGGTTTGTAGATCGATCTGGGCCCCCTCGATTTTCTATGTTCGCACAAACATAGAGGTTCAAAATTTTTAACACTTGAAGGACATATACTAATGCACCTTCAAAAATATTATTGAGTGCCGGCTCTCTTTCATTCAGGAGAAATTGCGGTTGGAACACAACTACTTTTACATTGAAATGACTGGCAAATCAGTCTAGTTAACTTTGGGTAGTTAAAAATGAGGGTTCGCACAACTTTAGAACGATGAAGCAATTTTTGGTGGTTACCTACAATTGTAGTCTACATCTCAGAAAAAATTTGAGTGCCGGCTCTCTCTTGTTGCAACGAAATAATTTTTCAAAAATTATCTCGCTAAAAGAGGCACGTTTATGGTACATTATAGAACGTATAATACCTAAAAGCTTAAAGGAAAGGGCCTTAGTAACAAGTGTTATGCAGTTATGCTGCGACATTTTATATATACAACTTCACACAAGTATAAATAAATATAATTAAACAAGCACCAGTGTGTTTGTCCAGCAAGCAATACTCTTTTCAATTCAAAAGTAAGAAGTTGTACCAAGGTGTTTCAATTAATATTAATTACTCAAATACAGGTGATGAAAAGAGCAATTTTTAAAAGGGAAAACTAAAGATAAGCTACATAAGTTAAATAACAGAGATAAGAGTTATTGGACGGCCCTTTTACCATGGTTTTCTGTAAATGTGTTCCCAGCGTAACCTACCTATGTATAGTTACAGTATGGTCGAAATAAGGAGCATTCCTCTTTTCTACTAATCTGTAATTTACAAAATCAATTTTGATGATCTTGTAAAATTGTCACACTGTATATTTAAAATGTACACAGCTGAATCGTCGGTAATATTTAGGTAAAGACAGTACGGAGGTAGAATTTTACAGAGAACCATGATAAATGGGCACGCCCAAGGAGAATAAACGTTTTACCAGGTGTATCAACTAGATATTTCCACATGGGGTATTTTGAACTTCTATAAGCAGGGGTCGGACATTTATGTAAAAAAATATTTTTGAAGGTTATTCGTACCGCAGCTAGCTTTCGTACCGTAGCTAGCTTTCGTATCTACACGTTTGGTACCCTTAGGAGTCTTTTAGAAGCAACATAAAAAAATATTTTCAATATTTCAACTTTTAAGAAAATATATACATTTTAGTAAATATTTTTTATTTAAAAAAATATTTACCATAATATTTCGGCTATAAGAAAATTTTTTGCAATGTTTTGCTTGTTTTAGCGAAAAAAATGGATTTTTTTGAAAAATTGACCGAATTTCCCTGTAAAAAATTTTTTTCAAATGGAAAATTATCTATCAAAAATTTTTTTTCATCTAAAAGATATTTTTGGCAGTTTAAAAAAAATTTTGTCTACCTAAAAATTTTTTTGCCCATTTAAAGCAATTTTTTGGCTCTATAAAAAAATATTTTAACTTTTTAGTCACTATTTTCGATATTTTAAGCAACTGTTTAGTAAATATTTCGCCCCTTTTTAAGAAAATAAAAAATAAATATTTTCGAAGTTTAAAAAAATAAATGTCCGACCCATGTCTATAAGGGACGTTTTTGGAAAAGCCTGTAACTTTGCACTAATCGGGATGCTAAGCACTACTGTATTTCAGAGATAATTTCAGAAACCAAGACAACCTGCTTGGTATGGGTAATTGTCTCGACCATTTGGACTAATGCCATTTGTAGACTTTTTCAAAAACGTCCCTTACAGAAGTTCAAATTCCGCCATGTGGAAATCTCTAGTCGATCCTCCTGGTAAAGCGCAAGAGAAAACCCAGGCAACGGTTTATTCTCCTTGGGCACGCCAATATTAGCCGAACATGGGCATCTTTTTCCCAGCATGGCGGTTGCCTTAGGGCTAGTTAGTTTTTTTCTCTTCTTTTCACCCGTTCAAGAAAACAGTAAAATCCAAGAAGAATGAACTGTTTGTTTGGTCTTTAATTATTTTATCAGGAGGTCCGAGTAGAGATTTCCACTTAGGGGATTTCGAACTCTTCGATAAGGGGCGTTTTTGAAAAAGTCTGTACTCCTTATGAGTAACCAAGGCAACCAGACGAATCGGAGACCTCCGTTACAAAAGTTCAAATCCCCTACGTGGAAATCTTTACTTGAACCTCCTGATAAAAGGCAAGGGGAACAGTTGAATCTTCTTGAAAATATCTATGGAAACGCTTTCATCACAATGATGTCAAACAATAGTGAATATTTTTCCCTCTCACCTGTAAAATGTTAGAATTGTGTATAGGGCTGATCTGTATACAAGCTAGTATAAAGACAACTATTAAATCCCAATAATAATTACCATAGAGCAAAGTTTTCTTAATGACATCTCGAAACCTTAATAAAAATCTGGGGCCCAGCAATTTATAATACCTATCCAGTGGCTCACATTGCCATGGGGCCTGTTTATCTACTGCTAGTCTATAGGGTCATTGTGCTGATATTTGCAAAGTTCACTTTTATTTACCTCTTGGTTACAGAAATACCATTTCAGATAACCTTTTAAAAAATAAATTCTCAGATAAAAAAATGGACTATAGTCACTTGATAACGCATGTGACTTTGAAGATCACGATCCCTAGGGGTTTCAATAAACACCGATCCACACCCTATCCTACCCATCCTTGATCCGCATCGTCATCGGATCACTCAAAGTCTATTGACAGACAAGATTGGATCGGATCGCTCAAATTTTTTGACAGACATGATATTGGATCGGATCGCTCAAACCTTTTTGACAGACACGATTCGATCGGATCGCTAAATTTATATTTGAAATAGCGGAATGGTTTCCCCAAATTTCTTTTGAGAGATCGGTTCTGAACGGCGGGCTCAAACTTTTTGACGGACCGGAGGGGATCGCTTAAAGTTTTGGTAGGAAGTATTAAAATACATATCGGATCGCGATCCTCAAAGTGACAAGATTGCTTAAAATGTGGTGTTGCTTATAAATGTGTTAGTGTGTGTTTTTCTGGAATGGAATTGTTAGCACCTAAATCAGAAATCACCTTGGATAATACAACTGTTTTTTGAGTATGTGGAAAAAGATTCAATGACGAATATTAAGGAAGGTAAAAACCTTATAATTTACTATTATAAGGCCGTCATCGTCTCAAAAAGTACTTCCAAATATAAACAAGTGTATATAAAAATAGAAACATTTTTTCTGTTACAGCTTAATACGGAGCTGAGCATCTGTGCTGTGTTACAAGAATTGGAGAGCAATGCCTTTTGAATCTCTAGATCTTTATAACTTTGTATTTTTAAATGTCGAATAATGTTGTCCAAAACCTAAAATAATTTGTTAATGGCTTCAATTTATAAATCAGCATTGAGTCAAGCAAATTTTCAATTATATCTGAAGTAATTGTTTGCATTTTAAAAGAAATTTTTAAAATTCCTTACACGTTCATTCATTAAAGAATGGCCTTCAGTGGCAAGTCTAGATATCTTTTTCGAATCATTTTTTTATGGAAACTGAATCCTCCACATCTCGTGAATTACTTTCGTCCATGTATGCCTAACGTCAAAGCTATCACTATTAATGAAATAATAGATTACCCTCAGTTTTGTAGTGCAAGAAAAATCCCACGTTTAAAATGACTTACAAAACAAATAACAACAGATGTGTAGTTTGTTTAGCTGCAGAATTTCAATCAACGAATAATAATTCTCGCGCTCATTAAACATCATCTTTTCGTGAGTATATTTGCCTTGGGGACGGCGCACTAATCACGTTCGCAGTAGCTAGGGTGAAGGCGTCAAGAAAATTAAATGATTAAAACAGAAATAAAGGGAAATAAAATTAGTAAGGTTTTCTACTACATTTACCCCTTCAAATCCACAAGAAACATTTCTAGTGCTACATATTCCAGCTTCGATATTGTTTCTGTTTCCACAATTTAATACGATAGAGGCACAATGTTTTTATGGGTGCCATTTAACTACATAGCTATTTATCATAAATATAATAACTATCAAAATTCAATATTAATTTAATTCATGTACACAAATAAAATGTTAAACTGACGAAAATAAATTGTGAATATATTACAAATCAACTTTTAGCCAAGAGAATTTCATATATATTATATTGCACAAATGTACTATATTGAGAGTGTGCCATTATAACAAACAGGTGTATGTAAACGATCAGTACATAATTATTACAGTCTTACTATTAGCATTTTAAATTTCTTTGCTTAAAATGAAGGAGAACGGGAGAAGGTTTCACTAAAGGAAATTTTATGTTACGTGATTTGTTCACAGTCTCTTACCTTCGTTTTTTGTATGCGTGAGCATTTATATTTGCATTGTGTTTGCAATATGTTTACAAATTAATAAGCTTCTCCGACTCTATACTCTCATCTAGCTATACGATACAAATTTCCTAAAGCATTTACCGTATAGGCAAAAATTGAAATTAAAAATAACTTCATTTAAATTAGATGCATTGTTCCATAAATAATTTTACTGGAATTTCTACAACACTATTGCAGATACAAAAACTTTCCAATTGTTACTCTACTCTTTATTATATTTTTATTTTTGATTAAATGGAGTACTTTGAAATTTAGAGAAATCCAGGTAATCGAGCGGATTAATTTATTATAAAAGAGAAAAAACTGCATTCAAAAAGTAAGCAGTAAAAACAACAGGGTATTTTTATGCTTAATATTTCTCCCCATATAAACATATGTAATCAAATAAATGATTTTATGGATTCCAGCTTTATATTGCACCAATTTTTAACATCGTGCAATAAATGGAAATGAAAACGTGAATATGGTTAAGGTGATACCTAATGCAAAAATAAAATTGAAATATTTATTATTGAGTTCTTGTAAAGATCGTCGACCAAAAAGCAAGCAGTTAACGAAAAATGAATGCGTATTGCTTGGTTTGTTAGCAGAAGTAAATCCCAGTGTCCTTGAATATAAGAAAAGTAAAAAAGGTCCGCGCTTTTATTGATTATAGATTATTTTTCCACTATATGGTTAGTTGGCATTGGTCTGGTATCTGGAAGAGGTTATTATCTTTTGTTTGTAGTTTGGCACTTATAAGGCACTACGGGGCTCCTGAATTTGGAAAACTAAATATTAGCTCATTTAATGTGAAATGGAATGGCGAGAAATAAATTATTTAAATACTAAATACCATATTATTTATATTAAATTCCGTAATTACTGAGGAAAATTTAATTTATTCCACTTATTTATAATTTCGGTATTCAAGGCAACATTTACGTTCTGGAAAACTAATTACAATATTGTCTACATCAATGGTTTTCTGATTACAAAATCAATTTACAAATTGCCTATTACAAATTTTAATTGTGATAAAAATGACTTTTTCACCATAACTTACTTAACTGCTTAATTTATTAGAATTCCATTACGATTTCGGGCATCCTGAAATGAATTTAACTACTTTCTACAATTAATTAATTTTAGGTAAAATATTATTACTAGGATTGACAAGAATTGTATATAAAATGGCATTTCGCCCTAATTAAAATTCTACTGCAATAGAAATAACTAATTTTCCATATTTTGAATCTGAAATAGAATCTTTTCTGGAAACTAAATATTACTATTTGGTTTGATGTTTTCTGAAACCAAAATTTATTTACAAACTGGGAGAATTGCGAGAGTTGGCAAGAATTAACAACAGAGCAGCATTAATCAACGAACAAATTTATTAAATCATTATTTATATATCTCTAGGCAAATATTTAAAATGATTCCATAAATGGCAATAAGTCCTTGTGCACATTTAGACTGCTCAGTTTTTTGAAACTTTTCCAATCGATTATTTCCATTTCCCCAATGCTATTCTTATGGATGAATAAAAAGTGTCTTTCCATTCCATCAACATATGAATATCCAAATGCAAGTTGTTCAATATTACTATTTCTCCAATGATTTACAATAATCATTGGGTCTTCGGACTCTAATTTAGTGTCGAACTCTATTACTAGTTTGGTTGTTGTAAAATGGCGTAAGGCACCTTCAACGGCTGAAAACGGGTATTTGTACAAAAAAAGAGTGTCCAATTGCCAAGGAGCATCGGTGTTTATAATGACATTGCGAAATTTCATGTTTTTAATGGAGTTGGGTAATTTTATTCGGTCGAAATCCATTTGGTACATACCTAAAAGAACGCTGAGTTGAAAGTCAACCAACGATGTGCAATTTGTGAAGTCCAAAATTCGGAAATCACGTGTTCTTTTAATTCGGATTGTCAAAGATTTTAAATTAGGATAGGCGCAGATCATAGGCTGAGGAAGAACGGAGAACGAGTCACCAATACCAAACCAAAGATGTTCAATGGTTTTCGGAAGAGATTCAATTTCGACATAATTAGTGTCAATAACTGCTGGAATTGCCTTGATTTCCAATTTGTTTCCAATGCATTTGCAACTGCCGATTCCAGCAAAGTTTGTCTTCCATTGACTATTTTCGAGACCTACTAGCTCTACGTGCTTCAAACTAAGATATGCCAACTCTGTGGTATCCGTTCCAACATCAAATCTCCAAAAATTATTGCGTAGGATTAGTTTCTTTATTTTGGAAAAGTCGACAAAGTCATTGATCAATATCTTCTGTGAGTTTGCATTTCGATAAAATCCAGGTTTAAATAGGTTTCCTTCACACATCACACTACAGAGGGTTAAATCTAGTTCCCTGGGGACAATTTTTCCATCTAAAAGAATTTCACATTGGAAGAGTTTTAAATTTTGAATGTCCGCCAACATTTTAAGGGAAACCTTGAATTTGTGATTTAAAGAACTGATATTCAACGTGGTTAACTTTGGAGTGATGTATTGATTTAGATCAATACACCCTTTAGTAGGCTCGTAGAATGATTGGAAGTAAACGCTTGTCAAAGTCGAGCGTCCTCGTTCTTTCCAAAAGTATTCCAGCGCACGTTGGTTAATACAACCTTCAAATATGATTGTATTTGTAGGCAATTCAGCAGGGGATGGAAAAGCCTTTTCAAAGTAAACTGTTAGCTTCTGTTTTTGCACTGCTAATTTAAGAGCATGTTCTTCCGACTCATTATCTAACAGCTCTTCATCGTAGTCATCGTAGTCAATAAGGCTAACCTTAATCCTGGACAACTTCCAAAATATATTTTTAGTGACGTCATTCCACCGCTGACACACAAGACGAATGTCCTTCAAGTATTCGTAATCCAAATGGCGAATTATGTTGTCCAAAATCTAAAATAAAAATTAAGTAGGCCTTAATTAACGAGTGGACAAAAACCGCAAACCTGCTCACCAGGTTTGCGGTTTTTCATCTACTCGTTAATTAATAATACAATCCGTGGTACTGAGTTAAATGGGCTACAAATGTTTAAATATCGTTCAATTTTGTATAACGAAATATTCAGAATGCCTACCACTACGTTCATTAAAGGGTGGCCTTCAGTGACAACTCGAGAACTCTTTTCCGAAACATCCTTGTCTGTGGAAACTGGAGCCTTCACATTTCGTGATTGGTTTTCTTCCATTTCTGCCAAATCTGCAAATGTTAATAAAATTAATAATGAAAATCTACATAATCTTCAGAAAATATAAAAATTTCAATAAAATTTGATCACCTGTTTGTTCGGTTTGCATTGAAAAATTTTCAAACGAAACAGGTGGTACAGTTTTCAATGTTATTCAAGATATTTTAACAATTTGACTTAGTCCATGAAATAAAACAGGCTGAATTACCATTGTAGAACAATATTTTTACACATTTTAGTTAAACAAAAGACTAACCTTTACCTATATTTATTTATTCTGTGCATGAAAGTGTGGTTGATTTGGCAAGCACACGAGTCCCATTCAAGAAAGTCAAAGTGTGTGCGCCAAGCAGCAGTCCTTGCATTTCAGGACACCCCGTATTATTATTTGTAACATTGATAACCCGTGGTAATCAATTAAGATATTCATGACGTTTGTTTTCTAATTAGTTAGTGTGGCAGCTATATGGGGTTACTGATTTTGGAAATTTAAATATGCCCCTCAATTAAGAATGGAATGGCAAAAAATAAATTATTTATATCCAAATTGTATATTCATTTATTTTGAATTATGTAATTACTCCAATGAAGGTTATTTTATTCACTTCATTTACATTCCCGAGTATTCAACATTTCCATTTCTTTAGTTTCGACAAGATTCGATTGATATCATTTAGTACATGGTTGATATTTACTGCTTCTAGTAACAGTGAATCCCTCTTAAAGCAACACATATTTATTCATTCACTATTTTTGGAAAACACTTTCTACGGATGAAAAAGGACAGTCGTGTAAAATAAGAGTATCTAATTGCCAAGGAACCTCAGAGTTTGGAATGACTGCGTGGAGCTTCACATTTTTAGTCGAGAAAATAAATAAAGACAACTTAAAGTTTATGACTTCATTCAAGGTAAATAAAATTATCCACTGCTCAAGACTCAAGAAACCGTTCGTGAAATTAATATTTTTTGGATTCCTGAAAAATTCTTATTCTTTTATAGGTAATAAATATCACTAATATGATTCATATATCTTTAATATCAGCGATTGGGGCAGGAAAGAAGCATAACTCTTATTAAACTATAAATTTTCGCAAGTTCTGATTATATTTATCACTATGTGAGTCCAATAACTATGGGGTAAAACGTATTGCAGGGTAAATTGAGGACTCGAGAATGGCTGTCAAAATAATACTCTATATATTAATACTACATAATGCTATATTTGCATTACGTATCGTTTGCTCATTTTATTACCTTTTTATTTTCTTGTAAATTGTTCTTGCAATCATTTTCATTCAATTTTCAACCAATCAATTACTATGGAACGGGTCAAAATAATATTGATTACTTGTACAAGTAATAATTTCGAAACCGTTTACATTATTTATATTTACGATATATTTTTATTTATTCCCTCTTATGAAATTCTCTAAGATATTTCGTTCTGTGGACGCTTATACTTATTATTACCCATGTTTGATATAATAAGTAATATGGCAAAATATTGAAAATTGAGAATTTGCTTCATATTCCCAAAATACAACTAAATTTTTTTACTTCATCAGAATAATAAAAAACAATTTTTTAAATCAAATGTGAATCTACTTGAAAATTACACCAATGAAATCAATAAGCACTATCATATACGAAATCATTATGAGGTATTAAAGACAAATATTATAAGACAGAACTACTGAGTATTACTATTGGGGACGTCTTTCGAAATACCTGATGCTTGTGCGTACTGTAAGTATTTGCGCACGACAGTTTTATAATCAGGAAGCGCTTGGTTAATATCAGGAACAGCTTTTAAAAGTTTTTCGCTGATGTGATACAGGAGATTTTTATCCTTAACCATTTTTCCCAAGGCTGAGGCTTGGTATATAGCGGTTTTTATGTCAGAACCGTACGAATCGATAAATATAGACACCCAAGGGTCATTCTCTTTACTATTCATTATGACACGCTCGAATTCATCAGGGCTAACAACAGTGGATTCGTACCCGAATTCAGATAATGCTTCAACAAAATCATTGCTTCTGAATAGTATATTTGGTGTCATATTATACACTCCTGGTTTAGCATTTTTACTAAAGAGTAACTTTATAGCAAGCTTTGAAGCGACATCTACCGGCATAAAACTCCATCCTCCCTCAATATTGGGAACAACTTTATGGCGGACACTTAATAACAGAAAGTTCATGAAAGAATTATTTCCGATAGAAAATACTCCGGTCTCACTATCCCCGGTTAACTCCAAGTATCTCACAACAGTGCAAGGAATCCCTCGTTCATTTGCCTGCCTCAACAATTTTTCACAAACAAATTTAGTAATAACATATCCCCAAAATAAATTATCAGCAATGTTTTCTTCGTCTGGAAAATCTTCGTAGAGAAATCCGTCTTCCGTGAACCTATTTGCTGCGATATAATTGGAAGAATAGAAAACCCTCTTTGTTTTGATATTGCAGCAGAATCTCAAAATATTAATTGTTCCTAAAACGTTTACTGAACGAATATCAGCGACACCTGTCTTCGATTTTGTGTATTTCTCCACGTGATTTGCTTTTATAGCCAAATGGATCACACAATCAATCTGGGAAGAAAGAGAGTCGTAAATTTCTTGAGAAAGACCAAGATTCTTTTCGGCGATATTTCCAATAATTATGGAAAAGTTATCCATATCGACAAAAGTATCTAACTTGAATTTCTTTAAGTTTGCTAAAAGCTTTTGATGGGCTTGCTCAATGTTTTTCCCCCTGAGTAAACACACAACCAGAACAGATGTCTTTTCCAATAAATCCTTTAGAACATACATTCCAAAACGACCGGACGCACCAGTCAACAGAATAGTTTTTATACCTGAATCTTTACCGTTAAAAGAATCTAAACCCTTAATTTCAGCGGGTAAAATGGAGTCTTGTTGTATTAGTTGTGTTTGATCTTCAAGTGCTGATGTTTCATTCTCCGTTTCAGATGTTTTGATAGTTAGAGTTTGTTCTGCTAAATAATTACTCAGTTTATGAATAGTCGGATGGTCTAGCAGTGACGTTGCAGTTAGTGCAAGTTTTTTCCCAATAACATTTTGCATTTTGTTTTTCATTTCAACGGCCATTAATGAATCCAATCCCATTTCTGAGAAGTTTTGAAATTCGTCCAATTGTTCTGATTCTGGGAGCCGTAATGTTTTTCTAATAATCTTTTCTAGATACTTTTTAATGTAGGCAACTCGTTCTGGGAGATTCAACGGATTAATCTCATTCCAAAAAGTTTCCGAATTTGCATTGGATACAGCAGTTGTGTCTTCATCTTGTGCGTTAATTAATTCTGATAGAAATCCTCCTCTATCGCCAAAAGTTTCGACTACCAAAGGTACATCCACCTGCACTACTGCCACCTGGCGTAAATTAGGTCGTGCCATGACATGTTTTAGTGCTGCAATTCCTTGTGCAGGGCTAAAAGTCATAAATCCAAAACTTGTTGCAAAGTCATGATTTCTTTCCTTTTCTGCAGCATGTCGTCCAATTTCTGCCCAGACGCCCCAATTGACCGTCTGCCCTGGTAAGCCAATAGTATATCTGTAATGTATCAAGGAATCTAGGAACATATTTGCCGCGCTGTGGTTGCTCTGTCCTGGTGTTCCAAATACTCCTGCTACCGAAGAAAATACTACAAAATGTTCCAAGAACAAGTCTTTTGACAAATTATGCAAATTCCAACCACCTCTAACTTTTGCATTAAAGACTTCGTCAAACTTTTCCCAGGTTTGATTCGATATAGTTGCATCCGATATGACACCAGCGGAATGTATTATTCCCTTAAGGGGTGGCCATTTTTCAGTTTGTGATTTTATTGTATCAAATAGCATGGTACATTGTTTTAAATCTCCCACGTCGGCTAACATGGGTGCAACTCGGCAGCCTTGACCACGTAACTTTTTTAAAACTTGCAAAGCATTTTCATCCGGGGGAGATCTAGCAACTAGAATTATATTTTTCGCGCCGCAGACGACCAACCACTTAGCTACTTCCAATCCTATTCCATGTAATCCCCCAGTCACCAAATAAGTCGCCTGGTCACTGAAAGTTAATTCACTGGAAATTCGATCAGTCTCTTTAAAATCTGGCATTGTTAATACTATCTTTCCAATGTGTTCTGCTTTGGCAAAGTAATTCAAAGCATCTTTTATTTGAGTTATTGGAAATCTTGAAAACGGCAAAGGAATCAGTTTATCATTGGAAATACAGTGCTTCATTGCGTCCACTAGTTTTTTCGTTACCACTTCATCAACAGTTTCCAAATCAATTATAGTGTACGAAACATCAGATCTAAATTCCAAAACTTCTTCGGGACGCCATATGTTGACTTTTCCAATTTCAACAAAACGGGCATTTTGTCCACAAGATCTCAAAGTAGATTCTTTGAAACCAGGACCTGTCAAGGAATTCAGAACTACGTCAACGCCTTTTCCTTCGGTGACCCTATTTATTTCTTTCTCAAAAGTTATGTCTCTTGAATGAAAAACATTTTCAATTCCTAATGACTTCAAGTAGGTTCTTTTTCTGTGACTCCCAGCCGTTGCAATAATCTTGGCTCCCAAATATTTTGCAATTTGGACAGCCACTAAGCCTACCCCACCTGATGCTACGTGAATAAGGACTGTTTCATCCTTTTGTAAGTTGGCAGTTGTGACAAGACACAAGTAAGCGGTTAGAAAAACGGAAGGAATAGTACATGCTTCTGAAAACGTGAAAATTTCCGGCTTAATTTGAATTAAATTTTCATTTATGACTACGTGACTTGCTGCGCAACTATTTTGTGAAATACCAAAAACTTGATCACCAACTTTATATTGCTTAACCAACGACCCAACATCTGTAATGACACCAGAAAAGTCTGAACCAATGGATTCAAATTGAGTGTGATACATTTCTGGTTTGAGAATCACAAGTAAATCCCGGAAATTAAGGGCTGTTGCTTTGACTAAAACTTCTACTTCATTAGGTTTCAAAGAACCTTTTGTAGTATACTTAAAATGCAAATCGGCTACTTTCTTGGAACTTGGTATTACTACAGTATATCGTCCTTGTGGAAGCGTGAGGACCGAATTGGATTTTCCCATGCTGCACAATCGCATTACAAATTTTCTATTTTTCCTATAACAGCATATTCCATCGTCCCCGGAAAACAATTCGTAAAATATTTCAGCGGCATTGGCGTTCAAAGATGATTTAATATTGTCCGGATCTATTTCGATCAATTTAGCTGGTAAATGTGCAGCTTCATTGCTGGCCGATTTTAACAGTCCTGCTAATGTTGCTTTGTGGGGATGCATTGTTTTCTGATTGCCAACATTATAGATACCGCTTGTGACAACATACAACCGAAGTTTTGCAGCGCCTTTAGAAAGAATTTGTTTCATGAAGCGGAGAGGTGAGTGGCAAATTGATTTCTGATCGTCGCAGTCATAATCCGAAATGCCTCTCAACAAACAGCATCCTTCTACGTTATAGTGCTCAAAAATTGAATTAATGCAATTTTCAATTTCATTTTCAGCAGAATAATTTAAATAGAAGCAATTTTCTGAATTTTGTCCCTGAATTTCAGAATCATTAAGGTTCTTAACTAAACAAACTTGTCTGCCAATAGAGTTTAGCATTTCCTTTAAAATGCCGTAGTAACCATCGTTGTCGCATTCCAATATCCAGGTGCTAGATTGCGTATTCATTGGAAATTCCATTATTGTAGAATTATTTATCGAGCAGGCTTGTGTAACAAGAACAGATAATGTTTCGAAATCTTCTGAAATATTTACTGAAAAGTTAAATCCCGTTTGTGAAAAGACCTTATCCCAAACCTCTTTAGATGCACAAGGATGATTCTGTCGAATATCATAATCATTGAATTTCCAATAGTCCTCCATTATTCCAAAAATGAAGTCGAGCGCCAATTGGGGTCTCAGAGGCTCCTGTAAAAGCAGAATTCCTCCCTGTTTCAGTAAAAGTCGGATATTGCGTATTGAATCGTGTAATTTAGCAGTCGCATGAATAACATTTGAAGCAATGACGATATCGTAGTGATAAGGGGCAAACCCTTGTATCAACGGATCTTTTTCAATATCCAGAACTTTGAACTCCAAATTATCCGTATCTTGGAGATTGTTTTTTGCTTCATTAATAAAATGGTGAGATATATCTGTAAAAGAGTAACGAAACGAAATTCCGGATATTTTGAGTCCTTGCATGATTTCTTTAGACGTCGCTCCACTTCCTGCTCCGACTTCCAAAATTCTCAATATTGATTCTGAATGCGTTTTGCAAGTTTCTTTAAAAAGCAGACGTGTATATTGCGTCATACGAATATTTGCGCATCCTGCTTCGTCCCCTTCTGTATACAATCTAAGGGCATTCAAAGTTGGATCCTCATTTCCAAACAACACATTGTGTGGAGAAGTCTTCTCAAAGGCAACGTCATAAAATTGAGTTACACAATTATTTGCAATATGGGTGCCAACATGTACTTTATTTCTTTTCGTATTAATTTCCCTAGTAACTTCGTTAAATTCTTGTATAATTCTCTCGACTTCATTTAAATCTGGAATATTTGCAGAAACTGCCAATTCGTCTGTATCAGTGTTCTTAGTAAGGTATCCGGCTTCTACAAGCAATTGAAAAAACGCCGACAAAAGATTTTCTATCTTCATGGAAATTCCATATTCTACCATAACAGCATGACAAGTAAATGTGGTGTGGATTGAAGGTTTCCAACCGAAACCTAATAAAAGTTTAATAATTACTGCTACGTGGAATCGACGATCGTACAATGGAAACAATTCTTTGAGATCTTCTACTTTGTCTTTCATGACCACTTTCAGTTCTTCGAGGATTTTTTGATCACCAAGACAAATCTCAGATAAATCAATTCTGGACTGAAGTGGCCCATCTCTAGAACGCCAAACTTCTTGATACATTCCAGGTAAATTGTTTCGTTGTGAATTAATAACATTCAAAAATGCACTCACAGATGTTTGGACAAGACGAATTCCTTTCATCACCGCTAATAGAACATTGTTTTCGTTATACAAGGAAACTTTTCCACTTGATACTTCATTACCCCAAACTGCATGTGCAAAAAACAGTTGAGTTTTCTTCTTTGAAAATAATGTAAATTTTTCCACAGTCACTGGCAAGTGCAAATTCACATTTTCTTTGTCAATGCTCAATCCAAATATTTGAAACATTGCATCCAATACTATGGGATGGAAAATATAGCCCTGCGCATTATTGTCCTTTGGAGCAGGAATTTCGGCCAAAGCTTCATTATCACCCTTCCATACTGTTTGTATGCTCTGAAAACTTTCTCCAAAATTGATACCTATTTCCGAAATCTGTTTGTAAGCTTCTTCTGCTTTGTACTCGTTTTCACATCGCTGCTTTATGTCTTCGAATTTCTCTGTGTCTTCTTTCGAATTTCTTCCGAATTCTCCATCATCAACATCAACAGTTGCTTCTGCATAACGTTTCCATGTTTTTTCATCGTTATATCCATTGAGGTGTTGAAAAGAGAACACCTTAACTGCGATTTTGTTGTTATTGTCTTCTTGGGTTATTGGAGACGCCACTACTTGCATCTTATAATGGTTTTCTGAGGCAAGTTCAAAAGGAGCATCAATTAAAAAATTTTCCACAGACAGTGTTGATAAATTATTTTTACAAAGTACATGATTCCCTGCTGACAAAATCATTTCTAGAAATGCTGCCCCTGGGAGAATTGTTATATTCGCTACTTTATGGTCTTTCAAATATGGGAAGTCGTTCAATTTCAATGAATTTTGGTAAACATGATTAGCTTGGTCAGCCAAAGGAAGTTCTTTGCCAAGAAACGGATGAACGTTGGGTGCAAAATCTTCCATGTTGATATTTGTCCAATACTTTTGGCGTTGAAACGGATATGTTGGTAATTCCAGCTTTTTTCGACCCTTTGCCAAATGCAGTGATTTCCAGTTTATTTCGACTCCATTTGTATACAGTTTTGCTAAACCATCCAGCAAAGTACTCCAGCAGTCAGTTTTCTTTCTGAGAGATGGCAACCATATACTTTCATTTACAAAAGAGTCATTTGACATTCCCAAAGGCAATAAAACCGGATGCGATCCAATTTCTAGAAAAACATTGCAACCGTTTTCAAACAAAGTTTTCATTCCTTCTTCGAAATTCACAGTGTTTCTTACGTGTCTACACCAGTAAGATGAATCAATGTCTCCTGTTTCTATTAACTTTCCAGTTGTACCCGAAACATAATTTACTCCGGGGATTGGAATTTTGTAGGAAATGCTTTTTCCAAAATCATGAAATTCCTTTTCTATAATATCCACAGCTCTTGAATGAAATGCGTGAGCTGCAGCAATAGTGTGCATTTTAGTATTTCGGATTCTACAGAAATCTTCGAAAAGAATTATTGCGTCCCTATTTCCTGCAACGACTGTTTCCTCAGAAGAATTAATAACTGCAATATCTATCCAGGAATCTGAATTTATCAACGAAAACTCGGAAATCATTATCTGTACATCTTTGTTCGACGCTTTAATAGCAAGCATTCCCCCAAGAGGAAGAGATTCAATAAGTCTACTGCGTTCAACAATTAAGCAAAGTGCATCATGCAAATTTAAAATTCCAGCCGCAACAGAAGCAGCAAATTCACCTACGCTATGCCCTAAAACAAAATCTGGTGTTATACCAAAACTATGCCATAACTTGAAAAGGGAATATTCAATTGCAAAAATTGATAGTTGACTGTATATCGTCTGCTCCAGTAAATTATTTGACTCTTCAGACCAAAGAGCAGCTTTCAGAGAAATGTCGTGATTTTCCAAATGCATTTCACATTCGTCGAAAGCACTTCGAAATACAATATTCGATTGGTACAGGTCTTTACCCATTCCTACGTATTGTGACCCTTGACCAGTGAAAAGAAATGCTATTTTAGGTTTATCTGCCTTAAGTATTTTTGCCGAAGTATTGAATACGTCTTTTTGCAAGGAAGTAACAATTTCCTCAACACTTCCACCCACAAATGCCGCTCTGTGTTTAAAATGTGCTCTTCCAGTTGCAGCTGTGAAAGTTACGTCCCCCAAATTAACTTCCGAATTTTCTTTAAAGTATTCAACATAGATTTTACATAAATCATTAAGACCGTTTTCTGATTTAGCCGATATGGGCAGAATGTAGTGGTACTCATTGCTTAATACACATTTGTTTACGTCATTAAATCCCCAATAAGGAGGTTCTTCTAATATGGCATGAACATTCGTGCCACTTATTCCGAATGAGCTTACACCAGCCCTTCTAATTCTTTCTGAACTCCTTTCCCATTTTTGAGGCTCAGTGGGAATAATTGATGGAATAGTATTTAAATCTATATTTGGGTTTAAAGTATCAAAATTTCTGTGGGGAGGAATGATTTCGTGTTGCATGGATAACAAAACTTTTAAGACTCCTGCTAATCCTGCAACAGATTCTGTGTGTCCGATGTTCGTTTTTCCAGAACCCACAACTAACGGGTTTTTCCTCCCAGACGAAGAATATGCGGCTGCAAGAGCGGCAAATTCAATTGGATCCCCAACTGGTGTACCTGTTCCATGAGCTTCCACATAATCAACATCATTCGGATCAATAGAGGCGTTTTTAATTGCCTCCTTTACAGCGATTTCCTGACAATGTTTACTGGGTGTGCCAAAACTAGAAGTAGTTCCCTCATTGCTCAGAGCAGATCCCCTGATGATTCCCATAATACGATCCCCACTTTTGATGGCATCAGAGAGCCTCTTTAAAACGATTACCGCCACACCCTCCGCCCTCCCAAAGCCATCCGCCTTTTCATCGAACGTCTTGCAGTGGCCATCATTCGCAAGAATAGGGATTTCAGAATAAGGAAGGTTAACCACCAAGATGTTGGCCCCCAACACGAGAGACAAATCTGTTTCACCCTTCTTTAAACTGTCACATGCCAAATGAAGTCCAACCATGGATGAGGAACATCCAGATTCAACTGCAATATTTGGTCCATTTAGTCCCAAGAAGTAAGACACGCGAGCAGAGGTCGCAGAAAAGGCATTTCCAAGAATTACATGGTGGAAATCTTGAGCTGAAGCGTTTTCAACAACCAATCTTTCGTAGTCGTGTGTCCAAACTCCGGTAAAGACTCCAGTGTTGCTATTCTTGAGTGAATGTGGGTTGATGGCTGAATTCTCCAGTGCTTCCCAAGCCACTTCAAGTAGGAGTCTTTGTTGTGGGTCCATGAAAGTGGCTTCTCTGGGGCTGATTCCAAAAAACTTAGCATCAAATTCGTCAATGGGACATTTCAGGAATCCTGCTTTTGACACCATGAACCTTGAATCGTTTTTCTGAAAATCAAACAGTCTTTCCATTGGAACTTGACGGATTCCATCTCCACCGCTATTCATTAGTTCCCAAAATTCTTCACTGTTGTTGGCTTCTGGGAATCGGCAGCTGTGGCCAACAACTGCGATGGAATCTTTATAGTAACTCTTTGAATTATTCTTGGAAACGGTGTCGCTTAACTGATCTTTTGTTTGGGGTTCATATAAATCGTCCTTTGAGAACAAAAGAAAAATTCCAATGAAATCATTTTGATCTCACTGGTTGTTGAGGTACTTATGCTGCTTTAAAAATTACCTTTGAAAACGGAATGACTTTCAAATTGTTCTTCAGAAAATCCATATCTTCATAACCAATAATTGTTGCTTCGTGAATCCTAAATATGAGTAATAGGGTTTAATTTCCATTACGTTCATAACATTCTGTAGATGAAAGATGAAAATATTACGTATGTATTTAGATCTACTAAAAGTACTGAAAGTAAAAGTAATACTAGAGTAGAACAATTAAATTTGTTACAAGTGATACATTTACCCATGTCGAAAACTCAATGATGATTTGCAAATTGTATAATTATTGGATTGTGGCAGCATGTGAAAAAATGCAGACTCCTTAGAACCGTCATCCGCTTTTCCTTGCAGCAGGTCATCAAACACTTCAGACACTTAAATGTAAGAAATTGCTCTAAAAATTTTGGTCGCATTTGAGGAGCATGGTTGTTTTTTAAATATTATTTACTATTTATTTACTATACTAAATATTTGCAAACAGTAATTACGTTGAATATATTTGTAAATATTTCCTTACGTGTAGAGAATTTGCCGGACTCAACTTTAGACACAATGCTTGCAAAAAATGAGACACTTGGCGATAATACGAAGAGAGAGTAGTCCAACTTATTTGGATCATTGGAAATTGAAGTCGCCGCAAATTGTTCTTCCAAATTGAAAATATCGTCACAATTTTTTATTACCTGTTGAAAAACAGAATTGATAAATTGATATACTCGGTAGAAAAAGAACTGAGAGTTCACATGCGGGAAATACCCAACTAGATGGCGAACGTTTGGGGTTTAAAGTTTAAATTACTTCCCGTGTGACCTGCACGTATGACTCCATAAAGAAAGGAAATTTTCTTTAAACAAATATTAAATGATTATCTTACCAGTTTATTGGGATGAAGGATAACACACTTGGAGTACATGTGCAGATTGCAAGCCATAACCTTCAGTAAGTCCAGTTCGGTGAAATTGTTTCTTTTCATCATGAATTGCGGAAGAACCACATCAAAATAAGAAGCAAATGTTTCTCTGGGGTTAGGAATTTGAGATTAAATAAATAATTGTGATAAACTCGCCGAATGCATATTTACCATTTAGTAAATGCTTTAATATTTATAAAAGTTTTGACAATTGTACCCCATTTGTCGAAATACTTCAAAAGATGCTAAGACAACGATATCAGCACCAGTGACAACTTTTCGTAAGGACTTTGACAAAGTAATGGCTTCTTTGGCTCCTTTTTCATCCACAGCAAAAGTGACCCAGGCCCTTCGACTTCCTGCAAACAAGGATATGAAAACCTCTTCAAATTTAGTTGGGGACTATTATTATTAAGTATCGTCAGTGCCTCAATGTATGTCCTCAAAGTACATTTTCCCATGACCAATCAAAATTTCAATTATCTACCGTGACGTCGATTTTCAGACGAATCGTTTGTTTGGCCGGCTTCGCCGGCCCTGATCCAATATTTTTAATGTGCAAATTACAATATTCCATTTTCCACTATATTTCTCTGACGATTCGTTTGTTTGGCCAGCTTTGCCGGCTCTTGTCTGTAATTTGCAATATTATATATTATAATAATATTAATATTATAACTTGCAATATTATTATTAATATAATTTGCAATATAACAAATTTGGAAATTTGCAATACCCCTTTACCATTATATTTTGCTGGTGATACTTGGTTACCTCAGTGTTACACTGGTTTTTGATATTATTTACCGAGGTTGATTTGATTTGATAAACTATTGATGATTTCGGTTCAACTTGAATTTGTTCTGTACCTATACAGGTGTCACAATAAAATACTCGGTATTAATTACTATAATTGACTATCCCCCGTTGCTATCAACAAAAATGATCTCCTTTTCAGCTGGGAAATGGGAACAGAATACTCCAGGTTATGGCAGTGGGAAATAGTGCTTCATTCAGTGTATTATTTGTATTACAGAATATGTGGAATTTTTTTAGAAAAATGGGAAATGATATTTTTAAGATCTACGGTGTATACTGAGTTAATATACTTTCTACATTTTTAGTTCCTGGAAACTGGAAACGGAATTAATACACTTTCTATATACCCTAAGTACTTCTAGAAAAACTGCTTTTGTAAATCCCAGTTTTCAAATTGTACACATTATTCGTCTTCATTAATATGTGAAAATATAATTTTTATATCTTTCTTTTACCTGGAACCATTTTGTAAACCAAATGAGGGTTTATGTCGGATTTCAATTATATCGGATAAAACAATAGATTTCTTTAGAAATCTGTCAGAGAAGCTATTGAGTTGGGTTAACTACAAGAAATTCACAATCGCAATGAAGTAATACTTGCAACTGGAAGATATATATTGGTGTAGTTGAGGTTTAACTTTTGCATTCCTTCATTAACATTCTTACAGTCACTCTTGAAATATCCAGAAAAGGTTTTAATTTTCGATGCTACTTTGCTCACAATATCTTCAAGGTGGCTTGGTTTTTCTGTGCGGATATTAAAGTAGTGCAATAAACAGCTGTACTTTTAACGTAATTGCATTCAGTTGCACAATTACTTATTGCAAATTGTATTAATGAAAGTGGTCATGCCCAACAATGTAATTGTAATATTATATTTTAGTTATGATAAACATGTTTACTTAATTACATGGACATAAACTTAATATGCAATCCTAAACGCTTTTGAAAATGGACTTTAAGTCTTATTATCAGCTACAATCTTTAGCTTTGCCATCGAAGGCAGAATAAACTACAGGATACTATGCGCAATAAAACCTTAACCTTAAAACCTTACCATTTACGTGACTTTTACAGGGAATCATGCAAAACTTGAAAAATTGATGAATTTACCTCATCAAATATTTAATTCCCTTGGTCTGTTATACTCTTGGACAAAGTGAATGTAAAAAGTGTGCAAGTAAAGTGAGAAATTTTGCAGACGTGAGTGACGTGACGCGAGAGCTAAAAGCTATCAGTTTCTCATCACTTTCCTACTCATAGTGCAGAGAACAATGTCAGGAAAACCCGATATCATCATTTTATGCTGTCTCACTCAAAAGAAAAATTTTAAGCATTGACAATTACCCTTCATTGTAGCAGCAAAAGTTATATACTGTATGCAAACGCGTTGTCTGTCTCTCTGTTAATTAAGTAATGAGGGTTCAAATCTTGGATATTCTAAATTATCCATTTGCTTAGATATTCTAAATTACCCATTTGCTTGGATTTTTTTGGATTTGCTAAATTCCTGAAAAATCCTGACAGGTAAAGTGATAATGTTAATAGGAATTGAAAGCATTGGGGAATTAAGTAAACCAGTTTAAGACCGAGGGAAGTATTTTAGGCAATATAAACAGACTTTAGGGCATTAGCATAAAGTATCTACATCTGCACGATATTTAACAGTACAACTCGAAACGAAGCTAGTTTAATTGAAACTTTAGTTATAAATAATTCCAGTTTTTGTCGTAGAAGGACAGACGTCCACCATTAAGTCTTTCGCGAATCCAGGTTTGTATATTTTCCAAGCACTTGGAATTTGCAAAAGGCAAGAGTAATACTAAGCAACTGCCTGACCTTAAGCAAGACTCTTAAATAGATATCGTATAAGTATACAGCATTACACTGCACTGTTTGCTTACGTTATCGTAATTTATCGAATATTAAATTATTTATTTATCGAATGAGAAGTAAAGTGTGAACTTCCTCTGGCATGATTTCCCTTAAAACCCTTTGAGCTGGATTCCAATCTCCACCAAAGGCACATTGCAGAGAAATAGAAATGCAGACAAGAAATATTAGTACAATTATTAACGTCACTGCTTTTGAAAATACGCTCTCCCTTCGCCTTTGTTTTTCTGGACTCAATTTTTCCGCAAATTTGCTGTATAAAAAATTTAATCGTTAGTTTGATTTAAAAATGATTAAATAATAATTAATTACTTGTCTGATTTGTGTATGTACCTGAAAATTGCATTGCAAAACGGATCAAAACGTTTGCCAAGATTATTATTTTCTTTCCTCTGACGATAAATAGGATATCGAATAACAGTGTTATGCCAATGCCAATATAGAAGTGAATGTAAATAACAATTTTGTGGGCTTGAAATGTGGGATCTGGATAATACAGTTCAATCAACAAGCGGACTGAAAAGTAGATATATACTAGCAGGTAGAACCATGTACCAAATATACACAGAAAATAGTCCTTGTTTGAATTCGTTATTCTTAAGCAAAGTTTCTCTTTGTCCCATTCAAATGGCGTAGCTTTAAAATAACCGAATATTTGAAAAAAGCGAGCCAGGTGTTTCCAATAAAAGTGGAGATTATTTTGAGAAGAATTTTGCTGAGTTGTTCGGCTTCTGGAGACTAACATGTCTATTGATTTCCTTTTAATTCAAGCAAATAGAAATTTTGAGAACACAATGTATGATGTATTACACTTTAGAGAAAGCTTATATGTCTCGGGAATATCTGGAGATCAATTGACTCTTAGTCGAGGCAATACTGGAGTAAAATATATTTATTTGTGTTGTTGTGGAATTCTGGAATTGTAGATAAAGGAAATTGGATATTTATAATTTAATACAATTTAATTGGGTTCTTCCTTTTTGTCGTTTCTGTGTTGGTATTGGAAAAGAGAAACTTTAGCATATGTATATAGCTACTAGTTCTGCGGGACTTTTAATGCTGCTAAGCTACAACGAAAGCTACGACCACGATGCCCAGGAATTTAGTCAAGGGGGTTCACAAAATATTTTGCAAAAAATGTCGCAAATGCAAAAAAAGTTAATGAAATAAAAAATATGTAGTAAAAATATGAATGTAAATGTATTTGCTATTACTTGTGTTCATTCATTGGTGGATATTTGCTATTACATTCACTTGTGTAATTCACTCATTATAGGATATATAGGATAGTATAGGATCCACAACATGGGAATCCTAAACTATCGCTACTTTTACTTGATCGAGGCTAAAGCAATATATTTATGCAGTCGTGTAACCTACAAACTCAAAAATTCACATGGAGTACAATTGATTGGCAATATAAACCTGAAGTTGTAAAGCCAAAATACAAGTCTCACAAATGTGAGACAGAAAAGTGGCCAGTGCCCACAAAAATGTTTTTGTTACTCACTTAAAGTAGGACCAGCATTGACTTTTGCACAACGTAATAAATCAATAAATAAATAGTATTTTTGTTTTATCGTTTTCTTATAACTTTTATTATTTTTTAATTACTTTACAGACATTTGCATAGACATTAGTAGATACCTTTCTACGAATTAGGTAAAATAAACCCTATTTGATTGCACTCTACATTGAAATAAATTTATGGCACGGGAGACGGGACAAAAGTTTTTTTCTGTACACATTTAGATTTTTAATACTAGTACCTCTAAATAGTATAAATTACAATGCCAAGTGCGCGTTTGGAAAGCTTCCACGGAAAACCCGTGCCAATACTGGGCAACTGTAGGAAATAGAAACATAAGTGCACAATCAGAAAAATAGTGTGACAATCATAATTTAATTTTAATGGACAAAACCATATTAATAGTGTTGTTGAACATAATTTGCATAAATGTTACTGTCGTTTGCTTTTGAATTATAAAGCAATTACCAAATGAAAGCCCAAACGGCTTACAAGCTTTTAATTTTCGTAGATAGTATTTATTCTGGATTTCTCTTCTCCAGTTTTGGAGAAATAGTCTAGATTGGTCGGCTACTCTTCCTAAGCTGGCAACATAGAATTTCTCAATGAAAAGGTAAATAGTGGAAAAGATTGGGAAAAGCATGTACATAGAAATTGGAATGTGCCTCACTAACTTTAAAGCATTAAAAGTAGTAAGCATATGAACTGTATTTAATACAATTAAACTCATTCCTATAGCATTTGACACGATATCATTAAGGTACCCGTTTAGTAACCTTATTGTTTGGTAAAGACGAATGGCGTGAAGAAAACTCTCACTTTGGTCTTCTTTGTTTTTAATAGTGCCAATTGATTTCAACCAAGATGCAAAATGAGAGCAGTACATAAACAACATGCTTACAAATAGAAATGTTGTTGCTGATGCATGGATAGCTATTAGAACAGTTAGGACGGAAGCAAAGAAACGAGTGAGAACTAAAGTGTGCACTTCCTTTGGAAAATTTTCCATTAGAAAACGTTGAATTGGATTCCAATCAACTCCGCGGTAAGATTGGCGAGCTCGTGAGACCCAACCATGAAATACCATAATCCAATAAAGCGTCATAATTCTCGAAATTAATATTGCTTTCCGTTTTCGGTCTTCTTTCCCGATTGTACACTGAAATTTACTAGCTAGAAAATTCAATTGTGTTCAGTTAGCTTTGAAATATAAATTCATAAAATTAATAATTGAAATTAAATATTTTGGGAACAGAATTTTGAGATATTTGTGTACCTGAGAATTGTATGATGAATCGGACGAATACGTTTGCCAAGATTACTATCTCTTTTCCTCTGAGAATTAACAGGATGTCGATTAACGTCATGGCAACAAAGCCAATATAAGTCTGGATATAAATAACAATTTTGTGTGCCTGGAATGTCGGATCTGGGTGATACAGTTCAGTAAGCAAACGAACTGAAAAGTAGACAGACCATAACAAGTGCAACCAAAAAACAAATAGCCAACACAAATATTGTGCATTGGAATTCGTAATTCTTAGGCAAATCTTCTTTGCATCCCAAGAAAATGGCGTGGCTATCAGAAAACCGAATATTTTGAAGAATCGACCCACTTCTTTCCAATAAATCTGGAGATAATCCTCAGTGGCAACTTTCTCAACTTTTCTTTTTCGAAGACGCATTTTCTTTACTTGTTTTCAACTAAAGGTTTCTGGTACGAACGACGCCGTCTGCCGACTTCTGTATTTTATTCGTGTATTCTATGTGGTGACGACATTTACTCTATTATCGTCAGTAAAATTCAATTTAAAAGAACACTGTCTGGCGTCAGCTAGCCGAGAGTGTTAACCTATATAAGCTCCTCGTGTCCATTCCACAAATTGTTTTTACTTAGTAGCATTAATTCGTATTTATACTATTCTCTGTATACCATTACTAAGGAAAATGGGCAAACGATCGACATACCTGTATTAATATGGAAAATAAATATACTACAATTTATTTGGTTGGTTGACATGGACAGTTCTCTTCTGTGGATATTAGTTTCTTCCTTTTGTCTGTTTGCTGTGTTGCTATTCAAGTCAAAACATTTCTATTATGTATGATAAGTAAACAGACATTTAATACAATATATTCCTTTCTGATGTTCTTGTAATATCATTCCTTCATGCCAATAAATAGTATTTCTGTTGCATTCACTGCACTGGACTTATTGTATTCGTATATTCAAACTGGTGACGACAATAACTCCATTAACGGGATTACAATTCCGTTTATGAATATTTTAAAATATGGGATGTCTGTCTGACGTCAACCGAGTCGTAACTTGTATAACGTCCATGTATCCATTCTGCAAACTTTTATAGAGAAACCTTAAATAGAGTGAATACAATTTGTTATATTCCAATACTAAGGAAAATAAGCAAAAATGAACATACCTACCTAAGTGTACTAAAATGGGAAATAAATGTACTGTAATTTAATAGGTAGTTGTTTGCTTGTTTAGCATAAGGAAATATTTTCTACTTTGACATCATGCAGTGTTTAAAATAGCAAAAGTTTTGGGAACACGAAAACAATTTCTCCACTATTGACATTGTTTACGCAATTTCCACAGAGTAGCGAGCAAGCAGAAAAAATTACATCGAATCAGAATATGTAAAAAATCCGTATGAATGTTGTGTAGTATTAAGTATTTAATTTACATATAAGTAAAAAATAGTAACAATTATTGCTGCTAAATTAAATGGTTGGATTTGGATTACTTGCACAGTTCTGTTCTTTCGGATTGTCCATATATATTAGTGTTTTTCTATTCATGCTATTTCTTACGTATACTTAGCAATTAAGGAATACAAGATTTAATACAACATTTAATTTGTTTAATCTTGATAGCGAAAGAAACAAGGTCCAGGTAATCGAATACTGTCTAAGTTAATTTGTTGGTTGGATTTTAATAAATTCTTGTATGTATATACTTTAGTGTTGGTTAGAGTATTCCGGAAGGAATGTGGACTTCAAAAGAATAGACTGCTATTTTCAATGGACTTCATTTTTGCTAATTAAAGTAAAGCTTAAAGGAGTCCCGAGCCCAGTATTTATTGATCGTACAAATATTATAAAATGTATATGTATGCAATATAGCTTTTATTTTATTTTGACTACTTTGCGATTACAAAATTTACAGAGACAAATTTTTGAGTTGTCACCCATTTTTTTCTATTACATAATTATGATTCCTTAGCACATACCTATTTTGAACGGTTAAGCAAGTTTTCAATGGCTTAACAATTAATTTTCACTTAATTAGCAATTAGGTTTTAATCTTAACTGTCAAAATCATATTAATTGTGTTGTTGAACATAATTTGCATGAATGTTACAGTCGTTTGCTCTTGAATTATAAAGCAATTACCAAATGTTAGACCAAATGGTTTACATGCCCTTAATTTCCTTATATAGTATTCACCATGAACTGATCTTTTCCATTTTTGACAAAATAGTTTAGATTGGTCTTCCACTCTTCCTAAACTAGCAAGAAAGGATTTTTCCCAGAGCAGGCAAAGAATAGACACTATTGGAAAAAACATGTACATAGAAATTGGAATATGGTTCACTAATTTTATAGAGCTAAAAGTAGTGAGCATATGAACTACATTTAAGGAAATTAAATTCACTCCTAAAGCATTTGACACGATATCATTATAGTATTGATTTAGTAACTGCATTATTTGATAAATACGAATGGAGGACTCAATAGTGTCATCTCTGCCTTCAATGTGTCTAATAGCAGGGCCGATTGATTTCAAACAGGAGGCTATCTGAGTACAATATATAAACAACAAGCCGGACAGCACAGACATTGAAACAAAGGCATGGGGCGCCAATATAAATGATGCGATGAAAACTAAGATACGAATGAGAAATAAATTATAGACTTCCTCTGGAAAGATTTCTTTCAAAATTCTTTGAGCTGGATTCCAGTCTTCACCAAAGGCATTTTGCAGAGAAACGAAAATGGAAGCAAGAAATATTATTCCAATCATTAACGTCACTGCTTTTGAAAATAGGTCTTCCCTTTGCCTCTGTTTTTGTTTTCTCAATTTCTCTGCAAATTTGGTGCCTAAAAAATTTAAACCCTTAGTTTGATTTACAAATGAAATTCATTATATAATAATTAGTTGCTTGATTTATTTATGTACCTGAAGATTGCATGACAAAACGAATCAAAACGTTGACAAAGATTATTATTTCCCTTCCTTTGGTGATAACCACGATATCGAGTAACAATGTCATACAAATGCCAATATAAAATTGGATGAAAATGACAATTTTGTGTGCTTGAAATGTGGGATCTGGATAATACAGTTCAATCAGCAAGCGAATTGAGAAGTAGATAAATGCTAGTAGGTACACCCAAGTAACAAATATCCACAGAAAATAGTCCTTATTTGAATTCGTGATTCTTAAGCTACGTTTCTTTTCGTCCCATTCAAATGGTGTAGCTTTAAGATAACCGAATATTTTTAGAAAGCGAGCCACTTCTTTCCAATAAAAGTGGAGATGATTTTGAGAAACATTTTTCTCATTTGTTCTCCTTTTAGAGCCTAACATACCTACCTATTAATTTCCTTTCAATTCAAATAAACAGAGATTTGGAGCACGTAATGTATGTTCCTCAATTAAGAGAAAGCTTATGACTCCGTAAAATCTGGAGTTCAATTGACTTATGAGTGAATTAAGCTTATTTTTTGGTAATGTATACTTCACATAAGATATGGAATTAGATATTTGTAACTGAATACAATTTAATGGGATTCCTCCTCTTTGTCGTTTCTGAGTTGCTGAATCAGATAATCTAATACTATTTACAATAAATGTTTTTCGCTGAGTATTGGAAAAAACAAACTAATACATGTGTATATACTTATTGGCTATGTAGAACTTTTAATACTGCTAAGGTAATGCTATGGATGATGTCCAGGATTTTAGTCGAGGGGGCACACAAAATTATATTGCGCAAAATACGTCATTCTCTCATTGGTCAAGAATATTTTTAGCTATTATTGGTGAAAATCATGTATATTGAGGGAATCGCTAAAAATATACCAAGTTTCCAAAAAGTAATGCCATTTAGTGCAAATCATAAGAAATTTTGTTTTTGAGCTAAATTTGCTCATAAGTTATACAGATTTCCACTAGGCGCTAGGCGTTTTTTGTCTTTTATGAAAATAATTTTCTTATTTTCACAAATCCAGTTACGAATACCACAAAATTTGCATATTCTACTTCATTTAAGTTGGAGTTAGTTTAGTAAATAACTGTATCACTTCCTCAGATTTTATTTGTATCCTAACATATGCTATAGTGTTAAATTTATAACTCCTGACCGGGTTACTACGTATCTATTAGAGTTCTATTGCTTGTTCCACTAATTAAGTAAAGTAAATACTCTTTGATTGTGTGTATTAACTATTCTTTATATTAGCCACGTAAAAGAAATTATTTCTAGGAAAATGAAATGGTTGGGTTATTTGTACAGTTCTATTCTGTGAATAATAGTTTCTTCGGTTTGTCTATTTTCCTGTTTTGCTATGAATACCATTTCTTAGGTGTACTAAGTAATTAAGGAATGCACGACTTTTAGTACAATATTTAATTTTTTTGAAACCAGGTCCAGCTAGTTTATTGCTATCTGATTTAATTTGTTTGTTGGTTTCAATAAATTGAATTAACCTAGTCTTACAATGTTTAAGGTTTGTTGTTTCCAATACCGATGTTGATGATTTTCCGATGTTGTTTCGCTCAGATCTGGAGTTAAATTGACTCTTACTCGGGACAATATTTGGGAAAAATATATTTATTTTTGTGGTAGTGTATACTTCACATACGAAACAGATAATATTTGTAATTTAATACAATAAATTACTTGGATATTTATCATTCCATGTAATTTGATTGAATTCTACCTTTTTGTCGTTTCTGTTTTGCTGACCTGTTAATCTAGATGTACTATTTACATTAAATACTTTTCGCTGGGTATTGGAAAAAACAAACTAGGACATATATACATAGTTATCAGCAATGCTGGACTTTTAATACTACTAAGCTACAACCTGGCTCTCTAATTTTATAGCGTTAATACTACAAGTGAGCATATGAATTATATTTAAGCCATACCCATTCCTGACGTGGTATTGAATATAGGTTAGTATAATTCATTAAACTCGACCAGCAAACTAAATCAGACTATATTTAATTATGTGGAGCTTGATTCTTAAATGGAATTAAAAAATTTTAGGTCACCGACGTTAACTGAAGCATTGAACTCTGATAGTCGTAAACAAAGCAACTACTCTATTGTAAGATTCTAAGATTTTTTGCGACGTAGTAACCTAAGGCTTAATTCAGTTTAAGAAACCAGGCATACCGAAAGATTGTAATGAAAGAAATGGTGGAGACTGTGACTGAATGGCTATATTAATTAAATAACTAGGCAATATCTTCTGAGTTTGTAAAGTAAGAACCCTTTTGGAAATATCGTACAAGTAAATGAAGAAAAAATACGATTCTGCAAGGTATATGGACTCCAAATGAATAGACTGCTATTTGCAATGGAAATTCAGTCTTGTTAATTAAAGTAAGGCTTAAAGAAGACCCCAGCCCAGTATTTATTGATCGTGCAAATATTACATAATATGTATGCAATATAACTTTTACTTTTATTTTGACTGCTTTGCGATTATGAAGAATATTGAGACAAATTGTTGAGGTGTCCCCCACTATTCCTATTATATAATTATGATTCTTAAACGCATAACATTATTTTGAACAGCAAGACAAGTTTGCAATTATTTAAGAATTAATTTTCAATTGATTAACAATAAAGTTTTAATTTTAACTGACAAAATTATATTAATAATTGTGTTGTTGAACATAATTTGCATGAATGTTGCAGTCGTTTGCTCTTGGATTATAAAGCAATTACCAAATGTAAGTCCAAATGGTTTACATGCCCTTAATTTCCTTAGATAGTATTTACAATGAACTGATCTTTTCCATTTTTGGCAAAATAGTTTAGATTGGTCGGCCACTCCTCCTAAGCTAGCAAGGAAGGATTTTTCCCAGAGCAGCAAAGGATAGACACTATTGGAAAAAACATGTACATAGAAATTGGAATATGGTTCACTAATTTTATAGAGCTAAAAGTTGTGAGCATATGAACTACATTTAAGGCAATTAAATTGACTCCTAAAGCATTTGATACAATATCATTGCAGTATTCATTTAGTAATTTTTGCATTATTTGATAAATACGAATGGGGGACTCAATTGTTTCATCTCTGTCTCCAATGTGTCTAATAGCAGGGCCGATTGATTTCAAGCAGGAGGTTATCTGAGTACAGTATATAAACAATAAACCGGAAAGCAGAGACATTGCCACTATGGCATGGGGGGCCAATAGAAATGATACAATGAAAACTAAGATGGGAATGAGAAATAAATTATAGACTTCCTCTGGAAAGATTTCTTTTAAAATTCTTTGAACTGGATTCCAGTCTTCACCAAAGGCATTTTGCAGAGAAACAAAAATGCAGACAAGAAATATTATTCCAATCATTAACGTCACTGCTTTTGAAAATAGGTCTTCCCTTTGCCCCTGTTTTTGCTTTCTCAATTTCTCCGCAAATTTGGTTTCTAAAAAATTTAACCCGCTAGTTTGATTTACCAATGAAATTCATTATATAAAAATTATTTGTTTGATTTGTGTATGTACCTGAAGATTGCATTACAAAACGAATCAAAACGTTAGCAAAGGTTACTATTTTCGTTCCTTTGACGATAACTAGGATATCGAGTAACAATGTTATACAAATGGCTATATAAAACTGGATATAAATAATAATTTTGTGTGCTTGAAATGTGGGATTTGGATAATACAGTTCAATCAACAAGCGGATTGAAAAATAGATAAATGCTAGTAGGTACGCCCACACATGCAACTTTGTGGTTCGCCGAACCAGTGTGGTTCGCTAAAATGGCGAACCGAACCGGTTCCGAACCGAACCAGGTTCGGTTCGGTTCGGTTCGCTTGAAATTTTTTGTAACACCAGGTTCGGTTCGGGTCGGTTCGCTCGAATTTTTTGTAACTCTTGGTGCGGTTCGGTTCGGTTCCCTCAAAAATTTTTTAAGAACTGGCCGGTTCGGTTCGGTTCGCTTAAAAATTTTTTGGGGACTGGTTCGGTTCGGTTTGCTAAACGAAAGTAGTAAGTGAATGTGCACTTGCAAAAGTAAATAAGATAGAAATGATTAGAATCTAATAGCTGAATTGGTGGAATAAAATTAATCTATTATCTGGGTTCGAAATGCGAGCAGCATGTAAAAAGTTTACCTTTGGAAGTATGGTGCAAACTAAAGTAGTACACAATTTTGTGTAGTAACAGTGTGATAGGCAAAAGGAAACTAAAATACAACATTAATTAATGTATTGTATTTATTCTAGACATAGTTTGGGGATCGGAAAATGCAAAATAACTACATGATGAATGAGAGTGGTTCGCCAAAGTTCCGAACCGAACCGAACCGCGAACCGAACCGGTTCGGCTCGGTTCGGTTCGCTCAATTTTTTTGGGAGGTCTGGTTCGGTTCGGTTCGCTCAAAAATTTATTTTGGACTGGTTCGGTTCGGTTCGATAAAAATTTTTTTGGGACTGGTGCGGTTCGGTTCGGTTCGCTCAAATTTTTGGGAACCACTGGTTCGGCTCGGTTCGGCTCGCTCAAATTTTTGAGAGCCACTGGTTCGGCTCGGTTCGGCTCGCTAGGGTCAAAGTTGCATGTCTGGGTACGCCCAAGCAGCAAATATCCACAGAAAATAGTTCTTATTTGAATTCGTGATTTTTAAGCAAAGTTTCTTTTCGTCTCACTCAAATGGTGTAGCTTTAAGATAACCAAATATTTTTAGGAATCGAGACACTTCTTTCCAATAAAAGTGGCAATGACTTTGAGAAGAATTTTTGTCAGCTGTTCTTTTTATAGAACCTAACATATCTACCTATTAATTTCCTTTCAATTCCAGCTAACAGAGATTTCAAGATCAGAATGTATGCTCCTCAATTAAGAAAATGCTTACGTCTCAGTAAAATCTGGAGTTCAAGTGACTCAAACTGGGGACAATACGTGAGTAAAATATATTTGCTTTTGTGGTAGTGTATATTTCACATACGATACGATACATAAATTAATTGGATTCAATGTAATTTAATTGGATACTTCCTTTTTGTCGTTTCTGTGATGCTGACCCGATAATCTAAATACTATTTACATTAAATGTTCTTCCCCAAGTATAGGAAAAAATAAACTATTACATACGTATATTATAGTTATTATATATGGCTATGCGGGACTTTTAATGATGCTAAGCTGCGACTTTGTTCACTATATAATTTTATAGCGCTAGCTAAAACTAGCGGGCATATGAATTGTATTAAGCCATTTAAATTCATTCCTACAGTATTTGACAAGGTATTGAATATAGGCTATTTGAGTCCATTGAAACCCGACCAACAACCTAAATCAGACAATAGTCAATTACTGGAGCTAGTTTCTTAAATTGAATTTTAAAAGTTTTAGGTCACCGACGTCAACTCAAATATTGAACTCTGATATTCGTAAGCGAAGCAACTACTCTATTCTTTGACTTTCTGCGACGTAGTAACCTAAAGCTTTGTTCAATTTAAGAAACCAGGTATAGGTAATTGAATATTGTCTACATTAATTTGCAAGCTAGCAATCTCAAGCTAACTACTGTTGGTAGCCTCTAGAAAACCACTGTTGGGATCTGCGAGCAAATGCTTTAGGAAGTTAATGCTGTGAGCAATAAATAAAATGCTTGTATTTATATATTGGTCACGTAAACAAAGCAAGTATTTTATTGTAAGTTTTTTGCGACGTAGTAACCTAAAGCTTAATTCAGTTTAAGAAACTTGGCATAGGTACTTGTAATTTAATTTATTGGATTTTAATATATTCTACTAACCCATACTGTCTTGTTTAAAGTTGTGGAATCCAATTCACGAGGTACATTCCTTTTGAAAATAAGGTTGGAATTGATGTACATTTAAAGTATGTAAGGATAGGGAAGTCTTTGCGTACTGGAAATGCTACTCGTGGTGACACTTTTAGGAGTTTGCAAAGAAAGAACCGTGTTGAAAAATCGTGCAAGTAAATGCATTCTGGAAGGAATATTGACTACCAATGAATAAATTACTATTTTGAATGCACACTCATTCTTGCTAGTTAAAGTAAGGCTTACAGGAGAGTCGAGCCCAGAATTTATTGATCGTGCAAATATTACAAAATATATGTACAATATAACTTCAACTTTTATTTTGACTGCCTTGCGATTACAAAAATTGCAGAGACAAATTGTTGAGATGCTACTCACTCTTCGCATTGCATAATTATGACTCTATTACATACATAAGTATTTTGAACGATTAAACAAGTTTTCAATTATTTAATTACTTAATTAGCTACTTTGTTGAAATAGTCTTCGTTGTCCAGGATTTCACAAATGTAGGCGGCTAACAGATTTTCCTAGATACTAACGAAATACATGCATTGCATATGTCAATGGGAAAAGTAAGGATTAGGTTTGAATTTTAACCGACAAAATCATATTAATTGTATTGTTGAACATAATTTGCATGAACGTAACAGTCGTTTGCTCTTGAATTATAAAGCAATTACCAAATTTAACTCCGAAAGGTTCACAAGCGCTTAATTTTCTTATACAGTACTTATTATGAGTTGATCTTTTCCACTTTCGGAGAAAATGTCTAGATTGTTCTGCCACACCCCCTAAGCTAGCAAGGAAGGATTTCTCTACGAGGAGGCCAAAAATAGTCATTAACGGGAAAAACATGTACATTGAAATGGGAATATGGTTCACTAATTTTATTGCGCTAAACACACTGAGCATATGACATGTATTTAAACCAACTAAAGCCATTCCTATACAGGTTGACATGATTTCATTTAGGTATTGATTTAGTAACATTATTATTTGGTAAATACGAATGGGGGAACGAATTCTCTGATTTCTGTCAATATGACTAACGGGACCAATGGAGTTCAAGCAGGAGGCTGTCTGAGTACAGTACATAAACGTAAGTCCGGAAAACACAGACATTGCCACCAAGGCATGTGGTCCCAATAGCAATGTTCCGATGAAAGCAGAGATACGAATGAGAAAGAAATTGTGAACTTCCTCTGGAAAGATTTCTCTTAAAAGTCGTTGAGCTGGATTCCAGTCCTCGCCATAGGAATTTTGCAGAGCAAGACAAAAGCAGGCAAGAAATATTACTCCAATCAATAACGTCACTGCTTTGGAAAATAGGTCTTCCCTTTGCGTTTGTTTTTGTTTACTCATTTTCTCCGAAAATTTACTATCTAAAAAATTTTAACCGTTAACTTGATTAACGAATACAAATTATACATTAATTACTTATTTGGTTTGCATATGTACCTGAAAATTGCATTGCGAAACGGATGAAAACGTTTGCCAAAATTAATATTTCCTTTCCTTTGATGATAACCACGATATCGAGTAACAATATTATACAAATGCCAATATAAAATTGGAGGAAAATGACAATTTTGTATGCTTGAAATGTGGGATCAGGATAATACAGTTCAATCAGCAAACGGAATGAAAAATAGATAAATACTAATAGGTACGCCCAAGCAGCAAATATCCACAAAAAATAGTCCTTATTTGAATTTGTGATTCTTAAGCGAAGTTTCTTTTCCTCCAAAGTAAATGGTGTGGCTTTAAGATAACCGAATACTTTTAGGAATCGAGCCGCGATTTTCAAGCAAGCCTGGAGATGATTTTGAGACGAGTTCTTCTCAATTGTTATTTTACTGGAGTTTATCATACTTCTCTATTATTTTATTTCAATGCAAGCGAACAAAGATTTCGAGAAGGCTATAAATGAGGTATACTATTTAGATAAAGCTTATATTGCCTCGGTAAAATCTGGAGTTCAATTGACATTTAGTAAGCGAGGAAAATATAAGTTTTGCGGTAAAGTACTATACTTCGCATTCCATACAGAATTGGACATATGTAATTTAATACAATATAATGGGATACTCCTGTTTGCCGTTTGCTGAATCTGATGATAATATAAACACTATTTACATTAAAAGCCTTTCGCTGAGTATTGGAAAAACAACCTAATGCATATATATAATTATAATAGCTATGCGGGACTCTTAATGGTACTAAAGCTACGACGATGGACGATATCTAGGAATTTGACTAAAGGGGGTACACAAAATAATATAGCGAAAAATATTACATTTTCGTGCACTTGTCTAAAATTTTTTATATTTTTAGCTTTCATTGGTCAAAAAAATGCATATTAAGGGAATTGTTAATAATATTTTATAACAAGTTTTCAAATAATAAAGCCAAAAAGATTGCTTTTTCGTTCACAGCGCAAGAAATTTCGTTTTTCCAGCTAAATGTGTTCATAAATTATAAATATTTCCACGAGGCGCTATGGATTTTTGTCTTTTATGAAAATATGTCCGTATTTTCTAGAATTTAGTGGGACACGTTGCCCACCCTTGCTTTCTATAAGTACGCGCCTGGCTACAGGTTAATGCAATAGAATTTATTCTATTGTATTACCCCATATACAAATCCAGTTAACAATACCACTATATATTAGCGGATGCCTCCCCGATGGCAAAGGACCATTAGGCAAAAAAAATTGTCTCCTAAAAACACAAAAGGAACATTTGGCAAACATAACGGACCGTTTGGCAAAAATGTTATTTCATCGTATAGGGCAACAAGTTATAAATCAACGCATTTAATACAATATTTAATTTCTTTGATACTGATAACGAAGGATGAACATAGCCATGCAGCACCCCTCAACGGCTGTTACTTACCCATCCAGCAAATTAAATCAGACAATATTCAATTACCTGTTTCTTAATCTTTGTTTCCTAAATAGAATTAAAAACTTTTTAATTCACTGACGTCCCCTCATACATAGAACTTAATAGTCGTAAGCAAAGCATCAACTCTATCGTATGACTTTCTTCTACGAAGTGACCTAAGACTTAATAAGAAACCAATTCCAGGTAATTGAAAACTATCTGATTTAATTTGTTGGATTTTAATAAGTTCAACTAAGCTAGTCTTACAATGTTTAAGTCCTAAGTTTACAAAGTAGTATAAATATCTTGGTTAGGAGGTAACCAATGTATTTCTGCTAATTCAAATGTTGTTGTCATTCACTTCAGGGCAGAAAGCAATTGTGAGAAAATTAAACGAATGTCCTAACTTCTGATAAATTTAATCGAAATACTGTTTACATAAGCTTCAACCAGAAGACTGTAATATTGTAAAAAATCGTGGAGATTGAGACTGGATGGCTACATTAATTAAATAACTTGGTGATGTACTGTACCTTGGAGTTTGTAAAGTAAGAACCCTGTTGAAAATATCGTGCAAGTAATACAATTATGGAAGGAATGTGAACCGCCAATAAAGAAACTGCTATTTGCTACTGACATTCAGGACTCCGAGCCCAGATTTATTGATCGTGCAAGTATTACAACATGTATATGCATAATACAACTTTATTTTGACTGCTTTGCGATTACAAAATTAACAGAGAAAAATTGTTGAGATGTTACCCATTGTTTCCATTATATAATTATGATTACTTTTTATATATTGATTTATTTTAAACGGCTAAGCAAGTCTTTACTTACTTAATTACATAATTAGCTTTTTTGTTGAAATAGACTTCGATCGTAGTCCAAGGATTACACCAAAGTATGCGACAACCAACTTGCCTGATAACTGTGCAAAATTAAATACATATGGCAATTGGAAAATTATCCAACAATTATATATTGATCTTAACTGACAAAACCATATTAATTGTGTTGTTGAACATAATTTGCAAGAATGTTACAGTCGTTTGCTCTTGAATTATAAAGCAATTACCAAAATTTACTCCGAAAGTTGCACAAACCCTTAATTTCCTTATATAATATTTATCATGAATTGATCGTTTCCATTTTTGACAAAATACTTTAGATTGGTCTTCCACTCCTCCTAAGCTAGCAAGGAACGATATCTCTAGGAGCAGGCAAAGAATAGACGCTATTGGGAAAAACAGATACATAGAAATTGGAATAAGCCACACTAATTTTATAACGCTAAACATAATCAGCATATGGCCTGCATTCAAGGCAATTAAGGCCATTGCTACAGTACTTGACACGATATCATTTAGGTATTGATTTAGTAACATTATTATTTGATAAATACGGATGACTGGACGAAGGTTCTGATCTCTATCTTCTATGCGTCTAATAGCAGGGCCTATTGATTTCAAACAGGAGGCTATCTGAGTGCAATATATGAATAACAAACCGCAAAACTGAAACATTGCCACTAAGGCATGGGCGGCCAATAGAAAACTGACGATGAAAGCAGAAATACTAATTGGAAGAAATGTGTGAACTTCCTCTGGAAAGATTTCTCTTAAAATTCTCTGCGCTGGATTCCAGTCCTCTCCAAAGGCATTTTGCAGAGAAATAGAAATACAGGCAAGAAATATTACTCCAATCATTAAAGTTACTGCTTTTGAAAATAGATTATCTCTTGGCCTTTGTTTTTCTGTACTCAATTTCTCCCCAAATTTGCTGTCTAAAAATATTTAAATCATTAGTTTGATTTAAAATTGAAAAAAATTTAGAATACTTGTTTGATTTGTAAAGGTACCTGAAAATTGCATTGCGAAACGGATCAATACGTTGACAAAAATTATTATTTCCTTTCCTTTGACGATAAACAGGATATCGATTAAAAATGTCATGCCAATGCCAATATAAAAGTGGATGAAAACGACAATTTTGTGTGCTTGAAATGTGGGATCGGGATAATATAGTTCTATCAGCAAACGGATTGAAAAATAGATAAATGATAGTAGGTAAAACCAAGTGGCAAATGTCCACAGAAAATAGTCCTTATTTGAATTTGTGATTTTTAAGCAAAGTTTCTTTTCGTCCCATTCGAAAGGTGTAGCTTTAAGATAACCGAATATTTTTAGGAATCGAGCCACTTCTTTCCAATAAAAGTGCACATGATTTTCAGAACAATTTTTATGAGTTATTTTCCTGGAGCCTAACATATCTACTTTTTTATTTTCCTTTCAATAAATATAAGCTTACAGAAATTACGAGAGCACAATAAATTGGTTATACTTCAATTAAGACAATGCTTACGTCTTAAAAAGTCGTCTTTCGGTAAAGTCTGGGGCCGACTCTCTCATACTTGGAACAATACGTGAGTTAAATATATTTATTTTTCCGGTATACTTCACATACGAGACGGAATTGGATATTTCCAATTTAAGACTATTTAATTGGATTCTTCCTTTTTGTTGTTTCGATATTGCTGAATCTTTTAATATAAGAAATATTTACGCTAAATGTTTTTCGCTGAGTATTGGAAAAATAACTTTGCATATGGGTATTATAGCTATTAGATATGCGGGATTTTTAATGGTGCTAAACTACGATGTCGGACAATGTCCAGCAATTTCTTGGGGCACACAAAATAGTTTTCAAAAAATTCTCATTTGCGCTCTTAGCTCGAAAATTTTTCCTATTTTTAGCTATTATTGGTCAAAATAATATAATATATTGAGAGAATCGTAAATAACATAAAAAACTTTCAAATAATAATGCCTCCAAATTATCGTTTTTGCACACTGAGCAAAAAAAATTCCATTTTCCAGCTATATGTGTCATAAATTATATACATTTGCACGAGATGCTATGCATTTGTGCATTTTCTCAAAATCATTTGTAATATTTTCTAGGATTTAGTGGGGCACGTAGCCCGTCCGTACTTTCTTTAAATACGTTCCTGGCAGGTAATTCAATAGAGTTTATAATACTCAATAACAAGGAAGGCAAATCGAGCTAACTACTATTATAGCGCTATACAATAACTCAGATAATTTGATCTAGTAATGAATAAGGCTGGTCGGAGTTAGGTAACTTATCCATTAGAGTTCTCGTGTTTATTCCGCTAATTACTTCAAGTAAATCCTCTTTAATTAAACCAGGTTTATTAACTATTCTTTATATTCCATGTAAAATAATTTTTTTCTACGAAAGTTAAATGCTTGGGGACTTGCACAGTTCCATTTTGTGAATAATAATTGGTTCAGATTGTCGATTGTTTTTGCTATTCATACTATTTGTATGCATACTAAGTAATTAAGGAAAACAATTCTTTTTAGTACAATATTTGATTTCTTTATCCTTTATTATAAATTTTTAAAACAATAATGTACTTTTACTTTTCAAACTTCAATTTAAACTTTTATTTTTTCTATATACAATAAGTTTAGAAGTCAGAAGTAATGGTATATTATATCTGTGGTATAAGCAATATAAATGTACTGTTGCGGTCGAAAGTTCAACGACGTAACTACGAAGATGCTAATTACGTTTGTGAGCTCCTTCCTCAAAATACATGAAATCCTGGAAGAAAATGTGTAATATAAAAAGTTACAGAAAGTGCATCTCTAAGGTTTCCTTATGTGTACAATGTAGCACGATATAAGCTTATGCTTACGATAAGAAAGCATGCTCCAATTAAAGTTGCCTTGATGCGGACGTCCATATCTCGAGGAAAAGAAATTACAAAATTGTCTGCATCTGTATAAGCTTCTTTTAGCAAACCCGACCATATTTTAGATATTTGACCCACTTGACTGTTACCATCAGCAGAAAAGACCTGCAAAATCGAAGACGAAAAATGAAATTAAAAGACGAAAAATTCATGTGACGAAACATTCAACCAAAAATGACGAAATTTAAAATTCTTAAGATGAAAATTTAAATCCTTAAGACGAAAATTTAAATTCTTAAGACGAAAATTTAAATTCTTAAGACGAAAATTTAAATTCTTAAGACGAAAATTAAAATTGTAAGACGAATAAAATTTTAAGACGAAAATTAAAATTTTAAGACGACAGTTTAAATTTAAGTCATTACAGAATATCATGGCTATACTACATACGGTAAACTTCGTATTAATGACAACCACCTCAAAAGCAACATCTCGGCAACAGCATGAGGACGCAAAGAATGGACCTTTAATTCTTAGGACAATTTGTCCTGCATTATCTTTCACCACAAAAGACGGGCAGCAACTCCATTGCTGATGAATGCTTCCTACTATCTGTCCTGGTGGTGAAGAAACTGTCATAACCTAATATTGTAAGTATATTTGCATCATATAATTCATATAATTTGCATTAATTATTATAATAAAATGTTTATGTTTATGAACTAAATACCTGCAGGCAGCACGGGTAACACATAGATTGACAAGCCAAGGGTCGATCCAGATGAACAATTTCTCTTCCTTGCAAGTCTTTTATTTCTATGTCGAAAGGTCGTGTTGTACCACAGCATATTCTTGTACATACGCCAGTTTCTTCTTTTGCTTTGAAAAGGAGCTGGCCCTTTCCGTCTAGTATTTCGTATTTATTTTTTGCCTCGCAACCAAAAATCACTGCAGAATTTTATATTCATATCTATTTAGAATTTAAAAGGCTTATTTTACTACCATAATAGACTATAACTGTGTACCCTCCATAAGTTCAATTTTTTGTTTCACGAAAATATGATTTAATGTTGTTAAATACTCCAGTCCATATGGAACATTTAAGGGTAGCGGCATCATTCCCCAAAACTGTGGATTTGTCATCATTTCCACAGGCATAGGCACTAGGTAGAAAAAATATATCTCAGAGAAAATACAAAATATATCAATTCTTTAGTCTGGGTATGGATGCGATTAAACTTAAAAGCATCCAATAAAAAGAAGAGCCTGTGAATCTTGTATGTAGTTAATGCATTACATTTATTATTGATTACCATATACGTTTAGTGTAAATATATTTAATTAATAATTTTAAAAATTACTCTTTGATGTTGGTTGGTTAACTATAAATGTTTTATCCATTGTGCGATTTCAAATTCTGAAACAGATAAAAGTATTAGATTTTAATGTTCAAAAGAAAATGACTTGTTGATTTAACTTAATTTCAACTTTAATATATTGGCAGATTTGCTCACTAGGTGCACAGAATTTTGCATGATAATAATAATATAATGAAATTAAGAAATACTGTGTGCTATACATATATATTAAATATAAGTTTCTCTGCTACAATCATGTTATGTAACGGACATTTGGAATTAAAAGCATCCCTACAATACGCCACTGTGGTTTCACGATTTTAAGAATTCCGATTTCCAGCAATACTACAAAGAAAATAATTTTTTAAGCGCTCCCTATTTTTTCTAAAATTTCCACACGGCCAATATCAAATTTACATATAAACCTTAGATTGGAAGTATAACGCTTAGAAAACTTGCATCTAAATGTTAAGATAGGTAACCTTGCTTTATAGAAAATCGTTGAACGTTGAAAGTACCTAGGGACCTTCTGGCTACGTCTCCATATTAATCTATTCAGGTATTGAGATGACTATGGGGACGACATGATAATTATCGTAGTTATAATTTCATTTGTGAAACAACTGAATATTTTCAAATTATAAGTTATCTGCTGGACGTCACGTAACCATATCTTAAATTGCATACAGTCTATTTCACAAATTACATCTTCTAAGCAATTCTATGAAATCCATTTCAAAGTAAAGTTGGGAGCAAATGGACACACGTTAACCAGAAATTAATGACATAAATAATAGGTAGTTGCTTGTTTGTATAACATAATAACATATAACATAACATAACACATATTGTCTTATATAAAATATATCAAATGTACTTTGATTATGTGTTTGTGGGCTGTGGCCTATATTATGATGCACAAAAAACTATCTATCTATCTATAACATAATGGGATATTTTTTTAACATCAGTAGAAAAAATAGGGTAAAATAAAGCCATTACTTTTTAATAGCTTCTAATGTATTCTTTTGAGAGAAAGCAGAACAAATACTATTACATTGAAAATTCAAAATCCTCAATGACAAAATTTGAAAATTGTGCACTCATATTTTGGAAAAAATCTGCATATTCTATTTCATTACGTTGAAGTTATTTTAGTAAATAACAATATCACTTCCATAGATTTTATTTGTATTCTAACATATGATATAGTGTTAAATTTACAACTTCTCACCTGGTTACCACGTGTCTATTAGAGTTTTCGTGCTTATTCCACTAATTACGTAAAGTAAACCCTCTTTGATTAAACCGGGTTTACTAACTATTTCTTATATTCGCCAAACAAAAAATATTATTTCTACGAAAATGCAATAGTTGGGTTACTTGCACCGCTCTATTCTGTGAATAATAGTTGCCACTGTTTGTCTATTTTCTTGTTTTGCTATGCATACCATTTCTTATGTATACTAGGTTTTATTTAGCATTTTAAATCAGATAATATTAAATTTCCATGAGCTAGTTTCTAAATTGCAATTGAAGTAAATAGGTTTTAGGTCACTGAAATCAACTCAAATACTGCACTCTGATAGTCGTAAGCAAAGCTTCAACTCTATCGTATGACTTTTTTTGACATAGTGACCTATAACCTAATTCCATTTAAGAAACCAGGTCCAGCTAATTTATTACTATCTGATTTAATTTGCTGAATCTGATTTCAGTTCTGTTAATTTAAATGTTGTTGGCATTCACGTCAGGGCAGAAAGCAATTATTAGGAAATTAAATGAATTACCTAACTTTTGCTAATATTCCTTTAATCGAAATACTGTTTACAAATACTTTAACCAAAAGACACGAATATTGTAAGAAATGGTGGACACTGTGACTGAATAGCTATATTAGTTAATTAACTTGGTGGTGTACATTAGAGTTTCAGAGTTTGTAAAGTAAGAACCCTGTTGAAAATATCGTGCAAGCAAATACTACAATTATGGAAGTAATATGAACTCCCAATGAATAAACTGCTATTTTCAATCGATATTCAGGACTGTTATTAAAGCAAAGCTTGAAAGAGACCCGAGTCCAGTATTTATTGATCGTGTAAATATTATAGAATATTATACAATATTCATAATTTTTATTTTGACTGCTTTACGATTACAAACTTTACAGAGACAAATTGTTGATATGCTACCCGTTTTTTCAACTACATCATTATGATTCTTTTACATACAGATTTATTTTGAACGGTTAAACAAGTTTTCAATTGCTTAATTACTTAATTAGCTAATTGTTGAAACAATCTTCTTAGTCCAAGGATTTCCACAAAGTATGCGGCTAACAGATTTCCCTAGATAACTGTACGAAATACATGCATATGGCAATCGGAAAATTAAAGAGCAATTAGGTTTTAATCTTAACAGCCAAAATATAGGTAATGTAATCATCTTGTACATTTTGTATCTTTTCTGGAAGAGCCCTAAATTTTGCGATGCTACAAATACTGAACGTAGGATTTAAATGAATATGTGATTTGACGTACTTTTACGACAAAAGTTTGGATTGTTTGTTTAGATCGACCTAATCCATTTTCTGTAGAGATTCTTCATAATCCCAAGAAAGCACTGCTTTACTTTTAAGAATCATCAATTTGGAGAATGCCAAGTAGAAGAGAGCTTTTCCTGTACAAAAAAGTATACACGTTTAAACAAGTAAATTACAATTGCATTGACTTTGAATTTTGATACAACTTTAACAGATGACAGAGATAAATCCCCATAAATCTTCTGATAAAATTCAAGCAATGCTGATGACCTTTTCCAAAGTTCTTTATTAAGTTCCAGTAATTTATTATCCGGTGATGGAGCAGCAAATTTTACTCCTGGAGTGAAGATATATTTATGAGCTTCTCGTATAAGAAATTATTTGGAACGAAATGCTCTGCCTGATTCAAGCACAAATAAAGAAGAAATAATCAACGTAGTATTATTGTTCCCGAACTAAAATGTAATGATTGCGATACAACTTTTACTCGTGCTGGATCATCATCTTTCCTAGCCCTGGTAAAATCTTATTTGTGATTGCGTCTACAGAAATGTTAAAGGAAGAAAATTGTTTCGCGGTTAATCTACCGTTGTTCTGATTAAGTGGGCTTTAGTGTTCCGATTCTGAATTTGATTTCTGCATTCCCATCGGCATTCGCAAATACCGAGATATTTAGAGTCATTTACGAATTGATTTCTGCTTCTGAATTCCTTCTGCTTTGATTTCCGCATCTGCATTTATATGCAAAGTCACGAATCTATTTCTGCACGACATCTGAATTCGAATCTGCAGTGATTTCTGATTCAAACATTGTACGTGCAGAGTTGATTTCAGCATCAGAATGTGCTTGAATTCGTACAGTTTTTGGCTTGGGACGAAAGTTGAAATAATTCAACTTTCGTGGAATCCGAATGCCGACGATCACATTGAATTACTTATTCCATACTATATTGTCAAATATAGTCTCCTAGTCAAGCGATCTTGTAGGAAGATTTTTTTATAAAAAATTTAAAGTTTATTTCAAAAATGAATAACGAAGAGTTGCTCATTGAATTAGTAAGGGAGAGACCATGTCTATACGATATGAAAAGATCTGATTATAAAGATATTGTCAAGAAAAACAACTGCTGGATTGGGATTGCTGAGATTTTATCTTCTGATCGTAAGTGTTTTCAAACTGTTTTAATAATGAAACCGCAGAGAAAAATCCTGCTACCCAGTAGGCCATAGAGAACTATTGGGCTACTGGTTGGTGTCCCATTTGAATCCGTATCTGCACTCAAAGGAACCTGACTCCACTTGGGTGTTCTCCCAATGCATTTTATTACCGTACTCGTGGGTGCCATTCTTTGAGTCCAGTACATTATATTAACTCCATTTTCTTAAAACGATCGTTGACTTTACTTGGTATTATAAGTATATTTGCTGTTTTATACATAGGGGATATTTGTGAAAATACTTGGAAAAGCTTGAAAAAGCAGTACACTGATTTTTTGCGAAAGTCAAGAAGACCTACAGGTTCGGGAACTAAGAAGGAACCCTTTTTCCGATATTCTGAGCAAATGGCGTTTTACAAGGATTACTATACTCCTTACAAGTAAGTAGTACTGTAGGTTTACTGTGCCCAATATTTTGGCCGACAATTGAAATACTAACTGTATCATTTAGAAGGCTAAGCCGTTCAGGCACAACTAATGTGCAAATGTTTTTTTTAAAGAACTAACTCCAATTTGAGCGATTCACCGAACTTTGAGGCCGACAATTCTCTGTATGAAGAAAATGGGGGCGAAAAGGACTGTTCAATCCAGATTGAGTTCGAAAACATTGAAGGAAACGTCCCCGAAGTTGAAATACACACAGTAAAGGTATAGGCCAAATCTTTTCTATTTTATTGAACATTTAATAACACAATTCATTCATTCATATATTCATTTTTATTTGTTACTATTCCATAGCAATCGTCTAAGGTTATTCCTCAGGAACAAAAGATGCGAAAACGGGAAATGGATCCTATTGATAAAGAAATATTAAAGGCGCTACAAGATTCATCACAGGAAAGTAAGGATGAATTCGATTTGTTTTCTTTAAGTTTGGCTCCAAAACTTCGAAGAATCCATAAGGACTGCCCACGAAAGGCAGCAGAATTACAAATTAACATCCAGAAGCTAATTGTGGAGGTGGAATTTGAAAACGATACCTAGACAGCCTCTGCAATAATTTTTAAACGTTGTATTGTACATGACCTTGTCAAACCAAACTAACATAGCTGGCAACTTTGTACAATGAAATATTGGCAATGCATAGTTTTATTTTGAATAAAATTTAAACAGTACACTCAATAAACCTTTTTGTAAATATTCTTGTACAATGTTTTTTTTAATTTATATTGTAGTTGCAACGGTTACTCGCCGAAAACTTCTGCTTATTGTACTTCTAAGAAGGAGAGCATCAAAAAGAAAAAGAAAACGGTTGTTGTACTCGCGACAAATGTTTCTACAAAGAGTACATGGAGAGATTAGCACTGTACAAGCGTTTTTAGAAAATGACCCAGAATTTTACCACAACTATTTTCGAATGACTAAAGAAAGTTTTGGAAAAATTCTTGAAAAAATACGACACAAAATAACTCATCGTCATAATCATATGGCACCCATATCTCCTGAAGTACGATTGGCGATAACCTTGAGGTAAATATTCCATAATTGTTTTTTCAAATCTTTGTGTAAGGCAATTTTGCACTGTAACTATATTTTTGATAGATACCTTGCCACCGGATGCTCTCAAATACAGTTAGCTTACAGTTATCGGGTTTCTCCGTCTTCGGTTTCTTTAATTCTTAGAGAAACTTTAACTGCAATAATTCAAGAGCTGACAGAGGAGTATTTGCCATTGCCGAATGTTAACATTTGGAATAAATCGGAAGAAATCTTTAAAAACAAATGGAATTTTCCAAATGCTATTGGGGCCATCGACGGAAAACATATTCGCATAAGGGCCCCTTGGAAAAGTGGAACTATGTTTTATAATTACAAAAATTTCTTTTCTGTCGTTTTAATGGCCATAGTAGACGGAGATTACAATTTTGTAGTTGCCGAAATAGGTGCACCAGGTTCTCAATCAGACAGTGGAATACTTAGTAATTCAGCAATTTTAGCTAATTTTGAAAGAGGATTACTGCAGTTTCCAGCCGACAAAGAAGTTGGAAATCAAGGTTATCTCCCATGTGTTATTTTAGGGGATGAAGGATTTCCTTTAAAGGATTGGCTCCTTAAACCTTTTCCTAAAACAACTGAAAATCCAAAACAATGTATTTTTAATTACCGACTTTCCCGAGGACGGCGAATTTCTGAAAATGCATTCGGAATTTTAGCTGCTAGATGGAGAATTTTTTTCACAGCAATTGATGCAGATTACGATTTAATTATGCTAATTACAAAAGCAGCAGTAATTTTACATAATTTTCTTCGTCGACATGCTGATAATTCTGGAATCCCAAGTGAATACACGGAAAATAATGAAGATGGAAACAGTGAGCCAAATGACGGTTTTGTTACCATACGAAGAATTGGAAGCAATAACTTTTCTCGGTCTTCATCGTTAATACGAGAAAGTTTTTCTGACCATTTTATAAGTCCTGAAGGAAGCATTGCTGGGCAAACAGCTTACGTAATGAGAGGTTATTAATTATACTTCATATATGTATACGATTTGATACTTGTCTTTTAAAATAAAAGAATATCAATATGCATTTGACTTTTGTTTCCCGGTAGTTCTTGGGTTATTCTAATTATTTTCATACAAGAATATAGTCAAGGTTTGGAAATTCACATTTGCGGTACTATAAATTCGAAATGCATATATACAAACTGAAGCAGATGCAGATGTCAAAGCTTTCAGAAACCGAAGTTTTGCAATCGGAACTGTAAACACAATTGCTATTTTTGTAAAATATATTCAGAAACAGATTCAGATGGAAGTCGTAACTATAAATGTAAAGAATGAAATTCCTGTCACGTGGTACTTTCGAATTCAGAAGTTGAATGTAGAAATCAAATTCAGATTCGCAACTCTAACAGGGCCTTTATTCAATGCGGAACAATCAACCATGATTTTCTGCATGTTCCAACCCCACTGCCCATCGGTTTGGCGAAATTCATTTTGCAAATTGTTGGTAATGCAATTAATTTCTTCCGGTCTGACATGTTTTTTCGCATTTGCAGCATTTCCAATGAGATTCCAAGCAGAGTGGGTCAATTTGGAATAAGTAACCCAAGTTGGAACTGAATTCCTCCGTCAAGTCGTTTCCAAACTTCGGTTTGCAAATGGTGCATCTGACGGAAGACATATAAGTTCCCAATTCAGTTGGATCTTTGCATAATTTGCAAGAGCAGGATATTCTACGTACTTGCAAAAAAGTCTGTTTACGGACGAATGTTCCAGAAGTATCTTGTACGGTATTAATCGGAAGTTTCAGGCTTTCGCCTTTGGCAATACCTGATATTTCATAATATTGGCGCTTCACTTTCTTCAGAGTGCTACTACACTCAGGGTCGTCAATTGAGCATACGTAATTACTAGCAATGTTGCTAATACACCCTTCAAAAAGAAATTGACTCGCATTGCTCACCTTTGCACTACAAAACAAAACAAACTTTTTTACTTTAATAACAGTAATATAAACTTTTCACCAATGAGAAAAATTGCATACTAAATTGTTATTATTGTTATTGTGCTGCCAATTAAAAACAAATTAATTTTGCACGTAAAAGCGCTGCTAACATTTCCATAATGGAAAAGAGGACTGATATATATGTAAGTAAAAAGTAATCTTACTGTATATTAGCAGATTTGTTCCAAGATTCACTTGCACAATATTTGCACACTATGCAGACTTTACAGAAAATCGATTTGTATATAAGTAAGGAAGGTTAATAATAATAACTGATAGTGATGGAAAGAAATAGCACAACAACAGGAAAACAATAAAAAACCTGGATCAGTGCAATCTGTATTTCTCAGTAAAAAAACTGAAGTGTAGCTGGAAAGGCTCCCGCCTACCGTAAATGCGTCACTGAAATGCGGTTGTACCCGGATTACAAAAACCTGTGTAGCCGAAGATGGGAAAGATGCCAGTTTCCTGCCAATTGATGACCAAACGGAAAAATGTACCTGAACTTCAAAGTAATAGGGGGCGACGACTACGTGTCTAGCCCCCCTGCCAGTATGTATCAAAACATTCTGAAGAACAAATAAATCCTGACATCACATTATATAAAATTTTAAATCTTGCTAACCATAGTGTTATTGTCTTTTATATGTAAGTGGAAACAACATGGATATCGACTCAAAATGCCAAATATGCAAAATCAAGAAAAAGAACTTGTCAATATCCTGCTCAACATGTTCACAGCTATACCACAGAACCTGCTTAAACATAGATCTTCCTTCATACAGAAGAATTGACAAGTCATTATGGATTTGTGAACCCTGCACCACCGAAAAAGAAATAGCAACGTGCGAAGAATGTAAGTGTAAAGCAGTCTACAATAATAATAAGATCTGTATTAGTTGTTTATTCCCACCTATAGAGGTACACGAAATATGTAATCCTTACGAAATAGAAGTAGACATAATACCAAATATTCCCAATATAAGTATAGATAAAAGTTTTAAGTTAGGAAAAGGCATAAGATGCGGTTTTTTAAACATAAACGGATTACGAGAAAAAATAGATCAAGTAAGAGTACTAACAGAAAACTTAAAATTTAATATCTTAGCCTTAGCAGAAACGAAGCTAAATTACCCTGGTACTATTATCCAAGACAGATATATATGTATAAATGGTTACCAAATATTTCGATACGACCGGGCTGACCAAGGGGGGAGCTTGGCGGTCTATTTCAGCGACTCCTTTAATATAATTGAACATGATTTAACTAAATTACAAATCCCTGTTATGCTCGAAAAATATATCGAAATTGCCAGTTTTGAAGTAAGACCACCTCACTCAAAACCAATGATTTTTATAGTTATCTACCGACAACCAAAAAGGGAAAATCTAAACAAATTTTTTAATATATGGAATACACTATTAAGCAATTTTGATCCAACAAAACATAAAATTATTGTAATGGGAGACATTAATGTGGATCTTCTCAAAAAAGACAATGATAGTCTCACATTACTAGACATTGGAAGAGAAGGTGGTCTGTACCAAATTGTAAAAAAGGCAACAAGAATAACTGAAAAAACTAAAAGCTTACTTGATCATATATATGTCTCAAATAAAAGCCTTGTCTCACAACATGATGTAATATCAACAGGATTATCAGACCATGGACTTGTTTATTGCGTACTAGGCAAAACCAAAGTTAAATGCCCACACAAATTCATTAATGTACCTAATTATAAAAATACAAACTGGAAAGAGTTAAAAGACGAAATAGAGGACTACAAACTCCCAGATCTAAAAACTATCGGGTCGGGCGAAAATGTAATCAATACTTACCACAATAAACTGTCCGAAATGATTAAAAAACATGCCCCAATAGTTAAGCGAAAAGTGAAAGGAAACACACTACCCTGGATAACAGGAGAAATCAAACGCCTTATTCACAAACGTGACTGTATTAAATCCAAAGCTGAAAGATCACAAAGCCTAGATCTGTTCAAAGAATACAAAAAATTAAAAAATTATATAACCCTACGGATAAGGCGATCAAAAATTGATTTCTACCACGGAAAATTTACAACAGATATTGAATCAAAACCTATGTGGGAAAATTTAAATAACTTGTATGGGGGCCCTCCAAAAACCCACAAATAATCAAGATTAGAATATGAAAATAAGAGCTACGATAATAGCAATGATATGTCCAACGTACTCAGTAAAGTTTTCACAGAAGAAGATAGAAAGTCTAAAGTAGAATTAGACTCCTTTTATAATATAGTAGATAATGAATGTAATATAATTTTAAATAAAGTAGAAATAAGTAGTGAACACAACATTAATTATAGTAATATAAATTGTAATACAAAAGATTGTAATATGTCAAATAAGCAAGTAGAAGTAACAACTAATGATGTAATAACAGCAATTAAGAGCATAGACAAAGGATCAGCAAATGATGTAATACCACTTAAAATTATGAAACAATGCTGTGAAGCGATCGCCCCTAAATTAGCGGTGATATTTACTTATCTGTTATTAATTGGTCAATTCCCGTTACAATTCAAAACAGCTAATATAAAACCCATTTACAAAGGAAAAGGTAGTAGATGTGACCCTTTAAATTACAGACCGATATCTCAATGCTCGATAGAAAGTAAAATATTTGAAAAAGTTTTACAAAAACGAATTATAAATAGTTTCACAAATGAAACACTAGTAGACGAGCAACATGGATTCCGAACAGGCAGATCTACTTTCACAGCAATAAAAGTATTTTTAAATTTTGTGTTTGCAAAGCTCGATAAAACATGCGGACACACAGTAGCAGTGTTTATTGACTACCGCAAGGCGTACGATATGGCAATCCAGTCTGTGCTCTTAAAAAAGCTTAAAGAGGAGTATAAACTCCACCCATACCTCCTAAGAATTATATGCGACTATTTTAGAAATAGAAATTATAGTATAACGATAAACAATGAAAATTCTATGAGTTTCCCATTAACCCGTGGCTTACCACAGGGCTCTGTACTGTCGACCCTTTTCTTCATTATGTACATAAACGATATAAAATCATCGATTGTAGAATCCTTTTTGTTATTTGCAGATGATTTAATAATTTTTATATCAGAAGACACAATATTAAAATAAATGCAAGCTATGCAAAACAGTTTAAATAAACTTTCAGAATGGAGCGAAAAATTAGGTCTCACAATCAGTCTGGAAAAAACAAAATACATGATATTTCGGAAGCAAATCGGAACGAAACTGCCAACTCTCCCAAAGTTAACCATCTATAATAGCGAAATCGAAAGAGTACCTAATTTTAAATATCTAGGCCTAAATCTAGACGAAAATCTGACTTTCGACATTCATTTTAATCATGTAAAAAAGAAACTCTCTCAGGTGAAAGGTTGTCTCAAACATTTCCGTAAATTTGTAACTTTTAGAGTACATTGCCTTATGATTAAGACATATGCAATAACCGCCATTGATTATTGCTTACCTCTTTGGTTAAATATATGTAAAACAAAAACAAAAACTCTAAATGATTTATTAATTAGTACCATTCGATTACACCCAAATTGCTACACTGTAAATGACAATGAGCTACTATATAAAACTGATATATTAAGTGTCCCAGAAAGATACAAATACTATGTCATGCTAGATGTACATAAATCGCTGACGTTTCCCCCCAATGTCAAGGATTTAAGTACATTCTACACGATAGAAAATCATATACACAGCTCAATCTGTGAAGGAAACATAGTAATTCCAAGATTGAAAACTACTTGCGCACAAAAAAACCTTTCTTACAAAGGTGCAATATTATGGAATCAGTTACGTAGACAATTAAAAAGCGACCCTCTTACACTAACCCAAACCAAACTTAAAACAGAAATGATATCTCTTTTAATAAAAATGAGGGAAAATATATTCAACTATGATTAGTTTTATGAATACATTATGTATGTTATGAATATTGTGTTAAAGTAATAAGTAAGATAAAGTTATTAGTTATTAGAAAGAGTTTTTTTTATTGTGACTCCTGAGAGAGATCAGCCCAGAGCTGTTTGATGTGTCACTTTAATAAAGCTTATCAAATCAAATCAAAAATCAAAGAGAGCCAAGAATATAATAAGAACTATAGCACTGCAACACTATAATAAAAAGACTTGTTGAAGTTGCTGTGGCAAATACTCGAGAGAGATGAAGAGAGTACCGTAGTAAATGGGGTGATAGGGGAGAATAGGAGACATTAAAAGTTGATTCACCTGGCTGTGGCTGTGGGAAGCAAAATTTCCTACTGGGTGGGAAATTGAGAAATGAATGGGAAATGAACCAATGCTCGTGCAACCATGGCGATTCTCTTAAAAGGTTATCTCAGGCAGAAATTTTTATTTTAAAATTTCAATATTTTTTGTTCTGGTTTTAAATCAATTGATCCATGCTATGGAAAGCCTACAACTTAGGGAATCAATATAGCTATGAAAATCGGAAATAAGTAATTTGGAAAACCAGAAATTTTGGATTAAAAATTTTCGCTTGAGACAACCTAATAGGAGATACACCAGCTTTGTATGACAACATACAAAGTGTGTCTATTTGATAGCCAACTACTATTGTGAGTTTTCTGAAACTCTAACTCTAACCTAGCCTAATAAATAAATCTGTTCTGATGCCAATTCAGCATACAATGCGCATCAATAGCCAAAGCTATTTTTCTTTTTATGATGCATTTTTTGCGTTGTGGTATCTGAATGAAGAATTATGCAATAAGTCTTTTTACTGTTTCTCCGTTTTTATGTATTATTACTTTTTGTGTTCAGATATACATTTTACAGATAAACTATTCTTTAGTTTTTTTAATACGATTTCAAGAATTCGGAAATTTTATTTATAATAATTCTGTTACTATAGTTATTTCGGGTAGTATATATCCGTATTATTCAAGGTATATCGAAGGTAACGTGACGGGTATATAGGTAGAGGTGAAGATTGGGCCTTGTTACATTTGGTTACTGGGTACCTATGCAGAATAGGCTTGTGGACCGTAAGGAGGCAACCAAGTAACTCCTTAAATAGTTTCTCTCCTGAACCATCCAATAGCCCATTATGAACATTTTTGAATCTGCACCACCTCATCCTTACACAACCATGTCCACTTAAAGACAATACCACCTTGGCATTATTAAATTTTGCCTAGATCAATGAATTTTCATTTGCGATTTTTGGAAATATTTTCTGGGAACTAGGGGTGGGACGAAAAAATAAACCAATATCAATATTATTTATTGCTGCCTGCTGCAGCGGTTTCTTTTTTTGCAGCGGAGCTCTTTTTTCTCTCAACGAAACGGGAACTGGTACCACGGTACCACTTGTGTTTAAATCCTTTTGTGTCACCAATCAATGAGTAATTTTTGTTAAAAATATCCCCATGCATTGTGTTTCTGGGCTGTCGTTATAAATAAATGAAAACCCGAAGAATGATGACCATTACTAGTCCAAATCTGTGAGGCATTGGTGAAGCAACCACTTTGTAATGCTAATCTGTCTGTTTACTTTATATCCTTAGTTAAAGTCATGTAAAGTCCTGTAAAGTCGATATTATGATATCGTGGTGTTCACTGTGTGTTGCATTCACTCAAAAAAGCTACTGTGCTTAATTGTACATGGCTTCGCAAAGTGATTTGCTTGGTAAGTAAAATTACTTACAGTTTACTAATTTAATTAAAATTTTCTTTCCAAAGTTAAGTGAATTTAAATTCTGTTATATTTCCAAAAATTTTGGTAACTATATTCGCCCTTCTTTGTCTTATTCTCTGAATAAGCTTGCTTAATTTGAGAAACAAAAAATCTGAAAGTGTGGAAATTCATTTGTTGGTCATAATTATTATGCAATAATTGCGTTCTGAGAGCAATTAATTATGTGTGCAGTAGAATGGACAACGAATTTGGTCATGAGGACGTAGTATATGCATGCTTATGTTATTAATGTAGGAGCAGTTGAATTACGTAAATAATTAAACTCGAAATGAATAATTCGATGCACGGACGATGATGATTGCTACACAACGTACGTGTTATTAAAGTTATTATTATGTGCATCGCCTCATTATACGTAATAATAATATTGAATATGAAGGGCATTTTCCTCGCCTCATTCCCAGCTCAGCTTTCGATATTTCCGGCAGAGACCATTCGCATTCTAATGAACTTTAACTTGCAATTCATTTCAATCCCATATTGACAATATTATTATCATAAGTATTACTTACCAACGCAAATTTAATGACTTCAAAGTATATAGAAGAAGCCTGAAGCTATAAGGTGTTCCCATCTGTTTCTCACTTTTACTATTCCACTCACGTAGTATTTTTACTGTATAGTCTACTGAACATATGTTTATGATGTGTAAAGTGTGTGTGTGTTACTGTTACATATGTAGATGCACGGCAATTAATAGTAATTCGCCTGACCGCACACATTAAATGCACAACAAGAAAGCCTGAGTCAAAAGTCTTTTCCATTCCCACAATAAATAATACTTTTGGATTATTGCAATAGAATCACCGCTGCTTGTGGCAGTCACACAACTTTTTTTCGATTTGTATTGGCACTACGGTATTATACTTATTATCTAACAGTAGGCAATATATTATACTTGTTTGTATACGTATAATACTCAATAAAAATTCGATTCTTCTTGGATAATGAGGCTGCATTGTTCATCAGTTTCTTCTCACCTCACCGACAAGTAACAACAAAGTTTTTTGTTTCTAGGCCAACGTGTACTAAATACTGTCGCATACAGTTTGGGCCATCCAATTTGACCAAACAAATTGTGTCCAAAGTTGCTATGGAGGCATTTTCTTATTGGACAGATTTTCGTCATTTTGCAGTTATTTATTTCAGGTTCATTTTCATTTGTCAAAATATTAATATTCGAAATAATAGGAGTACTGGTAAAGTATAATAATATTAGCAATGATAGAATATAATAATAGGCAAAGTAATAGTACTACTTTAATTTAATTTAAAATATAATTTAATTTAAATTTAAATAACATAACATAACAATATAATTTGATTATAATTAATATTTAATTATAAATAATATTTAATTATACATTATATTTAATTTAAATTAATTTAAAATGCCTTAGTTAAGTTAGGTACTTCAGCTTAATAGTACAATTAAAGTATAATAATAATAGTAATGATAGAATATACTAATAATAGCAGACAAAGGAATAGTAGTACTCCTGTTATTCGAATTCTGGATGATGTTCGTGCAAATTACAGAAACTTGACAAATAGTTAATAAAATCACCCCCAGAGGAAAACTAATATTTTCATAAATGAAAATGAGTCAATGGGATAACTGCAAAATGACGAAAATCTACCCAATCAGAATGCTTCCATGACAACTTTGGACACTTGTTTGTCTGTTTAACTTGAATGGCTTACTTTGTATATTGTATCTCCTCTTCATTGTCAACTTTGAAAATAAAAAGCCGTGCATGCGGCGGTGAAAATATTAAAGTCGGGACTGAAGATGAACAATAAATACTAATCACTACCATCGCATGAAATATGCAGTTAAAGAAGTGAATATTATTCTCAAATGAAGCAAGAAAAAGTCCATTTGATAAGTTTCAGCAGTATTAGTAGAATGCAGTTATGGAATGCAGTTCTTGTGGTGGTGCTAACATTGCAGCAAGGAAATGGACAGCATCAGAAGAGGCACTACGGTTACAGTTACCCAGTCCCTCTTAAGAAATTGGAATATCCCACACAAAAACCAGGTAATAATAAACATTCCAACAAAGTACACAAATTCAACAAAAGTTGACTTTCAAACTATTAAACTCAGGAAAGGGTTGACGAACAGAGTTGAGGGTCATTGGAAAGGTGAAAAACAGATCTATTGTGTGCTGCATCTTTAATTTTTAAAATTTTAAAATAAACATTTTAAAAATTTTAAAATAAAAATTTAAAATAAAATTTTTTAAAGTTTTTAAAAATTTCGAAGACTACTAGCAATCATGGAATAAAAAAACAATTGCCTTTTTCCTTTTCTGCTTTACAGAATATTCCTGTATACATAATACGTGTACAGGACTTATTAAGCAGCACTTCTAAATATCAAATTACAATGCATAATGCACTAATTAATGTTTAAATCGAGGCAGAATATTTTGTACTATTGTATTATTACATCAATTTCAGTCGTTTTTAAGTCAGTTTTGTAGATTTAGAAAAGCAAAACGCATTGATTTTTTAGACTTTGATTGCTTGCTTTTTTGAAAGAAAGCTAAAAAAGCAAAACGCCAACAAAAAGGTGGTTGTTATTCCCTGCTAGCAATAGCAATACCTACACGATAAATGAAATGATAGGACGAATAAAACAAATGAAGATCGCTATTTCTATCATAAATCTAGCTAGTAAATACTAAATCTTAATTTACGTAAGACAAAATATTATTCGGTAGCAAACGCAAGTTCTAAAGGTTTTAAATAGAAACTAGAAGTAGGGAAATAGTGACTTTAATTTCAAGGGTACATTTCCCAATTTTTTATTTTTAATCATAATGACATTGTCATAAGTGGGGCATACGTTGCAAGACAGCGTTTAAAAACGACATCAATTCAATACTAATGCCTAAAGCATTAATATTCTTTATATTCAGAAATAAATATTTCTCAGGGCTGTGACTTTTGCTTTCAAACGATTTCAAAATCAGACCTTCTGCACAGAAAGACACGAATACTGACTGTATTAATTTTTTTTAAATATTTTTGTCAATACCATGGAGATTAATTTGCCAGCATTGAATAATGTCACCCTTAAAGTCTGTGAAAATCAAACCAATGTTTTTGCTTAGCAACTCGAAGTAAGGATTTTTACTATGCATTTAGGAGTAACAAAACCTTATTTATTTTTTCAGTAATTTGCCCAACACCGGAGGTTCCCAGGGTAACGATGTCTACAGGTAAGTTATCAATTGATTTCAACCCTCGCTAATGTTAAATAGTAAATGGCAATTTGTTACGATAAATCAAACAATTTGACGGTAGTGAATTTTTTTCATAAGGCAAGGAAGCAGATTTAAGGTTGCCCTGGTATTCAGTATTTTTTGTAAATTATAGATGTGAAAGTAAAGTTTTGATTGGATAAAAATGCTTATAGTGCCTGAAAGGGAGAGGGTGGTGGAGAAACGAGTCCCTTTCATCCCCGAAGAACACTTGAAGCGGGATGAAGAAATGAAACAAACGATTCGGGAACAGGTGGTGAAAATTAGAGACCAGGATAAAAATTTGGTGGACAGAGAGAAGGACCTTAGGGAGCGAGAAATTGTAATTAGAGAGCAAACTGATGAACTAGACAACCGTATGCAAACCATCGGAAGACAACGGGAAACCATCGAAATTCTCGAGGAGGAAATCCGCAGGTACGCATTTATTCATCAGTTATTCAAGGCTCATGGAACCATAGGGATTCTCTTATAAGGTTATCTCATGTGACAATTTATTATTTAAAACTTCAGTTTTCTTCGTTCTAGTTCTAAATTTCTGGAAATTTAGGACCCGAGGGTAAGGAATCCATAATTACTTTAATTACTATGGAAATCTAAAATAAATATTTGGAAAAACAGAAACCTTATAGGAAATTTTTCATTTGAGGCGACCTTACAGGAGTACACCAGCCTTGCAGTTATTTGTCATAAACTAAAGTCAACCCAAGGAAAATAAACTGTTGTTGTTGCCGTCCCTTATAGAAGTTCAAAATCCCTCATGTGGGAATCTCTATTCGATACTCCTGGTAAAACGAAAGGGACCACGTCAACAGTTTATTTTCCTTGAGTCAACCTATGGATCAAATCTGTGAATATCAGAAAAAATGCTTCCATAGCAGCAAATTCCACAAAAACCGTCACTTACGATATTTTTGACAATAGTTGTGGAATCTTTTATTGGAGGTTCAGTTACCATAGCAATAAAATCATTTTGTTGGAGGTGTTACAATGAAGAATGTTTGTTTTCGCAGATTGAGAGGAAAGCCGAATTTGGGGGTTCTTTTAGGGGACAAAATCATCGAGTTTGTTGAGCAAGAGAAAAAGAAAGTTGAGATTGACGGAGGAGGAGGAGAAGAAGTGATTCGCAGGAGAACCGAAGAAAAAGTCACAACCACCGTGGAAGATGAAGATGTTCCAGGCACGACTGGAGGAGTTATCCGGGAGTCGAGTCGGAGTCGATTCAGTTCCTCGAGTAGTCGAACCGGAACCGAAGATGAAGATGTTCCAGGCACGACTGGAGGGGTCTTCCGGGAGTCGAGTCGGAGTCGATTCAGTTCGAGGAGTCGAAGCGGAACCGAAGACGAAGATGTTCCATCAACCACCGGAGGAGTCTTCCGGGAGTCGAGCCGGAGTCGATTCAGTTCTTCGAGCACGCGAAGCGGAACCGAAGAAGAAGATGTTCCAGCCACGACCGGAGGAGTCTTCCGGGAATCGAGCCGGAGTCGATTCAGTTCTTCTCGGAGTCGAAGCGGAAGTGTTGGGGATACAGAGAACGATCTAACAAGGGGTAATGGGGACGACGGTTTTCGGTCCACTTCCGATGACGAAGTCAGTGAGAGCTCCAGGAGTTCTTCAGCGAGTCGTGGCAGCAGCAGCAGGAATACTTATTCAGGAAAACGCAGTTCGCGAAGCTTTTCCTCCCCTGCATTTAGTCGTCTTCCGGAACACTTTAGGGAGCAGGAGTCGGCCAGTATTCGGAAACACAGAAATGTAATTCCCCCTGCTGACAACTTTAATTTAGGTGGCAGTAAAATTGTCGGCTATATACATCAACCTTACCGCAGCATTCATCCTCTTTGAAAACATTCGTTCAATAAAGGTAAATTCACATGAATGCGAAATCGCATGCGATGATCCGCTGTGCAACATTTTTGAAATTGAATGAATGAACGGATGAATTGTATTTTATTCAAGTGCCAGTTAAATTCGGTACAAGCAGTTATGTTCCGTTTCTCAGAAACCAGCACCGAAGACAAACCTGTGATGGTTGCCTTACTCCCTTGCCTTACTAATTTTTAGAACGAACATTGTAATCTTAACCTATTAGCCTAATTATGTAATACACTTCGGGTTCTTTATTAAGCACATTATTAAACATTAGAAATTTTTTTCATACATGTTACTTTGGTCATTGTCGGGATTGAATCAGATAATAATTTAAAATGTTGGAGAAACTATCCACTCGGTTTTTGCTTTGAAACTTGAACTGACGGAGTTCCATGTGATATTAGCGTAATAAATGGGGCTTTGTGAGAAAAGCGCCATACGATAGGAAATGGTAGGCAAATCATTAGCTTATCTGGTGCTCATTCCTGTTACATTATCACAACATGGGTAATATACCCTTAAAGCATTGATATTTGTGAAATTATTTATTTCTCGTGAAATTAATTCATATCTTCTGATGCTATTTGTATAAAAAATAAATTATATGCGACTACATTACAACATTTCCCTTAAATAAACAACTCCCAAGAATATTTAAGATTTCCAAGTGTTAAAATGTTTAAATGTTACTCTATTTTTGCATAAAAGGATGAAACGGTTGTTTTTGTTGGTAATTTTTTTTAAAACGTCTATAAATACTAAAAATCAATAGCCAGGACACATTACTTCTTTCGCATTAATTTTGCAAGACGTTTGAAAAGAAAAATAGTATTGCGTGCTGCTTTGAGTGTTGTTAAAGTCCACTTTTGTATTTTGTTGATGCCATGGCTTAGGTAAAGCGAAGAACAGTCGCTATAAAACTATTAATTAGACATATAAGTCACTCCAGTTCTTTTCCATGAATTTTGTATGACGTTGTATAAAGCAAAATTATTTTAAGTGCTAATACTTTGGGTACAGTTAAAGTCCATTCTCAGCGATCACTATAAAAATATTAATTACATATATAGAGTATAGACCTGTCAGGTGAGCATTTAGAGTAATGAAATAATATATATGTATAAAATACAGAATAGAATATACTAATAAATTGGTTGGAATTCCAAGTTTGTTGTAGAGTCAAAAGTGAATATCTGTTGAACTGAATAAGGACTTAGTAATTTGTCTCGTTTTACTTCCACTCACAGGAAAAATAATTCCTGTATCTATGTTACATTAAAATCATAATTACTTAGTGATTCATGCTGGATATATGTCTTTCGTTTACGCCCCAACCAATTTCTTAAAATGTGTTTCATAATTAACGATATTATAAGTAGGAAGTACTTACGAAGCAGGTGGCATTAAAGCGTTTGATAATTAGTAGATTGTCAAAGAAAATTGCGTACTTAAATGGTGTGCATGTATTAGAGGTGGTCAAATTCCAAAATTTTTGTACCCTTACCCTTCCCGCACTAGTGCCCCGCACAACCCTTGCCCTTCCCTAGCCCGTCTACGCCCCAACCCTCAACCCTCGTAAATATGGCCATCAACCCTCGCTAAACCCTCATGTAAAATGAAAAATTTTATTGATGTAGTAGTAAAAACAATGTACGATTTTATTGACAACAATTGTATTCAGATTGTATTATAGTAGTATTTATCATAGAGTATTGTGTTTTCGTCTATGTCCCACAATAGACAAAAACATATAATTGCAATATAAATACTCATTTGTTCCCATGCAAAAATAACAGCTGTAATAATAAAAGCTGAATAGCAATAAAATTAGGTGAAATGTGTAGGTATGTGCACAATATGAAGATACTAGCTGTGCATAGTTTATGTATGCACGGTGACAGAGTAGGAAATGCATGAAATACATAAGCAAAAGAAGTTTGCAGGTGCGCGCCTTTGGTAGAATGTTGTGCTCATTGCCCAACTTATGCATTTATTTTCTATTTTACATTAGACAAGCAAAAACTTCTGAAGTTAAATAAATTCGCAACCCTTTGCAAACCCGCGTGTTTTAATTTAACAAATTATTCAACCCGTGAAGGGTTGAAAATTGGACTTCTAGCCCTTCCCTTGTCCGCCCCTTATAAATAATTATTAGTCCCTGCCCTTGCAAAACCCTCAATGGTTGAGGGTTCCCTTTCGGGTTGAGGGTTCCCTTGACCATCTCTAGCATGTATGGAACAAAATCATTCTGACAGAAAAGAAATTTTATATCTAAAAGTGAATTCATCGAGAAGTCTAAAACGTAATAAAACATTTTGTAAACAATGGTTGAAACTGAAATACTTAGTACGGCGACCGTGCTATTATTGCTATCAAAAGTGATTCAGGTTTCAACATCAAAACCAGAAGAAATAATTACCAGAATTAGTAACATTTATTCAACGTGTTCGGTGAGTGTATTTTTATTTGACAGTCCACATTCCAAGGAAATCATCTTAAATGAAATCAAAATCCCCATAATAATATCTAATAGTGATATTCGTACGCTGAATCGAAGACCGAATTTAAAACGAATTATGACCAATGTTAACGTGAAAGAAACACTAAATTCAGAATATAAAAGTGAGGATTACTTGTACCACACTGTCAAATGGTGGAGTACAACTGCTCACACAAGAAGAAAGCTCTTGGACGACGACAAAAGATTTCGGGCCTTAAAACGCCATAAATATATAAATTGCATCTCGCATATTATTCTGTTTCCACACGAAATTGAAAAGGAATTCACAGATCTTCAGTACTTCTACGCATACTACACTCTCTTTAAAGAGTGGCAATTGCCACTAGGATTCAAACCTACAAAACCGAAAAATACGAATGACCTATTGATAAATTCAATGACATTCTTTGATTTCAGGACGAAGGAGGCAGTAATGAACAGCAAATACCAGCCAAATACTTATGTGACCATTTTGACAGAAAAATCATTATCTGATCTCCCATTTTTGGTCAAGGTTGTCGCTAGGCTTGGTGAAAGCGCTTTGCCTGAAAAAACGTTTTTCTATTTCCTACAGTCAAAGGAAATGTTGGGATTTTGCAGGTTTTGCAACGGTTTTGGTACAGAAGAAGATCCTGCTCCCACTCAACTAAAATTCAATGGCACTAAGAGCATTCTATTCAATTTGGTTTTTGAAAAATCTAAAGAAAGTCCTTTGACCCATATGTTTATGCCAGTCAACTTAAACCAAAGTACACTCAGCATAGAATCATTAAACAGATGGAAAGTTGAATCTGTGCGTAGTTTAAAATCTTGGCTTTTCCCATTTGAAACATTTCCTGGCATGAATTGTCCAAAAATGTGTAAACTATCGAATTTTAAAACTCTGGACTTAAGGGAGACATTCAAAAGCGACGTATCGAAATTTATGACAGAAGTATCTATAGTTTTGCAAAATTTAGAAAACGCAACTTTAATTTCCGAAAGAAATATTCAGTTTTCATCGACTAGAATTTTTAACTGTTTACCAAATCATATAATATCATCTGCAGCACAAATGTCGTCGCACGTCTCAAAACTTTCCTATTCACAAACCGTTTTCTGGACAACAAGGGACGGTTTCAAATTTATTTCTTGCCTCACTTCTGACGACAAATACAGTTTCCATGCGTTAATTCAGCCTTTCCATTTTGATCTGTGGATAGGGATTTTAGTAGTCCTCCCTTTTTATATATTTGCGACATACTGTGTTTCTTACGGCGTTTTGCAACCACGAAATGGTAGATTTATAACGTTTGCATTTCAATTAACATTTATGTTTCTAGAACAAGGATTTTCATTTCCAAGAAGAATTGAAGCCAAAACAAAATTTCGTTTATTGCTCACTACATATTTACTTGCCCTTATTGTTATGATAAATGGATACAAAGGAATTGTAACAACAAACTTATTGGCACCAAAACCTTTCACCAAATTTGAAACATACGACGAACTACTTCGTAGTAAAGAAATTGAATTTCATCTTGAATTATACCAAGATGTACCTAGTAATGTAAGGAATTCTTATTTGCAAACGACTAGGAATAAAATCCTATTTCCTTTTGTTTTCAATAAACAACTAGCTGCCTTATTCAGCCATTACATCTCCGAACAGTTTGCAGAGATTTATTCAAAACTAAAATTGCCCTCTGGATATCCTGCCGAAACTTTCCAAATGAGTGTCGCCAAGTGCGAGAATGCAGTGTATATTAATCCCGATGTACACGATTTTTTTAGGAAGGAAGATTGGGACTTTCTACTCGCTTCTCTTTCTAACAAAAGTTCCTTGAAAAGACCTCTGTATGAAATACAAAGTAATATTATGGCATCTAACGTAATGAGTTACTTTGACAATTTTCACCTGCCAGAATATTTTGCCTTACGCATTCATAATTTGTATCACTCAGGAATAGCACAGATGTGGAGCGATGCTTTTCAGAAAAGTGATTACTGTGATCGGTGTAAACAGAAACTGTTTGCAAATGATAAAATAGGTCGCCCTATTGTCATTGATATGCACGATAATATTGTTGTCGTTTTCGCTATTTTAGGTGTCTCTATTCTTGTTTGCTTTGTTGGGTTTCTTTTAGAGCTAGCAGTGTATAGATGTAGTAAGCTCAAAGTTTCATTAAAAATGTATCCAAAGACTATTAACAATAGGACACGTAAGAAGCGTGTCAAAAGAAAATGCCAACCCCTTTGTTGTTTGTAAAACTTGCAATTCTTCGGTGTAACATTTCTTTTAACTCAATTTTGTATATTTGTGGGCAATAAATATTACTTTAACCGTAAATGTGTTTTGGATTTAATTGTATTTAAATTGTGTTAAGACAGCATTTAAATATTTCTCCTAAATACAGCAACTGGCATAAGTACTCATAATTTCCAAGATATTCAAGTCCTGGAATTATTAAAATGTTGTTGGTACGCATATATAACATATACCTAAGCAATCATAGACAAACCTATTAGACTTGATAAATAATGCACGACATATCGCGTTTTGTTTATGTTAGAATTTGTCTTTGCATGGTTAATCTATTAATCTTAATCTTAATATTTGCCTACTTAATGTATTAACCTCATATTATGCTTTTGTTCTTTTCCAGCACTTCAATAATAAAGTCACTCGTTCATTCGCTATTAATCACATAGTAGCCGAGTCTTATTATTGTGCACACACTTGCATTTAAGTTCTCACTAACACACATTTGTATTTAGCACCTCACTTTTAAAAATATACTTAAAATGCCTATGCAGACACATGGGCCTGAAAAGGTTCGAAGCCATTTCTGTTTTGGTTTTGGTTTCGAAAAATTCCTGTGAGTTTCCCATTGATTTTAAAATTTAAAATCTTGATGGAAATGAAGGAAAATTTAATGAAGACCAATTTATTCGGGTTCTATCAATTTTGGGTATTGGGGTTGGACTAGGCGAGTCCTCATATTATTATTATATCGAAACAATTAAGAACTATAAATTATAGCAATTTTAAACTTTCCCAGTTTTTCTTTTTCTACAATGCATTTTCTTTGCTTGTTTTCAACTAAACGTTTCTAGCTCGAATGTCCTTAAATATAGTAATGATGAATAAGAAAATAGGAACGACGCTGCATCAACCGCCACAAAGAAATAGGGCATTCAAACTATGCCCACAATAATAACTATATTGTCCTAACTAAAATTCCATTTGTGAAACAAATTAATATTTTCAATTAAAGTATGCGTATGTCTGTCTTATGTCAGTTAACCGAGTCTTAAATTGTATTAAGTTCTCGTATCCATTCCATAAATTACTTTTACAGAGGATCCTTAATTAGAATTAATACAATTTTCTATACTGTAAAGTAAAATGGGAAAGCGATGAGCATATCTACCTATATTAAAGTATGAAATAAATATTATTTAGTGGACATGTACCTGAAAATTGTATCACGAAACGAATCAAAACGTTTGTCAGGATTATCATTTCCTTTCCTTTGACGATAAATAGGATATCGAGTAACAACGTTATAGCAATTGTTACAATGACAAATATTGTACATAGTAAATATCAATATAGCAAGTAATCACTATATATCTTATATTACCATGCAATAAGCAAACATTCATCTACACGTGCTCAACGCATGCATGTATGACATAAAAAACAACTGTACGTCATTTACGCATATCTCACATGGTAAATAAGCAATGCTAAAATAAGACTGCTGGTCCCTAACAAGTGAACAGTCTTCCCTGTACAATATTGTAAGTCTTTATTCGTACTTGTATCTAATATAAGCTAGACATGTTCTGTATGTTGACAAAAATTACTTCTGATCCAACGCCCACTGCTAAGCAAGATCAAGCAAACCAATTCATTTCAGAAGAGAATATTTACAGATCACTTCTGCTCCAATACTCTTAAGAATAACTTCTCTTTGTAAAAACTAAAAGTATGTAAACTTTTTAACTTTCCTCTTTAATAAAATCAAACTATACAAATGAATTTCAAAGCCTGGTGAGTTTTCCCATACTAAAATATAAATCATAAAATTCTAAATAAACGAATTGGATCTTTTACAAATGTCTACTTTAATTCAAAAGTAGTAGAGTACAATGGAGTATGAAATTTTATAAACTCCGCAACAGTGCTAAGCACATTAAGTTAAAGCAAGTGTTAACAACACACTATTAGATCCAAGCATAATACGAAAGTATTATTTATACGAAAGTATTACTTATACGAAAGTATTATTTAATTTCCGTATTTCGAAAATACTATTTTATTCCTGTATTACGAAAGTATGTCCCGCACCTAATAAGAAAAATACCTTCGCGTAGAATAGCCCTAACCGGCTTGTAAGACAAACAAATATGTTGACCCGTGAGGTGTAAGTGGTCGCTAACATAATAAATCCACTTATTTGAGGAAAAACCCGTAAAACCTTTTCAAAATTAAAATTCTAACAAAATTATCAATACTTAAATGCTAAGTCGAAATACTTATTTTTAAACTATCCCATAGCGAAATATTTGTAATGCACTTAGGGAAACCTAGGAAAATTTGATTTGTGGGTCACACCACCCCAGAAATGCTGTCCAAATATTTTTACCCTATTTAAAAACTTAGGAAAATTTGATTTGTGGGTCACACCACGCGGCAGCTTCTGCTCATAAATTCTTTACTAATTTGTTTAAATAAATAAAGCAATGAATACAAATTTCAAAAACCAAATTATTATTAATAATCCGACCCCAAATACAATTATTACAATTCAAATTAGGGAAATTGAACCCAAAATTCAAAATTCTCTCTCCAAACCTTGCAAAAGGAAAAACGCATGTTATATTTGCGGAAAATTCACTCACCTATACAGGCAATGCAATAAATTGCCAAACAAACATTCAACAATGTTTTAATAATTGAAAAATTATCTTTCCTCTTTTTTCATTTAAATTAATTTTCAATAAGTAAATATCCTTTAGGTACTTAACATTTTCAATATCAATTAATTTTCAAATAATACACAATGGCTGCAAAACCTGTTAAAGTAGCCGCTGTCCCTACTAAATTTAGTGGTAAAAAAGATGAAGATGCGTATAAGTATCTACAACAGTTTGAAATAGCAGCAAAGTCTAATAGTTGGACTGATGCTATAAAAACAACTCAGTTACCCAATTATCTAATTGGGAGTGCACAAAAATGGTATCTTAATTGGTACGCACAATGGTTAGCCCAAGCTACAGCCGCAGGCGCCGCTTTAAATCCACCAGTACCTCCTGTTCCTTTAACATGGGATGAGTTAACAAGAGAACTTCAGTTAGCCTTTAAAAATGTTTCATCTAAGGATGAAGCAGAAGACAAATTGTTTAATAGGAAGCAAACACTATCTGACACTCCTGAAAGTTATGTCTATGACATGTTAGATCTAATCAAAGATTATGATCCAAACATGCAAGAGGCTGATAAGATACGTAGGCTCATGAAAGGACTTAAGCCATCCTATATGACTGTTATCAATCCAATGCAACCAAGAACTATTGAGGAATTCCTAAAGCATATGCGTAAAGCAGAAGAAACTTTACGTATGGTACAGATTAGTGAGGACGCAAATGGCATAACGAGTGAGGCAAACATTCTAGCTAACAAGTTAGATAAGCAAACTGAGATAATGTCTTCTCAAACTTTGGCTATAAATAACTTAGCTACTGCTCTTACTACGGCTCAGAGCAAGCCAAAGCAAAACAACTCAGAACAGAATAACAACAGCACTCAGTACCGTAATAATTATAAGCGGAATAACACTCAATGCCAAATATGTGGCTATTACAACCATACTGCTCCTACATGTAAAATGCTGTATAGGAACTTTCAGCAACAGAACAACAACAGTCATTTTACTCCTCCCAATACAAATAGGTTTTGTACTATTTGTAAACGGAATAACCACACAACTGACAGATGTAAATTCAGGAACAATGATCAGAATAGATTTCCTTACATTGAATGTTTTAAATGTCATTCTAAAGGACACTATGCAAACATGTGTAATTCGAGAAACACAACTCAGGGAAACGATGGAAGGCGGGATATGCCCACCAACCAAATATCTCCGCCAAATACTTCCCAATAAAAGATCGCACTTTCTTGCGACAATTAACAGCGCATATTTACAATGTTTATAACAAAATCTCCGATACTGGTCTTCCAAGAATTACTGCATGTATAAATAAACAACCCATTAATATACTATTAGATTCGGGTTCAAGTACTTCAATAATAAATGAATCTCTTCTTAATGGTCCACCAACACCAATAAAACAAAATATTATTTTACGCGGTATTAGCAATCACCCAATAAAAATTCAAGGCTACACTAAATTTAATTTATCTTTTCCCAATATTACTACTCCATGCCCAGTTAAGGCACTAGTAGTACAAAATTTTAAATACGATTTATTATTAGGCACAGATTTTTTCAAACAATACAAAGCAGATTTATTATTCGGCCCAGAATTACTAAAAATATCAAACTATTATATCAAACTGCAACCAATAAAATTTTTATGGAATTTAAATACTTCTTCGATGCAATTTAACAATAACAGATGTTATCAACGAAATAATAAAACAAATTTTCAAAACGATGTAAAATTCGTTAACAATTTAACTTATCAGAGTAAAAAATATTCAAATAACAAATTCACTAAAGAGAATTTGCCGAAAACTACTTTAAATACCAATAAAACTTTACCGCAAAAACCAAATCCAAAACCTATTTCAAAACAAAATGATGTCATATCTAATGACATTGAAATTAATAAAGACCAAAGAACACATTCATTTTATTTACAGCGAAAAAGTACAATACCACCACATACAGTAAAGAGAATTCCAGTAGTTGGTAGTAATGATTTTTCAACATTAAATACATTAACTATGAGTATTGAATTAGCAAATACCCAACTTTACATGCCTGATATATTATTAAGAAAGAAATATAAAGACAATCTATACCTACCAGTATTCAATCTAACTGATAAACATATAGCATTAGATCAAGGTTTCATAGTCGCACAAATGTCTCCTTTTGAAGAATTACCTATAGAAGAAATTTCAGAAGAACAATTACCCATGCAAACAACCCCAACAGAATACACAGATGAGAAAAATTTAAACAAAATTTTTGAACGTATTTCTCCTCATGCATCAGAACAAGATAAAATTTTATTGCAAAAAAGTTTAGCTAAATATCCAGATGTTTTTGCTAAACCTGGCGAATTAGGAAATATTACATGTTACAAACACCGCATTATTCTATTAGATGATGCTAAACCAATTAAAAAATCTCCGTATAGAAAACCTGCTCATTTAGAAGAATTTGAGCGAAAAACAATAGAAGATTTATTAGCTAAGAAAATAATTAGACCAAGTCATAGCCCTTGGGGAATGGGTGTTGTAATTGTTGAAAAAGGCCATAAATGTGCTGGAAAAGTTACTCCACGTTTCGCAATTGATTATAGACCTTTGAATTTAAAAACATATAAAGATGCTTTTCCTTTACCACATCAGTTTACTGTCTTAGATTGGATAGGTAGAAGATCAAAATATATTTCCTTAATGGATGCTGCTAATGGCTTTTGGGGATTATCTCTAGAAGAAGAAAGCATACCTTTAACAGCTTTTATTACACAATTAGGATTATTCGAATGGTTAAGACTCCCTTATGGTGTCTGTAATGGTAGTTCTGCCTACCAAAGAGCAATATCGATTATACTTTGTGGATTACTATGGAAAAATGTCTTAGCTTGTATAGATGATATCATTTTAGCAGATAATACAATTGAGCAGCATACAACCAATTTAGAATTAGTTCTTCAACGATTCCGTAAATATGGTGTCAAAATTTCAATTCCAAAAAGCGAATTTATTAGTAAAGAAATCAAAATTTTAGGTCATATAATTACACCTGAAGGAATTTCTGCAGATCCGTCAAAAACTAGTTCAATTACAAATATGCCATATCCAAAAAATTTAAAGCAACTTCAATCCTTTTTAGGTTTTATTGGCTATTTTCGCCGTTATATTAAAAACTATGCTACAATAGCTCAACCCCTAACATTACTCACACGTAAATCTACACCTTTCATATGGGGTAAAGAACAAATTGATACCTTTGAAAAATTTAAAACTTTGTTAATAAATCCACCTGTATTAAATTTTTATAATCCAGATCTACCCATACACATATTTACAGATGCTTCTAGTTACGGATTAGGCGCTGCATTAATGCAACCCAACAAAGATGGTCGAGAATGTCCAATTTCTTATTACAGCAAAACTTTATCACCCACTGAACAAAAATATTCCACAATTGAGCGTGAATTTCTTGCTATTTATTTAGCATTAAAAATTTTTCATCCTTATATTTATGGTAGAAAATTTACAATATATACAGATCATAAACCAATAGTTGGTATGCGATTTGCAACAAATACTACAAAAATTTCAAATAGACTTACCAATTGGGCACTTTTGTTACAGGAACACGACTTTGAATTATTATACAATAAAGGATCTCAACATTATGTAGCTGATTCTTTATCACGTTTACCTGAATCAAATCTTATAACTTTATTAGTTAACGCTACTCAAAGCATTAACATTAATGTATTAAGTATTTCCAATTCAGATTTGCAAGAAATGCAACTTTTAGACCCAGAATGTAAAGAATTAACTAAATCTCTTCCTGAAAGATATATTTTAAAAGACAATATTTTATATAACATTTCTAAAGGTTACTTAAGACCTTGCATCCCAAAAATACTACGAACAGAACTTTTAAAAGATATTCATGCCATACCTTTATCCGCTCATTTAGGTTTTACTAGATGTTATACAAAATTATCATTACGATTTTTCTGGAAAACAATGAAATCTGACAATTATATCCGTACATGTGAGTCATGTATTTCTCATAAAAGGAAATATGGAAAAACACAAGGCTTATTACAACCTTTACCAATCCCAGACTTACCTTTTCAAATGATTTCAACTGATATATTAGGCCCTTTTCCTGAATCAACTTCTGGTAATAAATACATTATTAATGCAATTTGTCATTTTACTAAATACGCTGAAATAAGACCCATTCCAGACCAAACCGCAGAAACCGTAGCAAAATTCTTAGAAGAACAAATATTTACAAAACATGGCTGTCCTAAATATTTATTATCTGATAATGGTAAAAGTTATTTGAATAATCTATTACGTATTCATCCTCAATTATATGGTGTGCAACAAAAATTTATTACTCCATATAATTCGAAAGGTAATGGATTATCTGAACGACTAAACCAAACAATTTCTAAAATGGTGTCACATTATGTAAACGAAAATCATGACAACTGGGATACCAATCTCAATCAATTGATTTTTGCTTACAATACAACACGTCAAGAATCCACAAAATTTTCTCCCTTTTCATTGTTGTATAACCGAGAACCAACATTTCCTTATGAATTTAATATTCCCAATTCAACTGTATTAAGTCCTAAATTACAAGACATTCAATTCTTACGAAACTTAGTCAAAACCACTTTAGAAAAAGAACAACAACGGTATAAAACCCGTGAAGATAAACACAGAATACCCGTAGATTTTCCTATTGGTTCAAAAATTAAAATTCGGTACCCAAAGAAAATTAAAAAAGGTTTATCACATAAATTAGTTGATTTATATCTTGGTGAATATGAAATCATGAGAAAATTCAATGATTTAACATATGAAGTCAAAGATATACAAACACAAAAATTACGCAAAACTCATGTTAATAGAATCCGTTTAATTGAAAAATTTCATATATCTGAAGATGAAGAATGCGAAATTTTTCAATCTCAAGAAGATTATGAAAACGAAATTCGTAATCCTCAAATATTATTTAATTCACTTAAGCAACTCAATATTCCATATAATAATACATTAAAATTAAATTATAATATATTCATACCATTCAAATTTGCATGTATACAAAGTACATATAATTCTGAAAATTTATTAACCTTTTTAAATGACAATCTCATCTTTGATGTAGTATTATTAAAAACAGAAACTACTTCACAAGTAGATACCTTTTACAATTCTCAACAGGAATCCGAATTAAAACTAATTTGTAAAAATAATATGATATACTTTACTCATTTAGATTATCCGTTTAATGATCAAATTTTTGAAACTTGGATAAATAGACACAAAACTAGAAATTTATTAATAATTGGTTCTAATATAGTTTCATTTTTCATACAATATTTAAGAATTAAATATGTAAAATGTAATATGTATCCTTCATTTATTCAATTCTTTTGTGATTTTTCTAAGCATTCAAAAGTCACACTGTCATCAATTCAAAAACCGTTTAACGAAATAGCTGCAACATTTCAACAAATTCAAATAATTCCTGACGATTCCGATTCTGAAGAAGAAGAAACTCCAGTAGAGAAACCAACATTTCGCAAATCTAGACGAGTCAGAAAACGTCCCTTGTGGCATAAAGAATATCGTTTCGTTTACTCTACAAAAAGTGATCCGGAATAACAATGTCAATCAAAATAATTTCCATGATTTGCTTATATCTCCTATTTCCTACTCCCACACAAACAATTGAATTATCCATACATCCTTCTATTCACGATTTGTTTCATACACTCGACAAAAAACTAATTCCACTGTACTATTGTCGAGCATGGAGCTCTGGTGTACTATGGAAAATTCCACCTCCAATTGACTGTCCATTAATTTCAACACAAACACCATCAAAAGTTGTGAACATAACTTTATGGTGGCAAGGTATTACCCATTTGACTATAAATGCTTACGAATGTTATAAAATTGAAAGTTATGAAAGAAAATCTTGGTTCTTCTTCAACTCTTATTCTTCAGAAAGTAAAGAAGAACGCTTTGCTTTAACAGAAACCGAATGCAGAAACATGGTAAAATCCATGTACAGTCCTAAAGACGACCCTTTAACACGTATTACCGATGGATTTTTTGGCACAAGAAATAAACTAGAAACTGAATGGAAATATCCACAAACAGTAGAAAAAATTGCCATTAATTACTATGTTGCCAATTTACAAGTTTCAGTAAATAATGCAGACTCAACTATTATAACAACAGCAAAAGTAACTGAAAATTGTCTTGCTTCTCGTGGCTTTTGCCCTACAGACAAAGGATCTCTTATTTGGTCCCCTACCGATACTCTAGTTTGTAGACTGAAAAAAGGTGATTCAACAAAATGTTTATTAACCGGTGACAGAATGTCATGTCCAGAACTCAACCTGGCCATAAGTGGTTTAACAACTTCTACTTTTTGCAAACTTCCGATTGGATACAGCCATCAAGGAATACTATATACCCAAGATGACCCAAACACATTTACTCACCCTGTAACTTTAACATCGACCTTAGAGCAAATAATTCAACCAACTAGAAATCGCCGTGATGTACGCCGACCTGCCGTTAAACCTGATTCTCAAATAAACGCCGAATTTGCCTTTTTGTACGAAAATTTAGCTTCAAATTTGACTTTTGGCATTCAGACAATTCATCGAGAAGTATGTAGATCCCATCAGCTGGAACTTGAATTAGTTCGTGCTCTCGCTGAAGGAGGTCAACCAAGTTTAATGGTCCGTGCTTTAATGCGAGATAGAAGATATCGAGCTGTTTTAAGTGGCGATGCTCTAAACGTGTTTAAATGTGCTGAAGTTTTTGAATATCGACTTCTCCCCCAAACAAACTGTACTCTTGAATGGCCTGTCGAATTTATATATCAACACGATATAAAATATGGCTGGATTTCAGGTCTCAGTCATGAAATTGTAGACTCTCCAACTGAAGTATCATGTCCGTCTCCAATCTTCATGTTTGATGATGGTACCCATATCATTCATCTTACAAATCGTTTTTTATTAACTGAACTACCAATATTACCCTCTCCGAGTGAAGGTGTTAAACTTCAAAATCTTCCATCTTTATCTTTACCTACTCCAGGAATTTATTCTATTGAAGAGATTAGCCAACAAGATACACTTCTTGGCATAATAAAGCAAATGCGACATCAAAATCGAATTGACAGAATCCTTGAAGATCAACAAAAAGGAAAGATTTTGACTACAGATCAAATACGATTCGCAACTTATTTGCAGATATATCTCTCAACCCAATTCGAGATACAACTTCAAAAATAATTACTGCTATTACATCCATATCTTTGGTTTTTCTAATAATTGTTCTCATTCACTTCAATCGTAATAGATTTTCCAAAATTTTTCCGATCCTAAAAATTATTCCTTACTTTAACTCCCCCAGCAAATCTAAATATACTACATTTGTTTCTCAACATGATACAGAAATGCAAAACACGTTATCTACTCAACAAACTGAAATTACAATCCCAAATGATGCACAACTACTTCAAGTCAAGCCTATTGCTACAGTGTATCCTAATGTCTCCTCATTGGAAATACAACGTGTTTAACTACAATTTCGAAAAAATATTACTTCATTTTATTATATTAATTCAAACTATCATTTTCATTTTTCATTTTATGTTATAATTTCTATAAAATATAATAGTATGTAAGAAAATATGTAATATAGATTAGTTATAGTAATTAATTCTTCAAAAACTATCAATTTCAAAAACAAAATACAAAATATACAAAAAAGGTTCTTTAGTTTCTTAAGAAAATTTAAATATTCATTATTATTAATTAAATTCATTGTTGCTATAATTTTATCTTTCAATATTTCATCAGGAGATGAAAAGACTTGAAGGATGGAATTATGTTACAATGACAAATATTGTACATAGTAAATATCAATATAGCAAGTAGTCACTATATATCTTATATTACCATGCAATAAGCAAACATTCATCTACACGTGCTCAACGCATGCATGTATGACATAAAAAACAACTGTACGTCATTTACGCATATCTCACATGGTAAATAAGCAATGCTAAAATAAGACTGCTGGTCCCGAACAAGTGAACAGTCTTCCCTGTACAATATTGTAAGTCTTTATTCGTACTTGTATCTAATATAAGCTAGACATGTTCTGTATGTTGACAAAAATTACTTCTGATCCAACGCCCACTGCTAAGCAAGATCAAGCAAACCAATTCATTTCAGAAGAGAATATTTACAGATCACTTCTGCTCCAATACTCTTAAGAATAACTTCTCTTTGTAAAAGACTCTCTTTGTAAAAACTAAAAGTATGTAAACTTTTTAACTTTCCTCTTTAATAAAATCAAACTATACAAATGAATTTCAAAGCCTGGTGAGTTTTCCCATACTAAAATATAAATCATAAAATTCTAAATAAACGAATTGGATCTTTTACAAATGTCTACTTTAATTCAAAAGTAGTAGAGTACAATGGAGTATGAAATTTTATAAACTCCGCAACAGTGCTAAGCACATTAAGTTAAAGCAAGTGTTAACAACACACTATTAGATCCAAGCATAATACGAAAGTATTATTTATACGAAAGTATTACTTATACGAAAGTATTATTTAATTTCCGTATTTCGAAAATACTATTTTATTCCTGTATTACGAAAGTATGTCCCGCACCTAATAAGAAAAATACCTTCGCGTAGAATAGCCCTAACCGGCTTGTAAGAGCAATGCCAATATATCTGTAATAGTGGATATAAATAATAATTTTGTATGCTTCAAATGTGGGATTTTGATTATAGAGTTCAATCAACAGACGGATTGAAAAGTAGATAAATGCTAGTAAGTACACCCAAGTAACAAATAACCATAGAAAATAGTCCTTGTTTGAATTTGTGATTTTTAAGCAAACTTCTTTTCGTTCCAAGTAAATGGTGTAGCTTTAAGATAACCGAATACTTAAAAATATCGAGTCACGTGTTTCCATAAAAGTGGAGATTACTTTCAGAATAATTTTGCTGAATTGTTATTTTTCTAGAGCCTGACATGCCTACCTACTTATTTGCTTTCAACTCAAGTAAATAGAAATCGAGACGATAATGTATGAAGCTGATCAATTAAGAGCATACTGATATTTCGGTAAAATCTGGCGTTCACTCTGTTATACGTCAGTAAGAAAAGTATTTTTTGTTGTTGTGTAAACTTCGCATACCAAACGGAATTGGATATTTGTAATTTAATACAATTTAATTGGATACTTCCCTTTTGTCGTTTCTGGGATATCTAAATATTATTAACAATAATAGTTGAGTAGTGGAGAAAACAAACTAATACATATGTATATAGTTATTTGTTATGCGGAACTTTTAATGGTTTTAAGCTACGACGACGGAGGATGTCCAGGAATTTAGTAAAGGGGGCACACCAAATAGTACTTCAAAAAATATCTCATTTTCGCTTGTAGTACTAGCTATTTGTTGCTAGTTTTAGCTATTATTGGTCAAATAATCAATATTTCGTTTTTCCAGATGTATTCGTTAATATATTATACATATTTCCAGGAGACGCTATGCAGGTTTGGTCTTTTATGAAAATAATTTCCATATTTTTTCGGAGATTTTAGTGGGACTCGTTGCCCACCCGTACTTTCTATAAATACGTGCCTGACTACGGGTTAATACACTAGAATTTATTCAATATTCAATAACAAGGAACACAAATCCAGTTAACAATACCACTATAGAATTTAACGAAGAGAATTTAATGCAGCAAACATCTTCATATTCTATTTCATTTAACTTGGCGTTAGTTTAGTTTTAGTAAATAATAGTATACTAATATTCCCTCGAAAATATTTGCTTCCAATTGTCTATTTTATTCTTTTGCTATTCATACTATTTTTATGTATACTAAGTAATTAACGAATACACGACATTTAGTATAATATTTAATTTCTTAGATCTTGATAACGAAGGATGGGCATAGCCCAGAGCTTTTCTTAACGGCTTCTACTCACTCAACCAACATATTAAATCAGATAATATTCAATTTCTAGAATCTAGTTTCTTAAATTGAAGTAAATAGATTTTAGGTCACTGACGTCAACACAACTCTGATAGTCGTATGCAAAACATCAACTCTATCGTAAGACTTTTTTGCGACGTAGTGAGCTAAAACTTATTTAGGAAACCAGGTCCAGGTAATTTATCTGATTTATCTGATTTAATTTGTTTGTTGGTTTTAATAAATTCTACTAACCTATTCTTATAATACTTAAGGTTCTTGAATCCATTCGGTATAATGAAGTATGAGTATCTTGGTTATCAGATAGTTACCAATTTAGATCTGTTAATCCAAATGTTGTTGGCATTCATGTCAGGGCAGAAAGCAATTCTGAGAAAATTACATGAATTAGCCTACCTTCTGCTAATATTCCTTTAATCGAAATACTGTTTACAAAAACTTTAGCCAAAAGACACAAATATTGTAAGAAATGGTGGAGACTGTGACTGGATAGCTATATTAACTAAATAACTCGGTGATGCATGATCAGTGTGTGTATGAGCCCAGTATTTATTGATCGTGAAAATAAAAAACATATATGCCATATATCTTTTATTTTGACTGCTTGGGATTACAAAATTTACAAACACAAATTGTTGAGATGTTACCCATTTTTTCTACTATATAGTTATGATTCTTTTACATATATAGATTTTATTTGAACAGTTAAACAAGTTTTTACTTACTTAATTACTAAATTAACTACTTTGTTGAAATAATCTTGGTAGTAGAAAGGATTTCACTAAAGAATGCGGCTGATAACTGCACGAAATACATAGTACATATGGCAATTGGAAAACTAATGAACAATTAGGTATTGATCTTAATTGTCAAAATCATATTAATTGTGTTGTTGAACATAATTTGCATGAACGTTACCGTTGTTTGCTCTTGAATTATAAAGCAATTAGCAAAATTAACTCCGAAAGATCTACAAGCTCTTAATTTTCTTATACTGCATTTACCATGAAGTGATCGTTTCCATTTTTGACAAAATAGTTTAGATTGTTCTTCCACTCCTCCTAAACTAGCAAGGAAGGATTTCTCCAACAGCAGGCAAAGAATAGACATCATTGGGAAAAACATGTACATAGAAATTGGAATATGGTTCACTAATTTTATAGCGCTGAACGTACCTAGCATATGCATTATATTGTAGCCAATTAAACCCATTCCTACACCGGTTGACGCGATTTCGTTGAAGTATTGATTTAGTAACATTATTATTTGATATATTCGAATGGCTGAACGAAAGCTTTGGTCTCTGTCTCCAATGTGTCTAATAGCAGGGCCGATTGATTTCAAGCAGGAGGCTATCTGAGTACAGTATGCAAACAGCAGGCCGGCAAACAGAGACATTGCCACCAAGCCATGGGGGGCCATTAGAAATGTTGCGATGAAAGCGAAGATCTTAATGAGAAATAAAGTGTGAACCTCCTCTGGAAAGATTTCTCTTAAAATTCTTTGAGCTGGATTCCAGTCCTCGCCATAGGCATTTTGCAGAGAAAGAGAAGCACAGGCAAGAAATATTACTGCAATCAATGACGGCACTGCTTTGGAAAATAGGTTTTTCCTTCGCCTTTGTTTTTCTGTACTCAGTTTCTTTGCAAATTTGCTGTCTAAAAATTATAACCGCTAGTTTTATTGAAATTTATTAAAAAAGAAATTAATTATTTAATAATACCTTGCTTGATTTGTGTATGTACCTGAAAATTGAATTGCGAAACGGATGAAAACGTTTATCAAGATCATTCCCTCCTTTCCTTTGACGATAATTAGGATATCGAGTAACAATGTTATACAAATGCCAATGTAAAACTGGAGGAAAATGACAATTTTGTGTGCTTGAAATGTGGGATCTGGAGTATACAGTTCAATCAGCAAACGGATTGAAAAGTAGATAAATGCTAGTAGATACATCCAAGTAACAAATATCCACAGAAAATAATCCTTATTTGAAGTCGTTATTCTACCGCAAAGTTTCTTTTCGTCCCACTCAAATGGTGTAGCTTTAAGATAACCGAATACTTTTACGAATCGAGCCACGGGTTTGAAATAAAAGTGGAAATGATTTTCAGAAGAATTTTTCTGAGTTGTTGTTTTTGTAGAGGCTAACATATCTACTTATTTTCCTTTGAATTTAAGCAAACAAAAATTTCGAGAACACAATGTATGATGATGATCAATTAAGAGAATGCTGACGTCTCGGTAAAATCTGGCGTTAAATTGACTCAATGTCGAGAGGATAGCGAGTAAATATAAGTTTTGCTGTAGTGTATACTTCGCATACGAAAGGAATTGGATATTTGTAATTTAATACAATTTAATTGGATACTTCCCTTTCGTCGTTACTGTATTGCTCAATCTGCTTAATATAAATTATGCTTACAGAAAATATTTTTCTCTGAGTATTGGAAAAACTAAACATTGCTTATGTATTATAGTATAATAGGTATTAGCTATACGGGACTCTTAATGGTGCTAGGCTACGACGACATACGATATTTAGGAATGTGGTCAAGGGGGTACACAAAATAATATTGCGAAAAAAATTTCCTTTTCGCTTTTAGCTAGAGAATTTTTTTCCATTTTTAACTTTTATTGGGGAAAATGTGTATAATGAGAGAATCGTTAATAATGTAACAAGTTTTCAAATAATTATGCCAAAAAGTATGCTTTTTTGCTTAAAGAGCAAGAAATGTCGATTTTTAAGCAATATTTGTTCATAAATTATACATTTTTCCACGAGGAGTTAAACATTTTTCTTGTCTTTTATGAAAATCATTTCCATATTTTCTCGGATTTAGTGGGGCACGTTGCCCGCCCGTACTTTCGAAGAATACGTGCCTGGCTACGAGTTCATTCAATAGAATGTATTTCTACAATATAGAATACGTGCCTGGCCGGGGTTAATACAATAGAATTGATTCAAGATTCAATGACAAGGAACACAAATTCAGTTAACAATACCGGTGACACGGCGTTTCGCCTCCTGAACTTTTTCAACCCTCTATTTTTTCAAGCGTGCGTCTTTCCACCTCCATGTTTTTCAAACCCATGGTTTTTACCCATATATCTTTTCACATCTGTGTCTCTTTACCCCCATTTTTGAAAACAGACACTGGTTTCAAAAACAAGGGTTTGAAAAGACAAGACACGAGTTTGAAAACATGGGGTGAAGAGACCAGGTTTGAAAAGACATAGGGGTGAAAAGCATGGGTTTGAAAAACGTGGGGGTGAAAAGCATGGGTTTGAAAAACGTGGGGGTGAAAAGACACAGGTTTGAAAAACTAGAGGGGTGAAAAAACTCAAGGGGTTAAACGTTAGGTAATCAAATACTCATACTACATTGTAAACTTACAACTTTCAGCATTGTAAGAATAGATTAGTTGAACTTATTAAAACCCAACCAACAAATTAAATCAGATAGTATTAGTATTCAATTATGTAGACCTGGTTTCTTAAACTAAATTAAGTTTTAGGTCACTACGTCACAGAAAGTCATACGATACATACAGTTGATGATTTGCTTACGACTACCCGAGTTCAATATTTGAGTTAACGTCATTGACCTAAAACCTTTTAAATTCAATTTAAGCAACTAGGTCCTGGAAATTGAAAATTGTCTGATTTAATTTGCTGGTTGTGTAAGTAGCAGCCGTTAAGAGATGCTGCCTGGCTTTGGCCGATCTGGGAGTTATTTGAGCACCTGCAGGTGCTCAAATAACCCTCGGAGTTATTTGAGCACCCCCTTGAAAAACTCAGCACGTGCTCAAATAACTCCCGGAGTTATTTGAGCACCCAAATGAAATAACATTTAGGATAAAATAAAATAAGTTGAGAAATTTGGGATAAAATTCAAAAAGTGGGATTTATGACCCAAGTCTGGGAAGATGGAGAAAATATTGTACAATAGAATTATAAAATATGCCGCTGAACCAATTTAAGGATTTAATTTCCACTTTCAGGGATCCTCTTTTAAGAATCCAATGGACCCACATTTAAGGTTCCACTTTTAAGGATCCAATGGACCCACATTTAAGGTTCCACTTTTAAGGATCCAATGGACCCACATTTAAGGTTCCACTTTTAAGGATCCAATGGACCCACATTTAAGGTTCCACTTTTAAGGATCCAATGGACCCACATTTAAGGTTCCACTGTTAAGGATCCAATGGACCCACATTTAAGGTTCCACTTTTAAGGATCCAATGGACCCACATTTAAGGTTCCACTTTTAAGGATCCAATGGACCCACATTTAAGGTTCCACTTTTAAGGATCCAATGGACCCACATTTAAGGTTCCACTTTTAAGGATCCAATGGACCCACATTTAAGGTTCCACTTTTAAGGATCCAATGGACCCACATTTAAGGTTCCACTTTTAAGGATCCAATGGACCCACATTTAAGGTTCCACTTTTAAGGATCCAATGGACCCACATTTAAGGTTCCACTTTTAAGGATCCAATGGACCCACATTTAAGGTTCCACTTTTAAGGATCCAATGGACCCACATTTAAGGTTCCACTTTTAAGGTTCCCCTTTAAAGGTTCTACTTTTAAGGATCCACTTTTAAGGTTTCTCTTTGAAGGTTCCACTTTTAAGGATCGGCTTTTAAGGATCCACTTTTAAGGTTAGACTTTTAATGATCCTCTTTTATTGATACATTTCTAGGGTTTTGTTTTTAGGGTTTCACTTTGAAGGATACATTTCTAAGATAATATTTTTAAGGTTCCACTTTTAATGATATATTTCTAAGGTGTTCTTTTTAAGGTTCTACTTTTAAGGATATATTTCTAAGGTGTTCTTTTTAAGGGTCCATTATTAAAGTACTATTTTTAGTACTCAATTTTTAAGTATCACAGATTACTTATTAAATCTTCACCGCGGTTATCTTAGGACACTTTAACGTTTACATATCGAAACTTCGACGGCTAACTGTCAAATCTGCGACGCTTTATTGTCGGATCTGCGGTGCTATATTGTCGAATCTGCGGCGCTATATTGTCGAATCTGCGGCGCTATATTGTCGAATCTGCGGCGCTATAGTGTCGAATGTAAACGCTTTATTGTCGAATCTGCAACGCTCATTTCGTCCCATTTTGGGCGATATCGTCTCACGTCTCTGTAGACCTTAATAAGAAACATGTACGTATCAATCATATCATGTCATTCGCAAAGAAAAATTATTTTTGGCCACTAAAGAATTTCTTATTTTAACTATTGTATTTCGAAAATAAAATGTCTTTCTTAGAATAGTATCCATGAATACCTGAAATGAGTTTTTGAGATTTTGGAAAATATTGATTATTTCGCTTTGGTAACGCCTAACGATGGTATATTCTATTTCGTGCATTTAATGCATTTTGCGCATTGCATTGTCCTTTTCGTGCGTGCACTAAGCATTACATGAAGTGCATTTTTTGCAGATATGCACTTCATACCTGTACTATGTCGAAGCGTCCAACTTGTAACTACTAACATAAAATAGCTTCCGTCGAATACTATCCGTAGAAGATAGAAAGGTAACCGTCGAAGGTTCAAAACCGACGTACTTGAAGGGTATTCAATAGCGTCTAATAACTGGAAACTTAAAAGGAAGACCTTTATATAGATCCTTAAAAATAGAACTTTAAAACCTAACCGGCAGCTGTAACCGAAAAGAGCCAGAGTATAAAATTAGCTACATCAATTAAAATTGATGATTGTAAATTGCCCATTTTAGAGTTTTCGAATCCCTCTAGGTATTTTCTGTGTACTAGCTCTTCTGCAGACCGTTGTATGTGTTTATCCAGTAATACGATGCTGGTTGATTGTGTTTTTCCATGTGTGCTTAGTAGGAATGGGCTAACCACACACAACCGTCTCTAGAAAACCTAGTACCCGGAAAATACATATAATGTGTGCCCTCGAATACTAATGGCCTAATTGAATCCATGGCAACGCAAAACTAAATGAAATTACCCATGAAAACATTGACATTTACCATGGCAAAGCAAAGCTAATTCACATTTTTCGAGGGAACTAATATTAAACTTTACCATGGTAATTAAAAGCTACAAGTAGAAACACCTAAAAGGTAAGCTTGGTGCTTCCCACAAGAAGAATTACATAATGGTTAGCTATACAAGGTATGGAAATAGTTATTTCAAAATTGACTGAGAACCACTTATGGGGATTATAGCGTTATGCTTCCAATGCCATAGAGTTTAAAATACAAACAAATACACGTACTCAATTGTTTACTATAACGTTATAATCCCCATAAGTGGTTCTGAGTGAATTTTGAAATAACTATTTCCATACCTGGTATAGCTCCAAGTTGCCATAGTTTCAATGTACCTTGGGTTAGCTTGTCGCTTTGCACAAATAGACTGAAAAAGAGGTTAGCTTGCTTGGCGCTTCCCACAAGAAGAATGACAAAATGGTTAGCTTGTCGCTTTCCACAAGAAGAATGACAAAATGGTTAGCTTGGCGCTTCCCACAAGAAGAATGACAAAATGGTTAGCTTGGTGCTTCCCACAAGTAGAATGACAAAAAGGTTAGCTTGGCGCTTCCCACAAGAAGAATGAAAAAAGGTTAGCTTGGCGCTTCCCACAAGAAGAATGAAAAAAGGTTAGCTTGGCGCTTCCCACCAGTATAATGACAAAATGGTTAGCTTACCGCACCCGCTAACAAAGTAATAGAAGCGGTGTGGGTTATTTTATTTTGTACCCGAAATCCCATTTTCCTATCTTATTCAATATAAAGTTCGGGCGCTTCTAGGGGTGGTGTCTCAGAAAGGGGTGGGCCGACTACGCCAAATTTTAAACAGAGTTCCTAACCATGCCGAGATAAGTCCAAATCCAGGTTTTATCCAAATCGGTCAATGCGTCCGAGAGTTACAGTGGTAAGATTAGTAAGATACGGACAGACAACACACGGTTCCATAAGTGAGCCTCTGGCTCTCTAAAAAATGGAACCTTTTAAATGGAACCTTAAAATTAAAACCTTAAATTAGTTCAGTGGCATATTTTGTATTTCTGTTGTAGAATACTTTCCCAATCTTCCCAGACTTGGGTAATAAATCCCACTTTTTGAATTTTTTCCCAAATTTCTCAACTTATTTTATTTTATCCTAAATGTTATTTCATTTGGGTGCTCAAATAACTCCGGGAGTTATTTGAGCACGTGCTGAGTTTTTCAAGGGGGTGCTCAAATAACTCCGAGGGTTATTTGAGCACCTGCAGGTGCTCAAATAACTCCCAGATCTTTGGCCGTCCTTCATTATCAAGATTACAGAAATTAAATATTGTCTTGTATTCCAAATCCAAGCAGTATTAGTGATTGTGTTCTGATTTTTTACCTTCGATAATTCGATTACTATGTAGCCACAGTTGAACTGTTTTGAAAATTCCTTTTCATATTTTTAAAGAGAGTTATGTGGAAATACTTCTACTCGGGTCAATCAAACAAGGTTGATTTTTCGATTCCCCATTCCAGTCGCATTAACAGTAAATGCAGTAAGTCGCCAAAAGAGTAAAAAGACAACCTGGTTCAAATGGCATGAAATTTGATGAAAATTTACTTCACATAACAGTTTTTGAAAATATGAAAAGAATTTTCAAAAATCGTTTTGTTGCGAGGACGAAAAATCAGTGAAGGTAAAACATCGGCACGGATCTGCACATTTTTCAATAAAATTGCTGTAGCTCGCGCTCTTGAGCGCACTGTACATTGCCCCAATAATTCGTAAGAGTATCGTGTACTTTTTGTTGAAGTGTCCCAACCAATGGGGTCCAATGGTTCTTTATAGCTCTGTATATAATTGAAATATGATTCGCTAACTTTATGGTGCTAAAAGTACTGAGCATACAATTTAAATGAGTATGTGATTTGGCCTACTTTAATGACAAAAGTTTAACAAAAATAGCAAAAGTGTCTGTATTCTTGTTTGGATCGACCGAATCCATTTTTTGCAAAGACTCTACAAATCCATCGGTGCCAGGAAGAATTTGACTCATTCCATTTCGGTAGCAGCGATCCGCTTTTCCTTTGAAATAGCTCCACTCCTTCAGTTCTGGCAAAAACTCTCCATAATCCCGAGATAGTACTGCGCTGCTTTTAAGAATCATCAATTTGGAGAATGCCAAGTAGAAGAATACTTTTCCTGTTCAAAGCAGTACGTTTGAAAAAAGTAAATTACAATTATTGTGTTGATTTACTAATTTTGACATTTTACCGGAGGACAGAGAGGTATCTCGATAAACCTTCTGAAAAACTTCAAGCAACTCGGCGGAACTTTTGCAGAGTTCTTTATTAAGTTTCAGCCATTTATCCGGTGATGGAGCAGCAAACTTGAATCCTGGAGCAAAGATACATTTATGATTGTCCCGCAAAAAGAGATTATTCGGAACAAATTCCTCGGCGCGATTCAAACACAAATAAAAGAACAGATAATCCACGTAGGCCTGCTGTTCCCGGATTAAAATATAATGATTCCGATACAACTGTTCCTCGTGCTGGATCATCATCTTTCCTATCTCTGGTAAAATATTATTTGTGATAGTCTCCACTGAATTAGTAAGGGAAGACAATTGGTTCACGGTCCATCTACCGTTGTTCTTAATATTCAATTCAGAAACATCAACAATGATTTTCCGCACACTCAAAACCCACTGAATTTCAGTACCGCGGAATTCTTCTTGCAAATTGTTGATCATGCAATTAATTTCTTCCGGTTTGATATGCTTTTCGCATTTGTAGCATTTCCAAATAGATTCGAAACGAAGTGGGTCAATTGGTAACACGTAACCCAAGTTTACATTGAATTCCTTTGGCAAGTCGTTTCCAAACTTCGGTTTGCAATCGATGCATCTGACGGCAGATATATAAGTTCCAAATTCAGTGGGATCTTTGCATAATTTGCAAGAGCAGGATATTCCGGATACTTGCAAAAGAGCCTGTCTCCTGAGGTATGTTCCAGAAACCTCCCTCACAGCATTAATCGGAAGTTTCAAGGTTTCGCCTTTGGGAATATCTGATAATGCATAATATTGGCGCTCGATTTTCTCCAGAGCGGTACTCTCAGGGTCGTCCATTGAGCAGATGTAACTACTAGCAATGTTGTAAAGACACCCATCAGATAGAAATTGACCCACACTGCTTAACCTTGCACTGCAAAACAAAAATTAACTCATTACTAACTTTTTTTTATTAATAATTATTTTAACACCAAATAGAAAATTTGAATACCAAAATGGCAAACGGTTGTCAATCGCCAAATTAGCTTGCAAAGTCCAGAAAACTTTGTAGATAAGGTCTTTGTCAAACTGGAGTTGTTTGCATTCGTCTCTGATAAATGAAATTGCAGCACTAAGCTTCTGCTGATCCAGCTGGTTGTTGAGATTCGCAGGCAAACTCTGAATTGGCATTTCCATAAACATTTTCCATTTTTCAGGAAACACGTCTTTCATCATTAATGCCCGCAAGACGTAGCTACGGTTGTAAAGGAATTCTGTATCGTCGATCAAATACAACGTCCCACCCTTGACAACTCGCTTAGCAAGGATTTTGCATTCCAAATTTGCATGAAACGGATTCTGTTTTCACAAATAAATAATCATCCAAAATGTTTGCATTTACCTTAAAAACGGTAGAATAATTCTCTTTAGATTGTTCTCTTAAATTATTTTTTTAATTTTTTTTAATACACATTAATAATTATGCCAGTGCTCAATGTAATAACGAATGGGTAATTATTAACTTTGAAAAATCAAGTTTAAAAAAACATTTTTCGTACCTTGGCACAATTCTGGTTACAAACGGGCCATTTGCATACAGAACATTCTGAAACTGGAGTAAAGTAGCTAAGGCCTTCAGATATTTCAACTTCCTCTTGGGGAATTTGATGGCAGCATCCCATACACACCTTGATATAGTGCCGTCTCGCCATTTTGTCCATTGGGACATGAATCGGCACAATTGGGAAAATCATAAAGGGTTTGTTGGTAAAAATGACTTGGCCTTCTTTGATATCTTTCTTGGCCACGTACACTTTCTTCCGAATTTCGGTATCAACTCTCAGATGAATGGGCAAGCACTCCTCCTTGTGTCCCCTCCAGTGTGTCTCCTGATGTTCTCTCGAACAATAATACGTCAATTTACATTTGGAACAAGATAAACTACATTTCAATCCGCAAACGGCACATACTTTTCTTCCATTCATTTTGTCACTGCATTACAAAATAAATTTAGCTATTTAAACATATCCTGGAATAAATATGAAGCCCTAGTAAAGTGTTTAATAGTTTTATTATACAAAAAAGTTCTTTAAAAGTCAAAACATTCTTAAATAACGACCACAGTGATGTGAGTGAGGTTGCCTATTTCCTTTTTTCCTATCCGTACCCTTCTAATTTCCAAAACCGAATTCACCTTAATTACAAACACCACATTTTTCAGAACATTTCATATTTTTTATTATAGGGAAACCTTATTACTAGAAATAATATTTAATATTCGCAAAAATTTAATATTATTATACTTATCCGCATTTTGGGATTAATATGTGGGTTAATATTCATATACATTGTTTCTCTAGAGATAAAATATTAACATTATTATCATTTAGTTTTAAAGTACCTTGGTTGAGTAGTAAAAATGAATATTTGAAGATCTGGTATTGAAGTGTAGCAATAACAAGTTTTACTTTATTTCAGTTTCGGTGATTGATTTTATCAGAGGATTTAAAAAAAAGAGCTAATAATGCCAAGTTGAAGACAACAAGTTGATGAGATTAGAAATTATAATACGAAAACATTTACTTTTTGTTTTGCTTGCTAAGAAAGTAGAAACTATTTTTGTCATCCAAATCCAAGCCGCAGCCTCTTTCTTGAGTTTTACACAGGGAGTGTCATTATCGAGAATGGATATGTGTGAACATTCCAGATTAAATCAGACCTATATGGGTCAGACTTAAGATCTCATTGGACAATGCTTTATAGTTTTGTCCTTGAATGTGAGAAAAGTAAGAAGGGGAACATTTTTATTGTCTATAGATTATATCCCCTATATGGTTATAATAATATTCGGATAGGTTCAGGATATTTTCACACTCCTGAATTTGCCTTCTGGCTTCTGGCCTTTATTTCTCTGTACCAATATTGAGTTTTAGTAAAAGTACTTAAATAGTATTACATTTACATATATTGGTTATGCTTTTATTGCATGAAGTAAAAATTGTATTTCATTTGAATTTTTATTTAATAAACCAATGTAAAATAACGAGGCAAATAAAACAAAGTAATCGTAAAACTTCTTGCCACCAGTCACAAGTATTTATATTTGTATTTTATTACATTTTTAAAGTTTTCTTATTTTTTATTCTAATGTCATAAGTCAGAAATGGCCCTTTTTTGAAAAGGAAACTTTAATACCTTTATGCTGTCCCAAAAAGACCCGCTGAAAGTTTCCAAAAAAAATAATAATCACTGCTGCGGATTCATTCTTACCACGTAGCCTTTTGTGGTTTCTTCGAATTCAATATTTTTACTCTAGGTTCAGTAATACTAACGATCAGATTTATTTGCTTCATCTTCATCGAACACAATTTCCATGAAAACTGACAAAGAAAAAAATATTCATGCAGCAAGATAAACTACATAAGCAAGATAAAAAATATTCATGCAAATATTCATTTATCAAATAATAAAATGCTACACAGAAAAAATGTTATTTGTGTTTAAGTTCAAAAATTGTTCATTTAATTAACTTATTGAACTTAAACACAAATAACATTTTTTCTGTGACAGCTAAGCGAGTGAAATTTACTGAAAGTACTTATTACATAAACATTGATTTATGTTTCAAATTTCAGACTGCTAAGTATAATAGAAAAAAGTTATTAACATTAAAATATACACTGCGTAGCCTCAATGACTAAATCCTCTCAAAGACTACGACATATATAGGCTTATAGGCAGATGAGTGTACAGAGTCGGAGAAGCTTGTTAATAATTGGTAAGCTATACAAATAAATGTTAGCACCCAAGAAATAAAGACAAAAACCTGTGTACAAATCACGTAACCCAAAATTTCCGACCATAATGAGTCCTCCCGTTTTTCCCGTTGTATACAAAAGAATATAAAATGTTAGATAGTAAAACTTTAATAATTAACTGATAGTTTACATACATATGTTATGATACACCTAAGAATATACATTTGTGCAGTACAATATACCTGAAATTGACAAAGAATTTGGTTAAAATTTCCTTTGGAATATATTCATAAATTATTTCCGTGTTTAACATAAATACTTGTGAACATGAATTAAAGTATTTTGATTTTGGTTACGATAAATAGTTATGCAGTTAATGGCACCAATAAAAACATGTGCCTGTCCCCTAACAAATTGTGTATTAAAGAATGGAGCTTTTCATAAGTGCACCACCGCTCCTACAAACTTCTTGACCTTATAAGCAATTCTTGATTTTTTATTCATTTTGATAAATAAGTTACATTACAATGCGAGGTGAAATAAAAAGTTGTACAATTCAGAAGTACTCTCGAAACTACTATATAGTAGTACTAGTTTTTTTCTAAATTTGAAAGGACAAATGTAGAAAACTTTATTAATTTTATTTCCCTTCATTTCCGTTCTAATTATGTTCAATTTTCTCCCGTGCGTTAAGTGGATAGTGTTTGGACAGATATTCACCTCCTCCTCTTGTAACGCTGTTTGATGCATCAAACAGAGACAGGAGACGCCTCCCCCTAAACTGCGAACGTGATTTGTGCCCCGTCCCCAAGACAAATGTACCTACGAAGCGGTGATGGTTTCATGAGCGGGAGACTATTATTCGTTTGTTGGAATTCTGCCGGTAAACAATCTAAACATCTGTTGTGATTTCTTGGTAAGTCATTTGAAGTATAAAAAGGAATAACTTAAATATATATTAGGCATGGGATTTTTCTTTTCAATATCAGTAACTCACTGAAATTTATTGTTTCAATAATTTTTCAGCAGATTTGACCAACTTGGGACACTTGGGAGCAAATAAATGTGATGGATTCAATTTTCTCAGACAACGAGGTTTTGGGGAAAATATCTCGATATGCCACTGAAGACCATCCTTTAATGAACGTACTGGTAAGGGATTTTGAATATTTCTATTAAGGGTTAGGGTTACGTAGATACCAAATTCGAAATGACTATCTTATTCCCTGTAAAAACTGCTGACAAAAAATGCTATGTGCTCTAAAACGGTGTAGCGCACAAAAACATAAAAAATACTGTGAGAACGCCCTTTTAAGGTAGAAAAAATGTATATCTTACTATTTTCCATTCTCATACCACATTGCATGATAAAAATCGTTTTTTTCCAAACGTCGATAAATTCAATAAAAATGGGGACGTAAATTGTCTGTTGTAGTCAATAATAGCAACAAGCAAGATATACTTCTGTAGAATAAAAACATAGCTTTCAGAATTTGTCCATTCCATATTTTTAAAGTAAACTGTTGTGGCCCCAATAGAAAAACTAAAAAAAAAGTAGTCATACTGCTGGACAAAGGCCTGGTTCTATCATAATATCCATGGTGATTTTACTATTTTTCCGATTTTTGGAATCATCATAACCCTAACCCTTAAGGTGCAAATAAACCGTAACAAAATGGGTGTAAACAAATATCGGCATGTGGGTTTATAAATGTAAATCATCTTGGTTTGATTGTCGATCATAATGGTTTAATTATTAGATCCTCATGGTTAGATCATCAGATCATCATGGTTTGATTATTAGATTTTCATGGTTAGATCATCAGATCATCATGGTTTGATTATTAGATTTTCATGGTTAGATTTCCAGATCATCATGGTTTGATTATCAGATCATCATGGTTTGATTGATCATCATGGTTTGATTCTCAGATCATCGTTGTAGTAACCATTAACGTGAATACTAAAACAATACACATTAGATAGATAACAGACAGACAGATAGACGGACAGAGTGACAGAGCATTTACATAATTATCGTTCCACTATTTATAAACATTCAGTAGTAGATGATAGTTGGATTAACAGACAAAAAGACAGACGTACGGAGTGACAGAGCTTTTACAGCAATTATCGTTATTTATAATATTTATATTATTTATAAACTTTTAGTGAACAGATGGTTAATATTAGTTAGTAGAGGAGGTAAGGATGGCGCGCTGAGTAGCATTTCGTTTGTCTGACTTGTATGTCATGCATTGTTGCAGCGTGATTTTGCATTGTGATTTTGCAATTTTCGAATTCTGCAGAAACTAAAAGTCCGAGGGTGCTGATTTTTAATAGGTAGCAAGTAGCAAGACATTTGATTGAGTGATGTATTAAAAAAATTATTAATTTATTTAAATGCATTTTGAAGTTATTAGCAACACAAAATTGTCGTCACAGACGGACGGACGGACAGCACGACAAAAAAGCATTCTCAGTAAATATCATACCGGTATTTAATAACTAGGCCGGATAAAAACGATAACTCTTTTAAATCTGTAAAATCAGTACTGATTAATTATTAATTGAAGCACAAATATTATTGCAGGTTTTGGATAACATTATTAGCCATTTGGATTACAAAGGTTTGAAGAATCTTCGTCTTGTGTGTCAGCGGTGGAAGGATGTCACTAGAACTGTGTTTTGGAAATTGTCCAGGATTAAAATTGCAACGAAGAATAAGACGTTGAACCTATTAGAATATGAGTTGGAAGAACGCGCTCTTGAATTAACTGAGGAAAGCCAAAGGCTAATAGACACTTTTGAAAGTACACCTGCTGGATTGCCTACAAATGCAATCGTATTTAAAGGTTGTATTGACCGACGTACACTGGAATACTTTTGGAAAGAACGAGGATCTTTAATTTTGACAAGTGTCTGTTTCCCATTTTTCTGTGAGCCTACTAAGCAGTTTATTGATCTAAATACCTTTATCACTCCAAAATTAACCTCGTTGGATATCGGTAGTTCCTTAAAAACCAAATTCAAGGTTTCCCTTAAAATGTTGAAAAACATTCAAATTTTAAGTCTACGCGATTGTGAAGTTATTTTAGATGGAAAAATTATCCCCAGGGCCTTAAATTTAAAGCTTTGCAATGTGATGTATAAAGGCAAACTATTTAACTCGGGAGATTTTCGAAATATACACGGAGAAAAGATATTAATTAATGACTTTGTCGACTTTTCCATAATAAAGAGGTTGCTCCTTGACGATAATTTTTGGAAATTGGATTTTGGAAGTGATACGAAAGAGTTGGAACATCTTGCTCTGGAAAATATAGAGCTAATAAGTCTCGTCAGCAGTCAGTGGAAGACAAACTTAGTTGATATCCGGGGTTGTATTTGCATTGGAGATAAAATGGAAATCAAGACAATTCGCGGTCTGGGTATTGCTGACTATGCTGACCATGTCGATCTTGAATCTCTTCCGAAAAATCTTGAACATCTCTGCTTTGATATTTTCGAATCCTTCTCTGCTCATCTTTCTCCTTTGGTATTTCTATATCCAATGCTAAAATCTTTGACTATCCGAGTTTCCCTAACTTATGATCTTTGAATCTTGGACTTTTCACATTGCACTTCCTTGGTAGATTTTCAACTCATTTCTGCTTCATATGTCCACCAAGTGGATTTCAGTCCAATGATACTACCGAACTCGATTAAGAATGTGAAATTTCACGATGTCATTCCAAACACTGATATTCCGTGGCAGTTGGACACTCTTATTTTGCACTTGACCTTCTTTTCATCACTAAAAAGTGTTTTACACCGTTTCTCGACAACCAAACTTGTAATACATTTCGATTTTATTTTCGAACGCGAGGAAGAGCAAATAATGTTTATCGTAAATCATTGGAGAAATAGTAGTATTGAGCAACTTGCTTTTGGAGCAATTGATTGGATGGGCAATAATGAAAAGTATTCCGAATTTCGTAAAAGTGTTGATCGAATGGGACTATTTTATTTATTCACTAATAAAAATAGAAATGGGAAAGGAAAAGCAATCGATTATGACAGTTTTGAAAGGCTCAGTAGTCTTAATACACACAAGGACTTAAATGCATTATGATAAGAAAGCTCTTTTAATTATTTGCCAAAAATGAATAATATAATAATAAATTTGTAATATTTATAGAATCTTATTATTCCTTTATTATCATATTATTATGTATTATTCATTCAACGGGTAAACGCATTTATGTTGTCAAAAACAAAGTATTTCTTTTGCTGTTGCAAATCATTTCAGAGATACACTTCTGCTATATTTTCTAAGATGGGAAGATTCGTTTTATGCACTAATATATAAGAGCAGCAACTTGACTGGGGAAATCTTAATGTGCACAAGGACGTAAATAACTCTCTTTATAAAACTTACTTAAATTATTTCATTATTACTATATTACTTATTATTCTTTTTTAATTATTAATGAATCAATAACTGTGTTGTCGGATTATTGAGTACGAAAATGTATATTGTTGGTGAAACTAAAGAAATTGACATGTAGATTTTGCTTGGGGCGGTTGAGCCGATATTTTTAATTAAGAGCCGATATTATTAGCTACTTGTCAATTTCAACTACTCTCTGTCATAGAGTTAATTTAAAAATTTTGCAAAATTATTTCTACTCAGAAAAAGTAGCAGGTTTACCTCAACAAAAATAAGCTTTTTTATAAATGCATATTGAATTTTACATATTGAATAAAGATGATAATAATTATTAAACCTCAATTACCATTACTACAAATTAGCCAATATTTTCCCATCAAATTGTAATAATTCTTCTTAGCCTTTCAATTTTAAATGAGCAGGTAAATTCGTTAACATTTGAGGTAAAGGTATTTTGTTATTTCATGGGTGATGATAATTGGGCTAGATTACTATTTATTAGGTATTTATGTTCTATCGAAAGCAAAAATGTTTTTGTTGATGCAAACAGCTTTTGATTATTGATTTTAATTATTGAGGTATGCTTAAGAAGACTTAAATACATACAAGCTTAAGCTAAAGTAAGCAAATAGGTAAATAAAAATGTACATAGGTAGTTAAAAAGGGATTAATTATTTTATCATGCAATGTTGTAATTTGTAAAACGAACTTTGTAATGAGATACTAAATATTTACTTTAGCAGTATAAAAAATTGAAAATTGTTTTTGTTGTCAAAAGACCGTTAATGTCCACAATATAGTTTTCTGATATGATACTGTAACTTTGAATGTGCAGTGATGTGAATAAAATAAACTCTTTAGAGAATTATTTGTAATTCAAGAAAAATAAAATATTGGGAATTAATAATTTATTTCCTGGAGTTCGATTCCACATTAAGGGGCATAATTAATTTTGAAACCCCGTAGCTCCTAAGGTGCGAAACTGCCAAGAAAAGAGACTTCACAGTTTTACACGAGGGGTCAATTTCCAGTAATAGTACGGGGTGCCCTAAAATGATCTTAGAGTAAGTTCCAACCTCTCTCTTGGACAAAATAAAGATCCTGGAGAAACCAAAATTTTGGAACGGGTTAGGGGTGCTGACTCGATGGTGTAATAAAATTTCCTATTTGTTCGGCGCTTAAGAGCGCGCGCTAAAGCGAGTGTACAAAAACACGGCTTATTGATTTGCTGCAATTCTCTTCCTTGGAAGTCCTGCAAGGACTGTTATTTGGCGCTCAAAATTTGACTTTGATGAATGAGACTCGTGTGCCTTTAAATTCTAATTCATAGTTTCCACAATCTTCCACTTTTCAGTTTTCGGGCCCCGAATAAGTAAATAAAGGTCAGTTTTCTTGCACTGTGTCTACAGCGTCTTCCATGACTAAACCTTTTTAACAAACCTTGCAAAACATTTAACTTAAATAACTTGCAACATTTACATTTAACTTAAATAACTTGCAACATTTACATTTAACTTAAATATTAAAAAAACTAAATCACTTGTTTCGTTTAAAATTAAATTTTCAATCCAACCTAAACTTCCGATCTAGTTTCGTTGAATTTGATAAATTCCTTAAATGTAGAATTTTATTATTTATTTCATTTGAATTAACTTTAACAGATTTGGGTGAAATGGAAGAAAACCAATTACGAAATGTGCAGGATCCAGTTTCCACAAACAAAGACCAGGAACAAAGTTCTCGACTTGTCACTGAAGGCCATCCTTTAATGAACGTTGTGGTAAGGGATTTTGAATGTTTCTTTTCAGCAAAATACAATCATCTACTTACATCATCTGATATTAGTAATCATCCTTTTAGTAACTCAGAAAAACTGATTTTATTAATTCGGGCCCATATATTTTTTATTTTAGGTCCTGGACAACATTGTTCAATATTTGGAATACGAAGAATTGAAGAACTTTCGTATTGTGTGTCAGCGGTGGAACCAAGTCGTTAAAAATGTGTTTTGGAAGTTGTCCATGATTGAAGTTAGTTGCAAAGAAGGACTGTCGGAGGAGGAGTCAAAAGAACGTGCTCTTGAATTAGCTGAGGAAAACCAAAAGCTAACAGACACATTTGAAAGTACATTTCCTTCCCCTGCAGGATTGCCCACAAAGGAAATCCTATTTAAAGGATGTATTAACCGACGTACTTTGGAATATTTTTGGAAAGAGCGAGGATCTTTGACTTTGACAGGTGTCTGTTTCCTATTATTCCGCTATATCACTAAAGAGTGTATTGACCTAAATCGCTATATCACTCCAATGTTAACCACGTTGAATATTGGTAATTCATTACAAAGCAAATTCGCGGTTTCCTTTAAAATGTTGGTCAACATTAAATATTTAAGACTCTTGGAATGTGAAATTCTTTTGGATGGAAAAATTGTCCCCAGGACACTAGATCTATGTACTTGCAGTGTGATCTACGAAGGAAAACTATTTAAATCGGGAGATCCTGGAAGTAGAAGCGGACAGAAGATATTAATCAATGACTTTGTCGACTTTTCCCAATTAAAGAACGTACTCCTCGGGGATAATTTTTGGAGATTAGATGTTGGAAGCGGTACAAAGGAGTTCGAAAGTCTTGCTTTGAGAGATATAGATCTAATTGGTCTCGAGAATAGTCAGTGGAAAGCAGATTTAGTTTGTCTCCGCAGTTGTATTTTCATTGGAGACAAAATGGAAATCAGGGCAATTGCCGGTATTGAAACTGGGGACTTCGAAATTGAGTCTCTTCCAAAAACTCTTGAACATCTTTCGTTTGATATTGATAGATGGTTCTTCTTTCTTCCTCAGCCAATGATCTGTGCGTATCCTAAATTGACATCGTTGACAATCCACATTATGATAAAACGTGATTTTGGAATTTTAGACTTCACTAACTGCACTTCGTTGGTTGATTTTCAACTTAGAAATTCTGCGGGTATGTACCAAATGGATTTTAACCGAATTAAATTACCGAACTCGATTAAAAACGTGAAATTGCGCAATGTCATTCCAAACACAGATGCTCCTTGGCAATTGGACACCCTTGTTTTGTGCAAATACCCGTTTTCATCCGTAGAAAGTGTCTTATGCCATTTTACGACAACCAAACTTGTAATACGGTTCAACTCTAAATTAGAGCGCGAGGAAGACCTAATGATTATTGTAAATCATTGGAGAAATAGTAGTATTGAACAACTTGCTTTTGGATGTTTAGGTGATGATGATATAGAAAGATACTTTTTATTCACCAATAAGAACAACAATGTGAAAGAGGAAGCAATCGATTCGGATAGATTTAAAACACTGAGTAGTCTTAATTTGCACAAGGATTTATTGCCCGTTATGGAATCTTATTAAATATTTGCCAACGATTAAATGTTATGTTTTATTAATTAACTTTTTTAATCCATTGTCAATTGAAGACAATCGCGGGAAGACAAGTCAACTCCATAGCGAAATAAAATGCTTGGTAACTACGGGTCACTCTAGTTAGTAACTCTGTCCATTGAATAGGTTGACCCCAAGGAGTTTAAATTGCTGGCATGACGTTTCTTTGAGTTTACAAGGGGGGTCAAATTCAGATTTCCACGCAGTCGATTTTCATATAAGACAGCAGTTCGGAAATTGTTTGTCATTAGAAGAGACAATAGAGTTTAAAATAGTTACTCCTATTTCTCTCGACTCCGTTTAGTAAAAGAGTCTACCGGAGCTAAATTGGAACGAATGTCCTTGGACTGCAATTCTCAAAAGATTGTAAAATCACTATTGTTGATTTCTGCGAAATCATTGGTTATCTTTATATCGTTACTAAGTTACTATGAAAATTAGCCAATGATTTTTCAGAAATTAACGATCGTAATTTTACAATCTTTTGAGAATTCTAACCTGGATTTCCAATGATAGCACGTACTATTGAATTAAAAGTTGAGTTGGCTTGATGAAGAGAAGGTAAAATAATAGGGCTCTTGTCCGATTTAATAGTACCTGGGGGGTATTACACCCTGGGTTTGCTAATGAAAAGTCTGCAAATAAGCTCACTTTTTACTATGTATTTCAAAATTCACCTTGGTGATTTTCTGAAAATTCTAAATACTCAGTAAAAACCGAGCTTATTAGCAGACTTTTCATTAGCAAACCCAGGGTGTAATACCCCCCTGCTATCATTGGAAATCAGGGACATTCCTTATGATGAGTATACAGGTGGTAAGGATTGGAACCTTTTTACACTGGGTCTGCAAAGTAGGCTACGGGACCGTAACGAGGCAGCCAAGAAACTCCTTGAATAGTCCTTTTCCCGTAGCCTATGTCCATAGATATAGATAAACTAACATCCCGGGCTGGAATTCTCAAAAAATTGTAAAATTACGATCGTTAAATTCTTCAAAATAATTGGCTAATTTTTATAGTAACTTAGTAACGATAAAAAACTAACCAGTGATTTTGCAGAAATCAACGATCGCAATTTTACGATTTTTTGAGAATTCCAGCCCCGTAGCGTATGTCAATGTCTGCAAAATCGTCCAGTAACCTATTATGAAGATTTTTGAACCTCCTTACACAGCCATGTTACCTTGGAGACCAACCTGGTCTCTACTAATGACAAATTATTATTTCCGAACTGCTGTCTTATATCAAAATCGACTACATGGAAATCTGAATTTGACCCCCCTTGTAAACCCAAAGGAACGCCATGCCAGCAGTTTAGACTCCTTGAGGCCAACCTATTCAATGGACACAGTTACTAACTAGAGTGCCCCGTAGTTACCAAAAATTTTATTTCCCTATGGAGTTGACTTGTTTTCCAGCGATAGTCTTCAATTCTTGTCAACTATGTCAATTCTTTGTCCTAGAGTTTTGGTTTCATTCACCTCGTTAGATATATTTTACCTCATCAACATATCTATTGAATAATAATAATCCAATCTCAAGTTTCATTACTTCTAATAGACAAAATTTTTCATCAAAGTATAATTATTTTTCTTACCTTCACAATTTTAATTGATCTGATAAAGATATCATCATTAGAGATAAATGTGTTTTTTATTTCGTGGTGATGATAATTGGGGCTAAATTACTATTTATTATGTAAATGCATTTATATAAGCAAACTTATTATTTTTGTTGTTGAAGTAATCCAATTTTCATTTTTGTGGTATACATAATTATTTTATTTTACAATTTGTAAAACCCAGTTTGTAAATAGATTTTATGTCCAGAAAACATCAACGTAGACATAGTATTATATTGTTTTCAGGAAAGACAGCATTTTAGATTCAAAATATTAGTTTGTCATTGCCATTGTCATGCTGTAGAATTTTAATTACGGTGAAATTGTAAAATGCCATTTTATATGCATTACTTGGCAATCCTAACAATAAACTTTGGCCTAGAATTAATTATAGAAAGTAGAAAATTTTGGGGATGTCCGGATTAGTAGCTAGAATAGCAGGAGGTGGATAAGTAACTCAAAAAGTATTTTTTGTAATAATTATAAAATAGGATACTTTAGCAATTTGTAAAATGCAATTTGTTGCTTTTTTTGTTTTTGTGATCAGAAAACCGTAGATGTGGACAATGTAATTTAGTTATCTGGAAGGAAACTGCTGCCTTGATTATCAGAATTGAATAAATTAATTGAATAAATTTTCCTCAGTAATTATGGAATTTAAGATAAATGAAAATACAACTTGGAATTTAAATAATTTATTTCTTGGCATTCCATTCCACATTAAGGGGCATATTTAATATTCCTATTTTTTTAATTGATTGCATTGACTGTTAATTTTAATAATAATACGGAGTGTCTCTCTCTCTCCCTAAAAAACTAAAAAATCTGGAACAACTACAACTTCATCCGAAAAATTGATTGATAATCAAATTATTGTAGTACTCAAGATAGATAAAATATTCCGAATTTAAAAAATTTATTTCCCGGTATTCGAATCCATATTAAGGGGCATAATTAATATCTCCTGGACAAATAAGTAACCTGGAGACACCAAAATTTTGGTACGGATTAGGGGTGCGTATTTATTGCGTTGCGTATGAATTTTATTGGAGTGATGATAAGTGTGGCTAGATTACTGTTTATTAGGTAAATGCATTTATATACGGCGACTTATTTCTTTTGATGAAGTTAACCTACTATTTTTAAGGTATACTTAATTATTTTGTTTAGTAATTTATAAAACACAGTATGTAAATGTGTGCAACTGATTTTGTGTCTAGTCTACAGGATGTCTTTCTAGAGAGTACACAGCAAAAAGTTTTTCTCCTTAAAATTTTTTTGGGGAAAGTGAGATACCAACGGATTTACACAAAACAAGACCTCAGTGAGGTTGAAAAAAATTGTTAGAAATCAAAATTTTGATAAATAAAAGTTTTTAAGTTTTTTCAAAATTACTTTTTAATGACATGTAAAAAATAATTTTTGAATACAAATTTGAACTCTTCATACAAGTCTGAGATTTAACCTTCCACACATATCAAAATATATAGATTTCCGGTTTTCGTGCACATTTATTACAAAATTTTGCAACTTGATTTTAGCAGCAAAGATGATCGCAGTTTGTCAAAAGGTTTACTAGATGGGTTGGTTTTTTGTTCACAAATACAACGCGGATGTGTTACATTGGAGGGAGGCGTCTATTTTGGCAGAGGCCAGTCATCACTGCAATACGGTAAGTCAAAGATCTCATCTGTGCTATTTCAATCTCCACCGTTTCTATCCACTTCTCTGTCTTGATGGATTCTGGATGTAGTGGTCCCAGCATTTGGACATTCTTTTCATAAACTTCTTTGAACAGCCGAAGACTTTCTTGAGGTCTATTTAAATGATAATTTGCTTCAGCAATGTGATATTTAGTTATTAATGTGCTCGGATGATTCATTCCAAGGACTCTTCCTTTTATTTCCAGAATTTCTTGGAATTCCTTTAAGGCCCCTCCGTAGTCCTTTTGTTTAAGTTTAACAGATGCAATATTGTGCTTAATAGTCAGAGTTTCAAAATGCTCCATCCCCAACACTCGTTCTTTTACTTCCAAAATTTCAGCATACAATTTGAATGCTTCATCAAACTTATTTTGATCATGAAGTACAGTTGCAACGCAATTCTTCAAGGAAAGCGTCTCTGGATGTTCTTTTCCATAGATTAGCTCTCTCTTTGCTAAAACTGTTATATAAATTTCCATGGCCTCGTCATACGCCTCTAATCGCCAATATAGATTTCCTATTTCATTAATTGTGTTCAGGTAATTATTATCTGCTTCACCGAAATTTTCTTTCTGGTGTTCACCAATGTCTTTTAGCAGTTGAAGGGAATCTGGTAAATCCAATAGAGCTTTCCGGAATTTTATTTGTAAAGCCCACCTACTATTCTTTCCCAAAATAGAGTCCAACAATTCTACTGTTTCATTATTGTTATCTACGATATCTGTAAGATTCCCTGAATTGTCCAATTTCAAGAAAATCCAAAGAAGGAGTTGTCTTTGTTTTTCAGGAATTTTCTTCTCCCGGGTTAAATGTTGCCATACTATATGAGCATCGACAAATTCTCTCAAAGAAAGGTCTCGTGCTTTGATCATATTGAGCATAGATTCCGCTATCCCAATTAAAATTGGAAAACATTCATCAGTCAAAAATATTAATAGTGCAATCTGTAGCTCTACTTTCTCTATCCATTTCTCTGTACTGATTGTTTGTGGATGTTCTGGTCCGAGAATTTCGACACGACCTTCGTGTACTTCTTTAAACAGTTCGAGACTTTCTTTGTATTCTTCCAAATGATAATGTGTCTTAGCAAAGCAATATAGAGTAATCAAAGTGTGGGGATGATTTAATCCCAGGACACTTTCTCTGATTTCCAGAACTTCTTCGAACCCATCTAAAGCCTCTTCATAGTTTGCTAGTTGTAGATTAGCAAAAGCGATGTTGTGTTTAGTAGTCAAAGTCTCTGGATCCTCCACTCCTAACAATCGTTCTTGCACTTCTAAGATTTCTTTGTAGATTTGAATTGCTTCGCTAAACTTATGCTGCTCAAAAAGCATGAGTGCCATGTTAATCTTTAGGTCAAGTGTCTTTTGATGCTCGTTACCAAAAATTCGTTCTCTCTTGTCCAATGCGCTTCTAAAGATTTTCATGGCTTCTTCATACTTCTCCAATTTCCAGTATGCAAGTCCTACATCACTGGCTGTTAGCAAAACATCGTCGTCCTCCTCACCGAATAGACTTATCTGTTTTTCACAAAGACTTTGTAACAGTTCAAGAGATTCAGAGTATTCACCTAATTCTTTCAGAGCGAGTCCTTTCCAGTGTTTCATTTGGAGGCTCCACCGGCTATTCTGTCCCAAAGCAGATTCCACCAAATCTTCAGCTTCAGTACCGAAGAAGAGTAGATATCTGTACTGCCCTGATGAGAACAATGTGTCGAAAATGCAATCAAAAAGCTTTCCATGCTCTTCCAGCATTTGTTTTTCCCTGCACAACAGCTGCCAAACTATGCGAATATTGGCAAGTTCTGTCAAAGAAAGGTTTCCTCCTTTGAGGACAGAGTCCATGCACTCGGCAATTTCTCGCAGAACTGAAGAGCATTCTGAAGTCAAAAATCTCTGAAAAGCAATTTGCATTCTTACTATCTCTATCAACTTCTGCATTTCAATTGTCTGTGGATGTTGTGGTCCGAGTATTTGGACCTGATTTTCGTGTACTTCTTGGGCCCACTGGAGACTTTTCTCGTGATTACCCAAATAAGTTAGTGTCAGAGCAATGTTATATTTAGTTAACAAAGTGTTAGGATGATGTAATTCCAAGACATTTTCTTGTATTTCCAGAACTTCTTGGAACTCTTTTAAGGCTCCTTGATAATCTTTTTGTCTGTATTTAAGAAGGGCAATATTGTGCTTAGTAGTCAAAGTAGTAGGATGCTCCACTCCCAACAATCGTTCTTGCACTTCGAAGACTTCTTTGTACATTTCCATTGCTTCATTAAGCTTATTTTGTACAATGAGTACAAGAGCCATGTCATTCTGTAGGGCAAGTCTATCTCGGCTTTCTTTTCCAAAAACTCGTTCGCTCTTTTCTAATGCGATTTTATAAATTTCCATGGCATCATCATACTTATTTAGTTTATAATATGCATATCCTATTCCTCTAGCTGTGTTCAAACAACGACTGCTTTCCTCACCAAACAACTCTTTCTGTTTTTCATGAACATCTTTTAATACTTTTATGGATTCTAAGTATTCACCTAAATCACTCAAAGTTCTTCCTTTCCAATATTTCATTCTTAATGTCAACTTACTGTTCTTTCCCAAAAGAGATTCCACAAATTCTTCTGATTCATCACAGAAATCAATGAGTTCTCTGTATTTCCCTGAACAGAACAATGTGTAGCATATCCGCGATAGAAATTCTTCTTGATCTTCTACCATTTCCTTATCCTCCATTATGTTTTGCCAAACAGTTTGAACGTGAACTAGGTCTGTATAAGTAATTTCGTCGGCTTCCATCATATCAGTCATGCAGTCAGCAATTCCACTCAAAATTGAAGGAAACTCATCTCCTCGTTCTTCTAATTCTGTACGTGTCACTTCCTGTACCAAGCGATGAATCGATATCAAGTTTTCCCCTGAGTAATTTATCATCGAATATTTTCGAATAAGATGGAAAATGGTGTCCACATTTGCTAAATTTGAAATTCTGTTCATCTTTTGTAGTATATTTATGACCATCTGAATGGGAATGTTGTCGGAGGATAAAAAGCAGAGGACATTCATTATTTCTGCGGCTACTCCTTCAGATTCTTCTTGTAACTTGTCGAAAGTGATTCTCCAAGTTAAAAGTGTTGTCTTTGAAACACTGTCCATTGTTTCATAATGGGGTAACTTGTAATTTAACAGTTCTTTCGACAACTTTTCCATTTGGTTTAAGTGGACTGTAATAGCTTCCTGTATTGTGCCACTGTAGAGAAATCTTTCGTTAATAAAAGCTGCTGCTTGTTGCATGGCAAGGGGATAGTACTGCAACCGGTGACACAATTTCTCAATGAGTTCGTGAATGCTGTTTCCTGAATGTTCATCGACATTGAGGGATTTGTAGAAAAATTGCATAGCGGAGTATTCTGTGAGTACTTGTAAGTCCACAATAGTGCAGCGAGTGCCAAAGAACTGTTTAGCCTCACAGAGTCTTGCAGTTGTTATCAAAAAGGTTTCAAAAGTGTTGGTGGTTTCTTAGAAGCTAATGAAATCAAGAGTTTCAAAACCGGCAATTTATAATTCTCCAAATTATCGAAAACCAGAAGTGCTTTTTGCCCAAAAAGTTTCTTATAAATTTCCTCGACTATTTCCAGAAATTCCTTTTCCTTCCCCAAATCATTTTTCAGGGAGATTTTTAAGTCAGCAGCCAAGTTAGTGAATGATTGCTCCAATGATTGAGTTGTTTCTGCATCGATCCAAATGCAGTGACCTCCAACACTTTCGTAAAACCATTTGGCGAAGTTTTTTGCCAATTCACTTTTTCCAACTCCGCCTAGCCCAGTCACAGCAACTATTGAAAAAGTCTTCTTGGACATGCAGTCTTTACAGTACTTTTCCAGTATGTTCATCTCATTTTCTCTTCCAGTGTAGAAAATATTGGGTTCCGTCACTCCAAACCAAATTTGCTGGGATGTTTCTTTGAATATTGTGTCTATCATTAATTTTTGAGCAATAATTTCATTTCCGCTTTCATTGAGACATCGTATAAAAACAGGAAATGCAGAATTATCCTTTTTGCATATGAGTTTAGCTAATTCAGTTCCAGCTTTATATCTCGGCTGCTGGCATTCCTGAAAAAGTATAAAAATGTAATAAAACATTGATAAAACGCATATTATACAGTAGCGGAATTAATCAAAATAAAAGAAATAAATTTTTTTGAATTTATTCGAGAAAGTATTAATTTTTGGAAAAAGTTTAATTTTTGAAAAAAGTTCTAATTTTTGAAAAAAGTTCTAATTTTTGGAAAAAGTTCTAATTTTTTGGAAAGAGTTCCAAATTTTTGGAAAAAGTTCTAATTTTTTGGAAATAGTTCCAAATTTTTGGAAAAAGTTCTAATTTTTTGGAAAGAGTTTCAAATTTTTGGAAAAAGTTCTAATTTTTTGGAAAGAGTTCCAAATTTTTTGGGGAAAGATCTAATTTCTGGAAAACGTTTCAATTTTTTGAAAACGTTTCAATTTTTTGAAAACGTTTCAATTTTTTGAAAAAGAATTCCAATTTTTTGGGAAAAGGTCTAATTCTTTGCGACAATCTCTAAGTTTATGGGAAAAGTTCTAATTTATTCAAAATAGCTTGAAATCATTGAAAACGTTTGATTTTATTCAAAAAAGTTTGAATCTAATGGGGGTAAGCGCGAATTTATTCGAAAAAGTACGAATGTAGTCGAAAGAGTTGGCATTTACTTGAAATAGTACGAATGTATTCGAACAAGTTGTAATTTATTTGAAATGGTAGAATGTACTCCAAAAATTTGGAATTTAATTGAAATAGTACTAATGTATTCGAAAAGGTTGGATAGTTCCTTATTTGAAATGATAGAATGTATTCAAAAATGTTGGTATTTATTTGAAATAGTCGAATATGTTCGAAAAGGTTGGAATTTATTTGAAATAGTCGAATATGTTCGAAAAGGTTGGAATTTATATGAAATAGTCGAATATTTTCGAAAAGTTTGGAATTTATTTGAAACAGTCGAATATGTTCGAAAAGTTTGGAATTTATTTGAAATAGTCGAATATATTCGAAAAGGTTGGAATTTATTTGAAATAGTCGAATATGTTCGAAAAGGTTGGAATTTATTTGAAATAGTCGAGTATGTTCGAAAAGGTTGGAATTTATTTGAAATAGTCGAATATGTTCGAAAAGTTTGGAATTTCTTTGAAACAGTCGAATATTTTCGAAAAGTTTGGAATTTATTTGAAATAGTCGAATATGTTCGAAAAGGTTGTAATTTATTTGAAATAGTCGAATATGTTCGAAAAGGTTGTAATTTATTTGAAATAGTCGAATATGTTCGAAAAGGTTGGAATTTATTTGAAATAGTACGAATCTATTAGAAAAGGTTGGATAGTTGTTTATTTAAAATGGTAGAATGTATTCAAAAAAGTTGGAATTTATTTGAAATAGTACGAATCTATTCAAAAAAGTTGGAATTTATTTGAAATAGTACGAATCTATTCAAAAAAGTTGGATAGTTGTTTATTTGAAATGGTAGAATATATTCAAAAAAGTTGGACTTTATTTGAAATAGTCGAATATGTTCGAAAAATTTGGAGTTTATTTGAAATAGTACGAATCTACTCGAAGAAGTTCAAATTCAATTGCATTAGTGATAATGATAAAGTTTTGTTTCTGAAGCCCATCGTTATTCTGTTTAGAAGAAGTAAGTTTGGGTGCCATCTATGGTTCTACTTCTTCACCCAATGCACACACAACAGTGTGCATTCTCCTAGTTCGCCTGAAGAAATATACATGGCAGAAATTTATTTTTTGCTTTACAGAGAGTAGATTGTTAGTTACTACTACTATAGTTGTATACATGTTAGCGGCAATAAGCCAAATTAGGCATTAAGGAAAATGCCTAGGCATTTAGCTAAATGCCTGAAGAAAGCCCGGCTATTTTCATTTAGCCGAGGCATTTAGGAAAATGCCTAGGCATTTCCTTAAATGCCTAAACTTCACTCGGCATTAAGCAAAATGTTTTTGCTTATTGCCGGGTAATCATCTTTACTTTACTTAATGACTGAATTTTACCAGGCAGAAAGGAAAATGTCTCGAATTTATGCTATAACAGTGCGTTAAATAAGTCAGAAAGAAAAATGTGAGTCTACTGTGGTATCGTTATCCAACGTTTTATGCTAATGTACAGATATGCAGAATTAAAGTGCTCCACAAGGTGCTTGTACTTGTAGTTTTTTAGCTGCCAGTCGTCATTAGCAAACACAAGTAAAGACATTAATGGTACAAAAGCCATGTTTTCCGAATTAATGTCTGATAAAATTAAGGTTCCTGGCTATAAGATTTACAGGGTGACCTTTACTGTCATACTTAAATCTAAAAACACTATGGAAGTATGAAATGCAAATAAAAGTTCATGACTTTTCCTCCTATGTCGAAAAATGTTGCTTCGCAATTATCACTTTCTGCCATTTTCCATACTTTTTTTCTAACTGAGCCTAAAAATATGAATTTGCTCTATTCTGAAAGCTATTCTGAAAATATCACCTACATGGTGAAGAGATTTTTTTTTGTGATTTTCAACCTCGATTTAGAGATAATTGTACTTAGGGTGGAAATAGTGGAAAGTCATTTGTAGCTGTATGCCACGACTTTAAAAATCTATTATCATTGTAAAAATACAGAGATAAGGTAGTCAAATTAAAACAGTGACGTCATTTAAATCGTATAATCAGGAACCTTAAACGGAAATTTATAAGCACAAGTGAAATTAACTAGGTTTAGGGAAAAAATCATTCATTCATTTAAATATATTTTTTGTTAACATTATATCTTGTTGACAATAAATTACTTTTTTAGCTAATAATTGATGTATTAAACTTGGTTACTTATTTAACACATTGTTTTATAGCACAACTGTGAGACATTTTCCTTTCTGCCTGGTAAAATTCAGTCATTAAGTAAAGTAAAGATGATTACCCGGCAATAAGCAAAAACATTTTGCTTAATGCCGAGTGAAGTTTAGGCATTTAAGGAAATGCCTAGGCATTTTCCTAAATGCCTCGGCTAAATGAAAATAGCCGGGCTTTCTTCAGGCATTTAGCTAAATGCCTAGACATTTTCCTTAATGCCTAATTTGGCTTATTGCCGCTAACATACATACATTGTATAGTTTCTGAAATCGTTTTAAGCTACTACTATAACATTTCCACTTATAATATCCACTTATAATAGTAATATTCATAATAGTCAAGCGATTTTCAGAAATAAATATTGCTTTATTGAACTTACAATTTCTTCGACTTCCACTTGACTGAGAATTGATTCTTGCTGAAGTAAATTTAGCAACCGGGTCAAAGAACTTACATTGGTTGCAATGAAATCCAAATTTTGGACAATTTTCAAACGGTTTTCACTATCCATTTTTAATATTCAGCACGTTAAATATTAAAGCACTTATGGTTTCAATGTGTATTCATTAAATGGCGGACAACTAAAGGTGTGACTTTGCATAAAGTACATCGACGTGGCATCCAGTTATCAAAATTCGCTGATAAGAGTTCGCCATACGCAAATGAAGATAACAAGTTGGCCAAAGTTTATTATTAACATGATCACCTGGGAAATTGCTTGACGCAAAGTTAATGCTTCATTGGCACATAATAATATGAATACATGAGCTGAACAATTGTTCCACTTCCACTTGAGTGATTGCTCCATTTATCCGTGGACTATGTGTACTTTGAATAGAGTGAGGTAATTTGTTCAAAGCTCAAAGTTGTTACCAAGTTGTGTACTAAATAAAAGTATCATTTGAATATTTCCTTCTGTTGAGGTGTTTGATATTCGTATTCAATATGCAGGAACTAAACTATTACCAAACATATAGAAATTTGTGACAAGGGGCATGTTGAGAATGTGGTAATTGAGGTACTAAAATAATTTTCTGAATTATTGGTGGTTGTTTGTGTGACATAATACATAATTAACTAATTTCATCCTAAGAATTTGTATTTAAAATAGTAATAGTAAGGTTAAGGAGTAAGGGTCCTGCCAATAAAACTATTTAGACTAAATATTTTTCTAATCCCTTATTTACAAATGTTGCATGTTTGTTATTCCAAAACGGTTAAAAGTCGCGTTAAAAGTCAAGCTAGGACCGTCATTGGCCTTAATTGGGGCAATGCAATAAATGGATACTATTTTGGGTCCATCGCATTATTGTACAAATATATAGTTTGAAAAAGAATTTTCGTAAATGGTTTACAAGCTCTTAATTTTCGTTTTACTGTTACCATTTTGAACATGTTTCTTTTAAAATAAACTAATTCTGAACTTCTCTGAATTCCAATTAAAAATGGAAGTTTAATAAACAGTACAGTAACCAATAGAAAACTTTTACATCTGCTGTAGTCCTGTAGAACTTAGATTAAAGTTAATAATGTAATGAAGGTAATTTAAATGAAGAGTTATTTCTTATTTCTAATATGTAGCTAAACCTTTGTGTTTTGAATTAATGGGGAAAATCTCCATTGAATCCTAACAAGATCATACATACCTTCGTAACAAAAACTATGTAAAGGTGTTTAAAATAAAGTGTCCCAAAGCAGTCTTTTTAAAATATTTTAATTATAAATATTAATTGCTTAATATGTTACATTTTTCACAACAAAAACACGCAATAGAATATTTAATTAAGACCAAACTATTTTTCTAATTTTCTATTTTTCTATTTTTTATTTCTCTATTTTTATACTATATTATATATTATATATATTATATTATATAATATAATATTTTTCTAATTCTGTGAAGTTTTCTGTAGTAGAATTAATCATAGTTATTGATTTGGTGTTAATAAATACTTAAATTATTGCTATTCCCTTTCATATAACATCTGTAAAAAGGCATAAAGCAATTCCCTAATGCCCCTTACTGCGTATAATTGGTGAAAAATTGAATACTGATCGTCAAAGGCATGTTAAATTAAATTTCAAATTGTATTAAAATTCCTTTACAGTAATGCTCAAATTATAATTCATTACATTTAATTCATCCTATGTTACAGTATAATACCAATTCTTTGATATCTCAGTACACTAAATGATGTAAATACGTTTCTTTACAATTTTCTATTGATAGCCAACCGACAACTCTCCCAAAACATTTTCCACAAAATCTCCACATTCGATACAGAAGGTCAACATATCTCTGTATTTCCCCGAAGCAACAAAATTCTCACATATCAGTACAAGGAGTTTCCCATGTTTTTCCATCATTTCTCTTTCTCTTTTCAAGTGTTGTCATACTACAAGCTCTTTCAAACCAATTTCTTTTGCTTTCAACATATTCCAAAGTAATCGTAAAACTTCTTGCCTTCAGTCACAAGTATTTGTATTTTATTATATTTTTGAGGTTTTTATTTTTTATTCTGAGGTCAAAGTCAGAAATAGGCTCGTTTTTGAAAGGCCACCTTTATTAAGTCCCAAGAAGACCCACTGAAAGTTTCCACAAAGCAAATCATCACTGCTGAGGATTCATTCTTACCACATAGCCTGTTGTTATTTCTTCGAACTCAATTTTTTTATAACTCAAGTCCAATATTATTAGCGATCATATTTATTTGTTTACTTCGTGTAGCCGAACAGAAAACTCGCTCTATGCTACTTGGTAAAAGCAATTGAAGTCACAGTAAGAGAAATACGTTTTTGCGAAATGTTTATAAAAATCTGATATATTCAGGACAATTTATATTCGAAGACATATTTATTGCTTTGATCTTAATGGATATAATCATATTAATTGTGTTGTCTAGCATCCATGAAAGTAACGAGTGTGTCCGTGTATTTTATCACACGTATTTATAAAAAAATTTAAATTACATTCGTAATTTAAAAAATTGGATGTATGTATGTTCGTTTTTTAAGAAATATATATGTGGCAGATGAGAGTATAGAAACGGAGAAGCTTTTTAATTAGTCAGCTATGCAAATAAATTTTAACGCACGCAAGAAACAAAGGCAAAAGCTGTGTACAAATCACGTAATCCAAAATTTCGGACTGTAATGAGACCTCCCTTTCTCCCGCACGCGCACCCCATTACAATACAATAGAAAGTATACAATAGAAAATGAAATATTAATTAACTGATAGTTTGCTTACATATCAGCTAAGATAATACACTTGTGCAGCATAAAAACCTAAGATTCACAGAATATTTCGTTAAAAGTTCACTTGTAAAATATTCATAATTTATTTTCATGTGTTTAACATTTCATTTGTGTAGTGCACGAATTAAGTTATTACAGATTTTTGGTAGTTATGATAAAATGCAGTTAATGACCCCATAAAAATTCATTTACGTTGTAATATTCAAGCGGCAGTTAATTAGAGCTCAGAGGGACCCCCCACCTTCTCCCTTCTTAACGCAATTTGACGAGACCTGAGATTCGCGGCCTTTCCCCTAAACCGCGAACGTGATTTGTGCGCCGTCCCCAAGACAAATGTATTGACGAAGCTAGGAAGGCTTAATGAGCGGGAGACTTATTATTCGTTGATTGGAATTCTGCAGCTAAACAAGTTAAACATCTGTGGTGACTTTTTTGGTAAGGAATTTGAAGTATAAAAATGTCACAATTGAAATATATACTAAACGTGGGATTTTTCTTTTCAGCATGTGTAACAGACTGAAATTCATTATTTCAATAATTTTTAAGCAGATTTTACCAACATGGGAGAAAATAAATCACGAAATGGGAATGATCCACTTTTCTCAAACAACGAGGTTTCGGGGAAAATATCAGGATGTGTCACTGAAAGCCATCCTTTAATGAACGTACTGGTATGCCACTCTGATTATATTTTCTTACCAATATACAAGCATTTACTTGGAATATAAGTATAATCAGGTTATAATAATTATTAATTGAGGCACACATATTATTTCAGGTTCTGGATAACATCATTAGCCATTTGAATTACAAAGATGTGAAGAACCTTCGTCTTGTGTGTCATCGGTGGAACGAAGTCGCCGAAACTGTGTTTTGGAAATTGTCCAGGGTTAAAATTAAAGTTGTAAAGGAGAATCCGAGGTGGCACCTATTAGAAAAGGTGTTGGAAGAACATGGCCTTGAATTAGCTGAGAAAAGCCAAAAGCTAACAGAGTCTTTTGAAAGTACATTTCCATCGCCTGCAGGATTGCCAACAGATACCATCAAATTTGAAGGTTTTATTAACCGACGTGATTTGGAATACTTTTGGAAAGAGCGAGGATCTTTGACTTTGACAAGTGTCTACTTCCTATTATTCTGTGAACCTTCTAAAGAGTCTATTGACCTGAATGGCTACATCACTCCAAAGTTAACCACCTTGAATATCGGTGTTTCTCAACAAAAATGTTTCACAGTTTCCCTTAAAAAGTTGTCTAACATTCAAAATTTGAAACTGTACTACTGTGAAATTCTTCTGGATGGAAAAATTGTCCCCAGGGAACTAGATTTAAAGCTTTGCAGTGTGATCTATGAAGGAAAACTATTTAAACCTGGATTTTATACAAACTCGCATCAGAAGATATTAATCAATGACTTTGTCGATTTTTCCAAAATAAAGAAACTAATCCTAGAAGGTAATTTTTGGAAATTGGATTTTGGAAGTGATACGATACTGTTGGAGCATCTTGCTCTGAAAGAGGTAGAGATAATAGGCCTTCCTAATAGTCAGTGGAAAACAAACTTTCTTGATGCCCAGCATTATATTTACATTGGAGACAGAATGGAAATCAAGACAATTCGCGGTCTGGATATTGCTGACCATGTCGGCATTGGAGTCCTTGAATCTCTGCCGAAAACTCTTGAACATCTGCATCAGCGCTTTGATATTTTCGGAACGTGCTCTGCTCTTCTGCCACCACTTATGTGCGCGTATCCAATGCTAAAATCTTTAGCAATCCGAATTTCCGGAAATCGTGATTTTCGAATCTTGGACTTTTCAAATTGCACTTCGTTGGTCGATTTTCAACTCATTTCTACTCCAGATGTTTATCAAATGGACTTCAACCGAATCATACTACCGAACTCGATTAAAAATATGAAATTGCAGAGTGTCATTCCAAACATTGATGTTCCTTGGCAGTTGGATACTCTTGTGTTGCACGAATACCCGTTTTCATCAATAGAAAATGTTTTACAAGGTTTCTCAACAACCAGACTTGTAATAGAGTTCGTTTCTGATTTAGTACGCGAGGAAGACCAAATGTTTATCGTAAATCAATGGAGAAATAGTAGTATTGAGCAACTTGCTTTTGGAAGAATAGATTTGTCGAGCAGTAATGCAAATTTGAATTCTGAATTTATTAAAAGTGTGGATAAAATAGGAAGATACTTTTTATTCACCAATAAAAGTAGTGACGGGAAAGGAGAAGCAATCTACTGCAAGGAATTTGAAAGGTTGAGTACTCTTAATGTGCACAAGGAATTAAATGCATTACTATTTTAATTATTTTCCAAAAAAATAATAAATGGGTAATATTAACAGAATCTTGTCGAAACTAAAGAATTAGAAATAAGAATGTAGTTTTGTAATCATCAGATATTTTTAATTAGGTGCCGATCTAAGTCAATTCTTGTAAATTGTAGCAATTCTACTCAAATTATTACAATTCCTCATCAATAACAAATACTGCCCATATGCAAAATACAACTTACAATCTTGTAGAAACTAAAGAAATAAAAATTTAGATTTTGCTTGAGGTGGTGAGTAGATATTTTTCATTAAGTACCGATCCTAGTTACTGGCAATTCTAGCAACCCTCTGTCATAAAGCTAATTTTAAAATTTTGTAAAATTAATTTCAACTCAGTAGATTTGCCTCAAAATAATAACATTGTTTATATAAATGCATTTACACATTGAATAATGATAATAATTAAACCTCAATTACCTTTACTCCAAATAAGCCAATATTTTTCTAATTATAAATGAGCAGGTAAATTCGTTAACATTTGAGATAAATGTTTTATAGTTTCTTAAGTGTACCTAACTATTAATTTTCTTATTCTGCGCAGTTTCCTGTAGTATAATTAATTATAGTTTGGTTATATAATTATAATTATATATTTGGTGTCCAATGAATCTTACAGTCTATAGGTATAATCGGCGTAAAATTGAATACTGATCGTCAAAGACATGTACCTGTAGTAATTGATGCATGCTAAAGAATAATATATATCAATGATTTATTAATTTATTATGCACTGCTAAACCTAATTCCAAATTGTATTAAAATTCTTTTACATCAATGCTCAAATTATAATTCATTACATTTAATTCATCCTATTGTACAATACAATGCCATTTTTGATATTTCAATACACTAGAGAAGCACGATTTGCATTTAAAATTCAAATACTATTGATTTTGTAGGGACAAAATTTGAGATTTGTCATTTTACCGATTAGCACCACTAACCACGAAATTTTGAGTTTCCTATCCAGTTTCCTTTTCAGATAAACTGTCATTTATTGATCTCTGCTTTGCAATTTCCATCTGCACTTTCTCTATAAATTCCTCTGTCATGATTGTGTCTGGATGTCTTGGTCCGAGTATTCGGAAACGATTTTCATATATATTTATTTTTGAACAACTGGAGACTTTCTTCGAGTCGCCCCAAATGATAATATGCGACAGCATTAGAAAATTTAGTTATCCAGACGTCAGGATGATCGAATTTCATGGCTGCTTCTTCAAAGTGCAAAACCTTTGCAATTCCTACTTCTTTCGCAGTGTTCAAGAAATCCCGGTCTTCCTTGCCGAAAACCTCTTTCTGCTTTTCAAGAACCTCCTCCAAAATCTCCAAGGACTCTGAGTAATTTCCTAATTCTGTCAGACATACTCCTTTCCAGTATTTCATTTTCAGTGTCAAACGATTGTCAACAGAATTCAACAAAACTTCCTATTCCCAAATGAATTCCAATAGAATTTTGCAATTTCCTGAATTGTACAATTTCTTGTAAATTCTCCGAAAAAGTTCTTCCTTTTCTTCCATCATTTTCCTACATCTCTTTAGATGTTTCCAAATAATATGGAAACCAACAAGTTGTCTCAGAATTATTTCTTTTGATTTGCACATATCCACAACGCATTTGGGTATTTCCCTCAAAACTGAAGAAACCTCTGAAGTTGATATTGCCAGTTTTAAAGCATTGTGCGTCTCCACTTTCTCTATCCATTTTTCTGTTTCGGTTGTCTGTTGATTTTGTTTTCCAAGTTTCTCGATTTGATTTTTGTGAACTTCTCTGGCCAATTGGAGACTTTCTTCGCGTCTATCCAACTGATAATATTATGTCTCCGCTATGAAATATTTAGCCTTCAAAGTGAGAGGATCATTCAAATCCAGGACTCTTTTTCTTATTTGTATTTCGAGAACTTCTTGGAACTCTTTTAAGACCATCGCAATATTATTCTTAATAGTCAGAGTTTCAGGATCATCCAATCCTAATAATCGTTCTACCGCCTCCAACATTTCTTTACACTTTTCTATTGATTCCTCCAATTTGCTTTGCGCCTGCAACATCATTTATTAAACAAACAAAAAAGATTCCACAAAATCTCCACATTCGATACCGAATGTCAACATATCCCTGTATTTCCCAGATGCAAAATAATTCTCGCATATCAGTACAAGGAGCTTCCCATGTTTTTCCATCATTTCTCTACCTCTTTTTAAGTGTTCCCACACTTTTTGAATGTGAACAAGTTCTTTCAAACCAATTTTTTTTGCTTCCAACATATCCGTCATGAAAGTGGCTATTTCACTCAAAAGTTTACGAGACTCTTCTCGTTCTTCCAAGCCAATTCGTGTCACTTCCTGCACTAATCGTGCACAGATATTAATTTGTCTTCCGTGAAATTAATCATCGAATATTTGTGAAGGAGTTCAAAGAAGTTCCCAATATGTACAATATCTGAGACTTTTCCCATCTTCTGCAGTAGATTTACGACAATCTGATTAGGAATGTCTTCGGAGGATAAAAAGGAAATAATATTCATTATATCCATCGTTAAATCTCCACCGTCCTTTAATTCCCTTAGCTTGTCCACAGCAATTCTCCATGTTAAAAATGTTGTTTTTGAAATGTCATTTAGTGCTTCAAATTGAGATAGACTGTGATCTAACAAAGCTTTCGATTCCTTTTCTATTTCCTTTAATATTGAGTTATGGCTTCCTGCTTATTTTCACAGTACACAGATATTTCTTTGATGCAGGATGCTGCTTGTTGCAATGCCAAAGGAAAGTACTGCAGTCGTTCACATAATTTCTCAATGAGTTCATCAGTGCACTTATCTGCAGATTCACTGAGACTTAGGGATTTGTAGAAGAATTGCATGGCCGAGTCTTTGGTGAGTACTTGAAGATCTAGAACATTGCATTGGGTCCCAAAATACTTTTTAGCTTCACAGAATCTGGATGTTGTTTTAACAAAAGGTTTTAAAACAGTTGGTGGTTTTTTGGAAACTAAATCAATCAGTATTTTCAAAACCGGTAATTCGTAATTCGCCAGATTGTCAAAGACAAGAAGCACTTTTTCCCCAGAGAGCATTAACGGCCTTCTTCCAGCAACAGTAGGTTTTATTGAGTTATCACATTTTGGTTGTCTCTTAATTCCTTCAATTTTTGGCTTCCGCATTAATTTCTTAGCAGCCTCTTCATTCCCAGTTTCATTAAGGCATCTAATAAAAACTGGGAATTTTTCAGTATCCTTTTCACAAATTAGATTTGCAAGTTTTGTTACAGCTTTATATCTCGGCAGATGGTTTTCTCTTTGAAGTTCAGGGTGTCACAAATGTTGTGAGGCTCTAGTATGTATAAATACAATTTATTACCCATTGAATGGGGAAAACATACCTTCATCAAAACAGGAAAATTTGATTTCAAAATAAAATGCCAAATTAAAACAATAATCTTTTCAAATTGCTAAACTAATTTTCTAAATAACCATTTCTCAATTTCCAAAACATAAAAATACACAATAGCTTTCCTTTCTCAAAATAAAAAATATTTATTTAGATGCATTTGGAAAATAACCCTGTTTTCAAAATGTATTTTGCCCATCAATGGTTACATCATGTACAACTAGCTATTTATTTATTCAATTCGGTCGATTTCCTCAAGTTGAGGGATTTCCATCGCCATAATTTGGGATTAGGTATTACAAGAATGATGTTGAGTGAAGACAAAAAATTTAAATTAATATAATTCAATATTACAAATCAATTATCAAGTTAAATCAATTAGTAGTGTCATAATAATACAATTCAATATTACAAATTAATTATCATGTTAAATCAATTTCGTAGTGACATAAAGGTAGATTAGAGAAACAAGACTCGGTGTAACTATTTGATACACTAATTTTATCATTAATCATTAATAATGTTCGTCAAGAAAGTGCTTACTAACAAATTCAATACACGAATAGTCACAAGTGACAATTGAAGGATAAATCCTCTGTATTACTGTTCTTGAGATACAGAGGTTCTACAAATCAGCTCACAATAAATGTTACACCCTGTATGCATATTATTAAAATGGAGATACATAAATAGATTATAAATTATAATACAGGACATTATAGTAGACATAATAATAGTATTATTGCATTGTGTATATTATTGTTTACTTAAGTTTTTAGAGATACCAGAGTCTTAAAAGAAACTGCATCCGGCTTACAGTATGACTACTGTATTGCGTGAATATTTGTAATCAGTGCTGAAAGGATTAGATTAAAATGTTATGACTTATCCTGCTTCATCTGCAAAACTGTGAAGATTATTACTTGCTCTTTCTTGTCGCTACTGCAAAACAATTCAGAAATAATAGAAAGGAAAGGAGTCTAGTTAGTGGAACTCAAGAAAAGGCAGACAATATAAATATACTAACCATTAAAATAATTGCATAAGCTACAAAATTTAAACACTGTGTTTTTATCTTTATGACTACCAATCCAAAGTTCATAGACTATTGTTTACGTCTCGTTTTCAAGAGCTTCAATAAATGTAACGAAAAGTTACTATATTCATTATATTATTTAAGTTGACGTTTGAAATTAAATCGGATCTGTGTAGGGAAAAGCTTACTTACTGCCTTCTTATGTTGTTGACATTTTAAAAATATCACACCTCATGCATAATCATATTATATTGTGTTCTTCTCATAAAAATTATTCTGGTGATTAAATTATTCTGCTTCTTCCTAAAATTAAGCCATACCTAAATAGCATATTACATAAGAATGGTACAATTTTGTATTTATTTATATATGTATTTATATTTATCATTTGAAGCTCATAATTTCTTTCTGTGAAACAGATATGCATCATATAATTATTCGTAACGTGTAGTTGCGTCCTTAAGTCTCAGAGATACTTAGGTGCTGTCTAGTGTGCAGTAATTCATTTCGTTGAGAATATAAGGAGAGTTTCAAGGACGAATATTTGGCGCTTAATATTTGGCTTTCTTATGTGGGACTCGTGCCGTGTGCTTTTTGCTTCCTATTTGCAGCAGAATATCCACACAGTTTCCAACAGTCTTTAACTTTGTATATTTATAAAAAAATACAAAAATAAAGGTAAGCCAGTATTTTTCAATACACTTAAAACTACAGAAAAAACTGAAATAGTATTGCAGTATACTTTAATATTCTCATAGTTAGTTAGTTTGTTCAGTTTGGCTTGCAGCATGTTCCAAGTTCTATTTTTGGATTATAAATGGAAAGAATTTTCCAAAGAGCTTAGAAAAACTTAATATAAAGGTAGAAGAACATAATTTAGATTGAAAAGATGCTTTTTGGCTGCGTATTTTAATTCAGGGATTTAGGGTTGATGAGTTAAAGTAATTTTATAATTTTAACAAAACAATATATAGGTAACTTGGGGCCGCGAAACTTGACCTACTTAACTGGGGTCATATTATTAGGGGTTTACTGAACTATTTGAATCATAAAACTAGTAAACACTTTAGAGATTCATTTCTATTGCACAATAAGTTTAAATAGATAATAAATTGGTTTGAATATTTTCCAGGGCGAAAGTGAAAATGAATCCAAGAAAAATTTGTGCCGTTTGCGGAGTGAAAAGTACTTTATCTTGTTCCAAATGCAAACTGAAGTATTATTGTTCGAGAGAACATCAGGAGACACACTGGATTGGACACAAGGAGGAGTGCTTGCCCATTCGTCTGAGAATGGACACTGACATTCGGAAGAAAGTTTACGTGGCCAAGAAAGATATCAAAGAAGGCCAAGTCATTTTCACCAACAGACCATTTATGATTTTCCCAATTGTGCCGATTCAAGTGTCGATGGACAAAATGGAGAGGCGACACAATATCAAGGTGTGTATGGGATGCTGCCAGGAAATTCCCCAAACGGAAGTCAAAATATCTGAAGGTCTTGGCTACTTTACCTCAGTTCCAGAATGTTCTGTTTGCAAATGGCCCGTTTGTAACCAGATCTGTGCCAAGGTTTGTGACATTTTTGTTTTGAAACTTAATTTCTCACAGAGTTTAATAATTACCCATTTTTATGTACATTGAGCATTGACCTAATATAATTCCTTTGTACCATTATTAAATTAAGTTTAAGAAATATTGCAATATTAAGTTTAAAAATAATTATTTTAGTGTTTTTGAAATAAATGCTAACATTTTGGATGATTATTTCTTTGTGAGCACAGAATCCGTTTCATGCAGATTTGGAATGCAAGATCCTTGCTAAGCGAGTCGTTAAGGGTGGCACCATGTATTTGTATGATGATACAGAAATCCTTTACAACCGTAGCTACGTGTTGAGGGCATTAATGATGAAAGACGTGTTTCCTGAAAAATGGCAAATGTTAATGGAAATGCCAATTCAGAGTGCGCATCTCAACAACCAGCTGGATCAACAGAAGGTTCGAGCTGCAATTACATTTATCAGAGACGAGTGCAAACAACTCCAGTTTGATAAAGACCTCATCTACAAAGTTTACTGGACTTTACACGCCAATTTGACTTTTGACCGACGATTTCCATTTTGGTAATGATATTTTCATCATACTTTTTTATTGCTAGATTATTTTCGTAAGTTAAATCTCAGGTCAATTAATACTGATTTTATTTTTGTTTATAGTGCAAAGCTGGGCAATGTGGCTCAATTTCTTTCTGAAGGGTGTCTTTACAACATTGCTAGTAATTACTGCTCCGCGATAAACGACCCTGAGAGTACCACTCTGGAGAAAGTGGAGCGCCAATATTATGCATTGTCAGATATTCCGAAAGGTGAAAGCTTGAAACTTCCGATTAATGCTGTGAAAGAGGTTTCTGGAACATTCCCCAGGAGACAATCTCTTTTGGAAATATCTGGAATATCCTGCTCTTGCAAATTATGCAAAGATCCCACTGAATTTGGAACTTACATGTCTGCTGTCAGATGCACCGTTTGCAAACCGAAGTTTGGAAACGACTTGTCAGAGGAATTCAGTCCTAATTTGGGTTACTTGTTACCTGTGGACCCACTTTGCTTGGAATCCCCTTGGAAATGCTACAAATGCGAAAAACATGTCAAACCGGAAGACATTAATTACATTACCAACAATTTGCAAAATGAATTTCGCACAACTGATGGGCTGTGGATTTGGAACGTGCAGAGAATCATGGGCGATGCTTCCGCATTGAATAATCAGAACAACGGTAGATTGACCGAGAACCAATTGTCTTCCCTTAACAATTCCGTGGACGCTATCACAAATAAGATTTTACCAGCGATAGAAAAGATGATGATCCAGCATGAGGAACAGTTGTCTCGGAATCATTACATTTTAATCCGGGAACAGCAGGCCTATCTGGAATATCTGTACTTTTATTTGTGCTTGAATCGGGCAGAGGAATTCGTTCCAAACAATTTCTTATTGCGAGGAGCTCATAAATATGCATTCACTCCAGGATTCAAGTTTGCTGCTCCATCACCGGATAAATGGCTGGAACTTAATAAAGAACTTATGAAAAGATCCACCGAGTTTCTTGAAGTTTGTCAGAAGATTTTTGGTGACTTATCTCTGTCATCAGGTAAAATATCAAAATTAGTAAATTCAATTGGCAATTCTAATTTATTATTTCTTAAAGTTTTTAATTTTGTATGTCGTGTACAGGAAGCGTTTTCTTCTACTTGGCGTTCTCCAAATTGATGATTCTAAAAAGTAACGCTTTGCTTTCTCGGAATTATGAAGAGTTTTTGCCGGAACTAAAAGAGTGGAACTATTTCAAAGGGAAGGCGGATCGGTGCTACCGAAATGGAACGGATCAAGTTCTTCCTGGCACCGATGGATTCGTAGAATCTCTGCAGAAAATGGACTCGGTCGATCCAGATAAGAATGCAGACACTTTTGCTATTTTTGTCAAACTTTTGAAGTAAAAGTACGTTATTTTTTCTTAGAATGGATTTTCTGTTACTACTTTGTGTTAGGAGAAATATTGATATTTACTATTTACGCTTATAATTTTTGCTCTACTCTGATTTGAATTGTGCACATTATTGGAAATGATTGACAGAGACATACGTTGTGAGGGCTACAGACTATACAGAGTAGTCCAAAAATCAAGCACCAAAAGACATGTGCTGCTAAAGTTTGCTACAGTAATGGAAAAATTCATATGGGCTTGTTAACAATCTAAGTGTTTAAGAAGCTGGTAGCAAATTTTAGCAGCATATATCCTATGTTGCGTCATTTTGGGACTACCCTGCACTATACAATTTTAATGAAGTTGTAAATGTAATTTAGAATACCTACTTAAGATAACACAATTCTTCTTATTGATCATTTTGGCTTTTCATCTTCCACTTACTACATCTCTAGAAAATTATATCTATTTTATTTAAATAGATTAATTTCCAATATTAAAACAAAATAAAATACTATTGCTATTATAACTCCTCTATGTAATTGGCATGATATGGCATGTGTAAAATAAAGCGTTTTCTTTAAATTGATAATGCAAAGTATGTCACAGTATTGTCCCATTTTCAAGCATTTATATTTCAAATATTGTAATAATATATAACTTTTCTAAAATACAAAATCTTTAAAAGAATCCAATAAAATAAATTCAATTTTATTTTTGCCACTAGGCAGTACATTAATTATTCACGCTTCCATTTCCATTTATTGCACTGTAAGTATTGGTGCAAAAGTAGGCTTGATGAAATCAATAAAGCCATATGACTACCTATACATTTATATGGAGAGAAATACTGTGCAATCCATATACAAAATATATGCTAAATATGCGTTTTCGAATGGAAAGGAAATCATGAGAGTATACTCAATATAAAACTACTTTAAGAATTAAATCTTTTATTTCTCTATAAAACATTTATGGACAAAGGTTTTGTTAAATTCACCTCGACATAATTAATGGTAACTTCAGGAATAAACATTAAGAGAGCGAAATAAACTTAACTGATCCATAACACATCCACGTGTAAAATCCCAATTAGCGATAATTTGATAGCAAATAATTTCTGAATTAAAACGCTCCTTCTGTAATGAAAATCAGTTTTTAATGTTTACAGACAAAATCATATCAATTGTGTTATTCAATACAATTTCCATAAATGATACAGTCGTTTGTTTGTGAATTACAAAGCAGGGACCAAATGTAACCCCAAACGGTTTGCAAGCTTTTAATTTTCGTAGAGAGTATTTATTCTGGACTGCGCTTTTCCAATTTTGGCCGAATAGTGTGGATTCGTTGGCCACTCCTCCTAAGCTGGCAACATAGAATCTCTCTACGAGAATGCAAACAATAGAAAAAACTGGGAAATACAGGTACATAGAAATTGGAATATTGTCTATTAATTTAACTGCGCTAAAAGTAGTGATCATATGATTCGTATGGAGAATAAATAAATCTGTTGCTACAAACTTCGAAGCGAAATCATTTAGGTATTGATTTAGTAACATTATTATTTGATAAATACGAATGGCTGATTTAAGATTTCTATCTCGGTTTTCGATGTGTGTAGTAGAAGGGCTTATTGATTTCAAGACGAAAGCAAAATGAGTGCAGTACGTATACATCATACTAAAATATAGAAGTATTGTTGCTGCAACATGAGAAACCGCTAGAAAGGTTCCGATGACAGTAAAGAAGCGTATTACATAAAAAGTGTGAACGTCCTCTGGGAAAATTTCTCGTAAAAGTCTTTGGATTGGGTTCCAGTCCTTTCCATAGGCAGATTGCAGCGAAAACGAGCAGGCCATAAGAAATGCCATTATGCCTATTAACCTTACAACTTGTGAAATAAATAACGCCTTTCGTTTTTGTTTTCTGGTTTCACTCCCAAATTTCTTGGCTAAAATATTCAAAGAAATTAATAATAATATCCGAATCGGAATTAAATAATTTTTGAGTTTGCAGTTTTGAATTACCTGAAAATAGTATAATGAATCGGACGTAAACATTTGCCAGGATTGTTATCTCCTTTCCTCTGATGAGTAACATCAGGTCAAAGAACATTGTTCCGACTGAGGAAACGTAGAAGTGGATATAAATAATAATTTTGTAAGCTTGGAATGTGGGATCCGGATAATGCAATTCAAACAACAGTCGAGCTGAAAAGTAGATATTTGCTATGAAGAATATCCAGAGGACAAATATCCAAATGAGATACTGCGTTCTAGAATTTGTGATTCTTAAGCAAAGTTTCTTTTCGTCCCACTCAAATGGCGTAGCATTCAGATAACCGAATATTTTGAAGAACCGAGCCATTTCTTTCCAATAAATTTGGAGATAATCGTGAGAAAAAGTTCCCTCAATCTTTCTATTTCTAGAACGAAACATTTTTATGCTTTTTTCAAATTATAGTTTTATGAATAAATGCACAATGGACGTATTCTACAAGATGAAAGGAAAGAATCAGCAGCACATATACAAAGTTAATGAATTTGCACCTTTCTCTACTATTCCATCTTATAATATAGGAGTGAACTGGATTGAGTTGAGTTGACTAATGACTACAATTGTATAAGTAACTTTTGGTAGCTTGCAAAAACCTGCAAACTCTCAAACTCCATTTCACAACAGGAAACAGAAAGAAATATACAAATGCATGAACCCAAGTGGGAGTACCTTTGTGTCCTGGAAATGTTAAAACCAATGTACTAAAAGGTTGAGTAATCCTTTGCAAAATATTGTTTATAAACAATATTCGCAACTTTAAAATCAGTGTTCGCAACTGCAAGGCTTTTGAGTCCAATAAAACTACTCTGCACTTAATTTTCTTGAGAACATCAAAAAAGTCAATTTAATTAACTCGATTCAAAATTTGAAAATCACAAGTACAAATACACTTGAATATTATCTGAATAAATTCCATGAATTTTATTACTCTGGCTAAATTGAGATATTTATTGACATTTTTTTCAGTCTGCGTTAATTAATTTGTGAATAATTATTTTCCCCTCTTAGTTATTATTTACTTTTATGCTTACAATAAATTATTTTAATTCCAATAGTATATATTTATGATATAAAGAAAATACTGCTATGAAGATTAAATGCTTGACCCACCTTGCTCAATTCTAGGCAATAATTTTGGGGATAATATTCGAAACCATAAGGTTTACTATTTCCTGTTTTCGTCTTCAATGTTTCTTGTATGTGTAGTAGGTGGACAAAGAAAGCAGGATATTTAATGTAACATATTCTGTTTTCATGTTCCTGGAATGTGATTTGTTTAATGGATTTTTGTGAGGATTTTTGCGGAGTTATGGGATGGCCAAATATTGTTGTTTTGCCAATGTGTTGCGTAATAAGTTAAGTCACCAGACTGTAAAATAGACAAACGTGTGCCATGTTCATGTTGAAGCAATGCTTCTGCTGAGGATCTCAATAAATTATTTATACCTTCGCAATCACATTAAGTGGGAACATTGACTGTAGTCCAAAGCAAGTCAATATATGGAAGTTCTTGTTGGTTTATTGCCTTACTATTCGCATTTATATAAAAAATAAAATATACGCAACGCAATACATAAATACAATAGTGTATTTCCCCAAACAATTGAATACGCATTTAAGCACATAAAACAAGCAGTGTGAGAAAGAGTAAATAATAATAACTAATAATAATAATTACTTAAGATGAAAATAATCACACTTTGTAAGTCATTATAAAGAAAATAAAATCCGGATGCCTATACAAATTAATTTACTTAGCTGCATGCCGAAACAAGAAGTACGCCATGATCTTCAATTAGAAGATTACTCTCCCTACTTCGGTGTTGCCAAACCTTTCGGAGGTGAAGAATTTCATCCGGAACTATTTCTTCCGTTTTGAGCATAATAGTAATTATGCAATTGACGATGTCAATCAAAATTGATCGAAATTCTCCTCGTTGTAACTTTATTTGTGTCACTGCTTGCACTAAGCGATGAACCGACATTTGTTTTGTTTCCATCCATGTATAACTAATCAGAGAGTATTTCTGAATAAACTGAAGGATATTAATCCTCCAGACAATTCTCGCAGTTTATCAAAAGTTATTCTGCACGGTAAAACTGTTGCTCTTGAATGGCTTTCCAATGTATCATATCCAGGTAATTCGCAGTTCATACATTTTTCAAATACATTAATGTATTTCATGTAGATTTATTTGTGATCACCATCGACTAAAAGAACTGAACCCATTAAGCAATTCGAACTTGTAATTTGTTACGAATTTAAATCAAACCGCAGTTTCAAATGCACTTATAAAGTTATTATAGGGTATTTCTAGCGAATAAGAACAAACCCACTTTTCCCGGTTTTATTCATTTATTTAATAATCGTGTATTTTAAGTTCCGTTTTCAGGCTGAAAAGAACGAAACGAAATATGCGGTTTTAGAAACGAAACGATCCGACCTCTAAGCACAATCTTCAATTATTTGACTTCCAAGCACCAAAAATCCATCCCTAGCGTAATAGTGACATAGTGACACACAGTACCGGCTTTTGCTTTGGCTACAGTACTGCATTGTTTCCTTCTCTTTAGTTTTTGCTAAACTTTGTCTCCAACTGTGTCTATCTTTTACTGTGTCTGTGCACCTGCATGCTTTAACATTACAGCTGTGTACAGTAAGTTTATTTCGACAGTTGCCATACCCTATGGTAAATGTTTAGGAATGGGGAAAGCACCCACCCCCAAAACATGAAGAGGCGTCCGTGATACTGATGGTTGCAAAATTAAAGAAAATGCCGATGCACAATATTAATGCATAAGGGAAAATTGTTTTGATTATAGAAGCGATAATTTTATTCCGCCATATAGATAATAAATTTTCCATAAACAAAAATCGTCAATTTACCATAAGAATAATGGAGCTTACCATAATTATAATAATTAATAATTTGCCATATACGTTGTCACTGAATAGAAGAATAATTATTTTTCCATAATGAATATTGCGTTTTCCATGAATTAAATTGTTTTTCTCTCATTAAAGATCCAAATCCCATAAGTGAAAATTACCCAAACCAATCTAAATACATTTTACACATACATTTTGTAAAAGTGTTCTGCATATGTTTTATGTCGCCAGGAAAAATTTGCTGTCTCTATTTTGCTGGTTTTTTGCAAGCTAGGTAAAAAAGGAATACAAGACTTTGCCGCTAATTATGCTATTAGTAACGTTTCCAGGAACAAGGAAATAAAAGGCAATCAGTTTTTAATGGTAACAGACAAAATCATGTTAATTGTGTTATCCAATACAATTTCCATGAATGATAGAGTCGTTTGTTTTTGAATGATGAAGCAGGGACCAAATGTAACCCCAAACGGTTTACAAGCTTTCAATTTTCGTAGAAAGTATTTATTGTGGATTGCTCCTTTCCAGGTTTGGCGAAAAAATCTAGATTGGTCGGCCACTTTTCCCAAGCTAGCTACATAGGATTTCTCTATGAGAATGCAAGTAAAAGAAAATATTGGGAAATACATGTACATAGAAATTGGAATATGGCCTACTAACTTCACTGCGCTAAAAGTAGTGAGCATGTGATTTGAATTGAGGATGAAAAAGTCTAATGCTACAGTATTTGACACGATTTCAGTTAGGTATTGATTTAGTAACATTATTATTTGATAAATACGAATTGCTGATTTAAGGCTTCTATTTTTGCCTTCAATGTGCCCGGTAGAAGGGCGTATTGATTTCAAGACGAAAGAAAAATGTGTGCAGTAGGTATACATAAAACTAAAATATAGAAATACTGTTGCTTCCACATGAGAGACCGTTAGAAAAATTGCGGTGACAGTAAGGATGCGCATTGGATAAAAGATTCGAACTTCCTCTGGGAAAATTTCTCTTAAAAGTCTTTGAATTGGGTTCCAATCCTCTCCATAGGCAGATTGCACAGAAATTGAACAGGCCATAAGAAATGCCATTATGCCTATTAACCGCACCACATGTGAAATGAATAACACCTTTCGTTTTTGTTTTCTAGTGTCACTCCGAAATTTCTTAGCTAAAATATTCAAACAAATTCATGAATAATATCCTAATCGGAATTAAATAATTTTTGAGTTTTCAGTTTTGAAGTACCTGAAAATAGTATGATGAATCGAACGTAAACGTTTGCCAGGATTGTTATCTCCTTTCCTTTGAAAAGTAACATCATGTCAAATAACATTGTTCCAATTGAGGAAATGTAAAAGTGGATATAAATGATAATTTTGTAAGCTTGGAATGTAGGAGTTGGATAATACAGTTCAATCGACAATCGGAGTGAAAAGTAGATATTTGCTATGAAGAATATCCAAACGCAGAATATCCACATGAAATATTTCAACTTGGAATTTGTGATTCTTAAACAAAGTTTCTTTTCGTCCCACTCAAATGGTGTAGCTCGAAGGAAACCGAATATTTTGAAGAATCGAGACATTTCTTTCCAATAAATTAGGAGAAAATCCTGAGGAGAAATTCCCTCTGTCTTTCTATTTTTAAAACGAAACATTTTTTATCTTCTTTTCGAATTATTACTTTTTATGAACAAATAGCGTTAATGCGTTTGCACACTTTTCTACTAATTTAATATTATAATATAGGAGTGAACTGGACTGAGTTGAGTTGACTAATGACGACGACAGTATGAGTAGCTTGGTAGCTTGCAAAAGCTTGTAAACTCTCAATCCTCGCTGTCGCTTCACAATAGGAGACAGAAACCAATATACAAATGCTTTTAAACAAATGGGAGGACCTGAGTGTCCAGGAAATGTTGAAACCGATTTACTAAAAGGTCTTGAGTAATCGTTTGCCAACTATTTTATATAAAAATATTTGTAACTTCCAAATCAGTGTTCATAACTGTTCTGGGTCCAATAAAATCATTTTGGACTTAATTTTCTTGAGAAAATGAAAGAAGTCAATATAAATAAGTCTATTCAAAATATGAAAGCCACAATTACAAATCGACATGAATATTATCAAAAAATAATTCCATGAATGTTATTACTCTGCCTAACTTGCGATATTTTTTGACGTTTTTTCAGTTAGCGTGAATTAATTTAGTAAATAATTATTTTTTACTCTTACTTATTTACTTTTATGACTACGATAAATTCTTGTAATTGTAAAATTTTATATTTATGATTAAACAGAAAATACTGGCTATGAAGATTAAGTGCTTGACCCACCTAGCCCAATTCTAGGCAACCATTTTTGGGGATAATATTAGAAACCATTAGGTTTAATATTTTCTGCTTTGCTGTTGAGCATTTCTTCCATATGTATACGTGTATTAAGAAAGCAGGACATTTAATATAACATATTGTCTTTTCATGTCCCATATTGTGACTCATTTAATGGATTAATATAATGGGATTTTTGCAGAGTTATAGAACGGACAAACATTTCTGTTTTTGACAATGTGTTGCGCAACCAGTTAAGTCAAAAGACTGGAAAATATACTAATGTGTACCATGCTAAGACAATGCTTCTGATGATGCCCTCAATAATTTATTTTAGTACTTTTCGTCTCACAGCAATCATATAAGTGGAAACATTGGCTTTGGTCCAATGTGGAAAGCAAATCAATAAATGGATGTTCTTGTTGGCATGTTGGCTTACTGTTTTACTATATACATCTATATGAAAAAGAACACAATTTTCATTAGCAGCAGAGTTTTTACATACGATTCCATGAAAGACAAAAATCTGTTTACATAAACGCAGATGCCATAGCTAACGAAACAGAAAATGACATACTGGCACTCATTTAGGACTGCAGAATGATTATTCAACAGTTCTTTATGAAAATTAGTTTACATGTATTGCGTGACTCATTTATGCTCAACGGTTCATTGCTTTATGCATTTAAGACCGCATTCATTGAGTTAAAGAAAATGTAGTTTATTTTAGACACTGAAATTTTTAGGCATTTTGGATTTTAATTTTGGGTCTCATTCATTTAAATTAAATGTGAATTCTTCTTGAATAAGGTGAAAGATACGTTCCACATTTTCTACCTTTCGAAATATTTTTCGTCGTTTTGGGGATTTTTATAAAAATCTGAGTGGAATATAAAAAGAAAATGATATTCATAAATTCCAAGGCTAATCCTTCAGGCAATTCTCGGAGTTCGTCAAAGGTTATTCTGCACGTTAAAACTTTTAACTCTCCAATGAGTCGTATATCGTACCCAGGTAACTCACATTTACACAGAACTTTTGACATTTTTCTTACCTGGGGAAGTGGGGAAATTCGAGAAAGTTACTAAAACGTTAGAATTGTTCTGTATTATAAAAAATGTAATTAAAAATATCCATTGTCAAATAAATGAATGCGCTCTGCATTGTAGCAACAAATAACTTAATTGCATAAATTATAGTTTAATTGCCCAAGAAAGCTAAGAGTTTTCATTATTACATTGCAATATTGTACATTACATAGCAAAATAACATTGTAAATACATTGACGAAGACTGAAAAGCAACTACTAAATGTCCATATGTAGGTTTGGAGGTCAGATAAGGTAACAACTGTAAAGCAAAGTGACATCTGATATTTTTTGTTAGTTTGTAGAAGAGCTTTTCATTGACAATTAAATTTGGAATAACAATAGCTTTGGTTTCAACTTTAAAAACTTATTTCACCTTTTAACCTGTGGCGTACTTTAGTAAATATGCCTCTTAATGTGAAATGGAATGCCAAGAAATAAATTATTTTAATTCCAAATTATTTGTCTTGAATTCTAAATTACTGAGGAAAATTTAATTTATTCAATTTATTTACAAATTCGGATATTCAAGGCAACAGTTTATTTCCGGATAAGCTAAATCTATATCAACAACTTTATGATCACAAAATCAATTTACAAATTGCCTTTTACTAATGCTAAAATATCTTATTTTGTAATTATGACAAAAATTACTTTCTGCCTCACTTAACTACCTACTTCTAGTATTATTAGTATTCTATATTTATGCGGTATTCTATTACGATTCCGGACATCCCGTGTTGAATTTAACTAGTTTCTATACTTAATTCTAGGACGAAGATTATTGCTAGGATTGACAAGGATTGTATTTACGCATTTCACCGAACTTTTATCTCAAAGAATAATATATTTACTAGATCAAATTAGAATAGTAATGTTAAGTAAAGTAATTACACTTTAATGGAAAACTATTTGCAATTATAAATAATTATAATTTACGTTTCATTATTATTATTCAACAGGCGGAATGATGAGGTAAACTTTTTTTCCGAGGTGAAAGAAATTTTCAAAACCCTACTTTCTTAAATTAACTTTAGGACAGAGAATTGCTGGGCTAGCAAGAATTGACAATAGACCAGAATTGACAATACATAAAAATATCTACTCAACAGAAAACTACAATCCTATTTTTTAGTTGCAACATTGGTGTGAAATGATATTTAATATAATATAGAGATAGTTTTTGCGCTTTAGCAATTAATTAATCAAACATTACATTTATTCACCCACTAGTTACATATTCCCCTCTTGGCAAATAATTAAAATGATATCATAAATGGCAATAAGTCCTTGTGCAAATTAAGATTACTCAGTTTTACAAATCTATCCCAATAAATTCGCTCCCATTTTCCATTACTATTCTTCTTGGTAAATAAAAAACATCCTTGTAGTTCATCAAAAAATAAATATCCAACAGCAAGTTGTTCAATACTGCTATTTCTCCAATGATTTATAATAATCATCAGGTCTTCCTTGCACACTAAATCAGGATCGAACTCAATTACAAGTTTGGTTGTAGTAAAATGGCGTAAGGCACCTTCAACGGCTGACAACGGGTACCAGTACAAAACGAGAGTGTCCAATTGCCAAGGAACATCAGTGTTTGCAATGACATTGTGCAATTTCACGTTTTTAATCGAGTTCGGTAATTTTATTCGATTGAAATCAATTTGGTACATACCTGACGAATTGCGATTGCTAATTTGAAAATCAACCAACGAAGTGCAGTTAGTAAAGTCCAAAATTGGCAAAATTAGTAGATCAAGCTCTACGTAAAAGATTGTCAACGATTTTAACTTTGGATATTCGAAAATCAGTGGTTGAGGAAGAGAGAAGAGTAATATGGAAATATTAAGCCAAAGATATTCAAGGTTTTTCGGCAGAGATTCAATTTCGATGACACCAACAACGTCAATACGGTCAATACCGGGAATTGTCTTGATTTCCATTCGGTCTCCAATGCAGATACAAACCCCGATGTCAACTAAGTTTGTCTTCCACTGACTACTGTCGAGATCAATTAGCTCTATACCTGTCAAAGCAAGATGGTCCAACTCATTCGTACAGCTTCCGACATTCAATTTCCAAAAATCACCAGTTAGGACTAGTTTCTTTATTTTTGAAAAGTCGACAAAGTCATTGATTAATATCTTTTGTTCGTTTAGAATTGGATGATCTTTCCATTTAAATTGTTTTCCTTCATAGGTCACATTGCAATACTGTAAATATAGTTCCCTGGGGGCAATTTTTCCATCCAGAAGAATTTCACACCGGAATAGTTTTAAACTTAAAATGTTGGGCAACAATTTAAGGGAAACTGTGAAGTTGTTCTGTAAAGAAGGGTCGATATCCAACGTGGTTAACTTTGGAGTGATGTAGGGATTCAGGTCAATACACTGTTTAGTAGGTTCACAGAATGTTTGGAAATAGACACTGGTCAAAGTCGTCGATCCTCTCTCTTTCCAAAAGTATTCCAGTGCATGTCGGCTAATGCATCCTTCAAATTGTATTGCATTTGCAGGTAATCCTGCAGGCGATGGAAATGTACTTTCAAAGTTGTCTGTTAGCATTTGGTTTTCTTCAGCTAATTCAAGAGCACGTTCTTCCAGCTCGTTATCTGTAAGCCTGTCGTTGCCACAAACTTGAATCTTGGAAAACTTCCAAAAGACATTTTTAGTGACTTCCTTCCACCGCTGGCACACAAGACGAAGCTTCTTCACATCTTCGTATTTCAAATGTCGGATAATGTTGTCCAAAATCTAAGATTAAAAATAGAGGGCCAAGTTTAATAAAAAAGTACTGAGTTAAATGGGTTCTTACTTATATCCAAAGTAAATGTTTATATTTTGTGTAAGCAAGTATTCAGAATCCCATACCACAACGTTATTTAAAGGATGGTTTCCTGTGACAGGTCGAGAACTCTTTTCTGGAACCTCGTTCTTTGTGGAAACTGGAGCATTCAAATTTGGTGATTGGTTTTCTTCCATTTCGGCCAAATCTGTAAATATTAATGAACATAATGTAATTTTCAAACCAAACAGCTGACCTTGTTTTAAATGTTTTTTAATGTTTTGTGAAAATTTGGCCTGGTCCACCCAATGTAACACACTGAATTACCATTCCAGAACACTATTTCTATAGTTTTTAATGCAACAAGAAAACTGACCTTAATTACTTATTCGGGGCACAAAACTGAAAAGTGAAAGATTGCTGTGATTGCTGGAAACTGTGTGGATTTGCTAACCTCACGAGCCTCTTTCAGGAAAAGTCAAACTTTGTCCGCCAAATATTAGTCCTTGCAATACTTCCCAAATAATATTCTCAATTAAGACTTATTGATGATTTCTTTCTACTCCTTGGTAATTGATCAATGAATATTTAAGAATCATTTCAAAGCAACCTTGCTTATTAATAACTTTTAACATTGCCCATGTTTTGGAGCATTACTACCTATGTGTAGCGAGCTTCTATTGACCCATTATCGAATGATTCGTCGAACAAGTATTTTAATTGCCATAGAATAAGTGCAAACTAGTCTAATAAGAAAGACTTTAATTTTATTAACAAAGTTTGTAAATTACCTCTAATACAGTAAGATTATCTTTATTGGGTCAGGGCTGTATTGTGTGTAACTGTACCAGTGTAACTGTGCTGACCATACACATAGTGATTTTCTAAAAATGAATTACTTTTTTCGCTCAAAAATGTTATTCCAATGTAATTCAGAAAAATGAAACCAATCTGAGAGAGTCACTATTATTGCTGTTGTTTTGCCAATAAAAATCGAATTGTGAAAACGCTACTAATATTTCCATTATATGGAAACAGCACTGATCCAATAAAAATAATATTACTGTGCATATTTGCAGAAAAAGTAGTTAGTAGAGCAGAGGTTACTTTTAGTATTTCTCAAGAAGAGTCAAGAGGAGACAATGCCCATGCCCATCATTGGTTATTGCTTTACTGTATACATCAACTGGTCCTTTTACCCGTTCTACGAACGGGAGATTAACAATAATTAGCAATCCTTAATAATATCTTTGATATTTTGCATCGCTAAGATTGTCTAATAGCGGATAATATTCACAAATACCATTTTCTGTCAACATACGGGAAATTTACAGCTGCATTTTCATTTCTCATGGCATTTAATCACAAAGAAATCCGTCCATATACTTTATTGGTAAAATGTTCTAGAAGCTCAAAATATTCACAAGAAGACTTTGGATGGCATTTGTGGATCTCAAAAAATTAAAGAAAATAGAAACGTTAGAATATATAAGACAAAGTTAATCAGTTTGTACTTTTCTCTACTAATTACATATTACAATATAGGAGTGAACTGGGTTAAGTTGAGTTGACGACAGTAAAGTACAATAAGGTCTTCTAATACTAATACTTTATATTTATGACGTAAGACACTTGCCCAGTTCTACGCATTAATTTGTTATGGATAATATTCGGAAACAAGGTTGACTATTTTCTGTTTTCCTATTCAATATTCTTTTGTGTGTTATAGGTGCCTAAAGGAAACTAGGCATTTAATGTAACACATTCATTTTTCATGTTCGTATAATGTGACTCGTTTATTGGATTTATATAAAAGGATTTTTGCACAGATATAGAACTTCAAATATTGGGTTTGCCCATGTATTGCGCAACCAGCTAAGTCAAAAGTCTGCAAAATATACAAATGTGTGCTGAAACAATGCTTCTGCTCCTCAATTTATTTATACGTTTCCTCTCACAGCAATCACATTAAATTGGAACATTGGCTTTTTCCAATGCGGCAAGCATATCAATAAATGAAATTTTTCGCAAGCAAATTAATACGCTTTTAAGCAAATAAAACAAGAAATTTGACAAAAGAAAAAGGAAATGATTATTTACAATGAAAAGAATCACCTCTAGTAAGTTATTATAAAGGAAATAACAAAAATGCTCAGTAAACCAGCTATAAAAATATTATTTCAAAAAAAATAATTTTTTGGTCCGGAAAAATCCGAATAACCCGAAAACCGGCAACATTTTTGTACTTTTACTTTTCACCGAATTATTTGACCCAAGCACTTACCTAAAGATTTCAATGTAACTTTGCATTGGCTTTCGAATGGTGCGGTGCCAACAGTTTTCGAATTAGATAAATCAGGCTTCTTTCGGGAAAATCAATAATTTTTTAAAGTAAAATATTATTTATATTTGTGATATCGACATGAACGAAACGAAAACATTACAACAAAAATTAAATGCTTTACTGAATTTAACAGTTGAATGCGCCATAAATAATTTCTGAATAATTGTTTGCATGTTTTCTGCTTTGCTAATTAAAACGTTCCTTCTTTAATGACAATCAGTTTTTAATGTTAACAGACAAAATCATATCAATTGTGGTATCCAATACAATTTGCATAAATGATACAGTGGTTTGTTTTTTAATTACAAAGAAGAGACCAAATGTAACCCCAAACGGTTTACAGGCTCTTAATTTTCGTAAACAGTATTTATTCTGGAGTGCTCTTTTCCAGGTTTGGTGAAATATTCTAGATTGGCTGGCCACTTTTCCTAAGCTGGCAACATGGTATTTCTCTAGGAGAATACAAGTAATAGAGAAAATTGGGAAATACAAGTACATATAAATTGGAATATAGCCTATTAACTTTATTGCGCTAAAAGTAGTAAGGACGTGATTTGTATTGAAAATAATTAAATCTCCTTCTACAAAGTTTGAACCGAAATCATTAAGGTATTGATTTAATAATCTTATTATTTGATAAATACGAATGGCTGCTTTAAGACTTCTATTTCGGTTTTCAATGTGTCCAGTAGCAGGGCTTATTGATTTCAAGCAGAAAGCAAAATGAGTGCAGTACGCATACATCATACTGAAATATAGAAAAATTGTTCCTTCCACATGAGAGACCGCTAGAAAAGTTCCGATGACAGTAAAGATGCGTACTGGAAAAAAAGTGCGAACGTCCTCTGGGAAAATTTCTCTTAAAAGTCTTTGAATTGGGTTCCAGTCCTCTCCATAGGCAGATTGCACAGAAATTGAACAGGCCATAAGAAATGCCAGTACGCCTATTAACTGCAACACTTTTGAAATTAATAACGCTTTTCGTTTTTTTTTCTAGTTTCACTGCGAAATTTCTTAGCTAAAATATTCAAACAAATTCATGAATAATAACGGAATCCAAATTAAATAATATTTGAATTTCCAGTTTTGAAGTACCTGAAAATAGTATGATGAATCGGACGTAAACATTTGCCAGGATTGTTATCTCCTTTCCTTTGAAGAGTAACAAGAGGTCGAAGAACAGTGTTCCCATACTGGAAACGTAAAAGTGGACATAAATAATAATTTTATAGGTTTCGAATGTGGGATCTGGATAGTTCAGTTCAATTAACAATCGGATTGAAAAGTAGACATTTACTAAGAAGAACACCCAGAGGACAAATACCCAAATTACATATTGGATTCTCGAATTTGTGATTCTCAAGCAAAGTTTCTTTTCATCCCACTCAAATGGCGTAGCTTTCAGATAACCAAATATTTTGAAGAATCGAGACATTTCTTTCCAATAAATTTGGAGAAAATCATCAGAAAACTTTCCCTCAATCTTTCTATTTTTGGAACGAAACATTTTTATCTTTTTTCAAATTATAGCTTTACGAACAAATGCAGAAGGGACGTATACTAATAACAGGAGAGAATCAGCAGTAAACAGATGTATAGGAAAAAGTTAATAAGAGTAGAGAGGTACAAGGGGGTCTCTGATAGGGTTTGAGACATTTTGACTCCTATCTTAATTTGTATTCCTGAGACGACAGTCTCATGTCAAACTGAGTCCTATTGCCCCTACTTTACCAAGGACTACTCCCCTTGAGACAGCTGTCTCAATTCAAACAGGGACCTATTACCCCAAGTCCCCGTCTCATGTTCCTATATTCCTATCCAACTTGAGACAGGCCTTGAATAGGGAGGAAATTCGAAATTCAAGGGAGTCTTTCACTTACTGCATGAGACAAATGTCTCATTTCAAACAGGGACCTATTACCCCAAATTCCCGTCTCATGTTCCTATATTCTCATCCAGCTTGAGACAGGCCTTGAATAGGCAGCAAATTCAAAATTAAAGGAAATCTTAGATTCATAATTTGAGACTGAAATCTCATTCCAAACTGCATCAGTTTGCCTGTTTTATGAGCATAAAATGAGACAACTACTTGGTATTTGCCTTGAACAGGCGGAATATTTAGAATATGGAAGGAAATCCTTGCACCTGCACGTAGCTTACCGTGCACATTCAGACCGAGCACAGCCGAAGCCAAAGCCAAGCGAGTCAACCAACTTGAGACAAAGCAAAGCAAGCGAAAGCATGCATGAGGCAGCTTGAGACTTTCAATTCAATGCATAATGTTGAGATTCTCATTCTGCTGCACAGTTGAGACTAGCAAGCACATACACTGCAAGTATTGAGCTTTCATTACACTGCGTAGACATGAGACCTTCCAATGCACAGCATTGCATTAAGGCAAAGCAAAGCCAAGACTAGAAAAGAATGAAGGGTCAGGAAGCAGCTCCCTTTCTCACCGCAGACTTGTCTAGGCAAGGACAATTCCTTGTCGCCAAGCACAAAATACCAGACAAAAAGGCGCGCAGTGAATGAATGCAGCGTAAGCTCGGCTCGTAAGCATTGCACCGTTATCCACTCAGTCACCAAAGGCAAACGAAATAAAGTCTCCCCTTTACAAACTTGTTTCTCTTTCAAGGGCAAATTCTGTCCCCAACTTACTACGTGCTCTGAATAAATTATTCTATTTTTAACCCACGTATCTCATTCATCTACTTTACAGCTATCTTTAGAATCCCGCGCAAACAAGAATCACCCCACATTCTGAAAATGATCATCCAATGCAGGTGCACATCCCAGTGCATTATATGCAGGTGCACATATAAAACTAAAAAGCATGATGCAAACAAACAAAATGCAATGAAACATTTACTAAAATCTAACGAAACTCTTAACAAAGCTACAAAAGCATGATGAATATTTGCAAATATTTACCAAATTAAGAGGTAAACTAGCAAAATATTTTACAAAACCAACAGAACACTTACAAAACATGATGAAAACTTACGAAAACTAACAGAAAACTAACAGAAAACTAACGAACAAGTAACAAAACTTACAGAAAAGTAACAAAAACTGTAAAAAAGTTGACGAAAACAAACAAAAAAACCATACGGAAAGTTGCATATTTTAGCTATTCAAGAGCTAATTTTGATCAAAAACATACTGATTTTAACTGAAATACATGAAAAACATGGAAAACATGGAAAACAAGGGCATAGAAGTTTTTCTGCATGACATTTGATTCTGCACATTTTTATGCAAATCCGCACGGGCACATACTGCACGGAATTGTGCAGAATGTTCAGATCATGGCAGCACGTGCACAGCCTGCACGTAATCGTGCAAGTGCAGATAAGCAGAAAGAATCATGCACTTGTACATACTTCAGCAATGCTTTATGCCTTCTCACATTTACACCATAATATAAATATCAACGTAACGACAGTACACGTTTTCTATTCTTCCATTCAATCCCCAACTGCATAAGAAGAAACATCGCCGGAATGGACAAAGCTACTCAAGTAGATTACGCAGCCGACCTGGCACCCAAAACTGTATGCTCAAAGATTTCTTACATAGGAACAGGTATTTATTTGGATGGGATTTGTCCACCCTGCTGTGAATGCCGTACACCCGAAGGGAAGGCTAGGATTGCAGCTCTGCGACAGAAATGCCCAAGGATCCCTCTCATCGAGTATGGGGTTTCTATTGATGGTAGATGTCCAGGCTACTGTGAATGCTACACAGCAGAAGGAAAAGCTAAAATAGCTGCTATGAAATTGAAAGCAGCCGAGAAGTTATCACATGCTATGAAAAAGTAGTTACACATTCATCTACAATTACTATGCCATTCAAACTTTTATTTATTTTATTATGAACTTTATGCATAGTTGCACAACCTGCACGTAATCGTGCAAGTGCAGATTAGTGCAAAATTTTCAAGCATTTGCACATACTGCTCGTAATTTTTTATATGATCATGCACGATCGGCACATCCCGTATGCTCATCGTGCAATATGAAATATTTGTATTTAATGGAGAAATAAATAAAATGTGACTAAAATTACAAGGCCAAATCAGTTTTATTTAAATCAAAAGTCATATACATACATACACGGTTTGCCTAGTTAAGCTCACATGAGTAACCAGGTCTTTGCTCTATACAATGGATATTTTCCCTACATCTTATTCATTGAAAGTAACCGAGTACAACACAAGGCTAAATTCAACTTTGTAAATGAAATCTTTTCCATTCATGCTTACGTACATCTTTTACAACAGGTTTATTTACTACTTGAGTTTGAGTACCGTCGAGCAGAGCATGTACATGAGAAGAAACCAGTTCTCTGGGCAAGAAATTGTCTTTTACTGCCTGAAGGAAGTAATCTAGACCTGGGAGTTTGACTTCCCTAGCTTGACTTGGTAATAAACGCTTTGTGGCAAAGGAGACCAAGTCCACAATGTTTCCGTTCTCTACTAATCTCCCTTTATACACAAACTGCCCGTTGGGCTTCCAGTTAATATCAGAAATAGATACAAGAGCTTGGAGAAGTCTTTCGCCTTTTATTTTCTGTGCTGGGCTAAGATATTTTAAAACCATTTCTACTCTATTGTTCTGTTCTTGTTCAAAGTTTTCCTGCCGTTTACAAAGCTTGTATTCGTCCTCACTCACTACCCGATAAATCCTCGCCATTATTGCAAACGCTTATAACACTCTGCTCAATAAACTTTGTTAAAACAGTAGCGAGAACTTTAACTACAAACAAAATATTTTTGATTATGAATTTCTTAAGCTTTAATAAAGTAAACTTAGCAGTACAAAATTTTTTAAGAAGATTTTTATGCTTTTTCAGACACTTTTTCTCATTAACATCAAGAGAGAGTTGTTCAATATTCAACATACATTCTGCAACTGCAGTCAGTTGACTTTTAGTCGCTTTTAAAACCAGTTTCTTCCTGCTCGAAGCTTTACTCAGGACGAGCTTGTTAAGAAACGGTGTTTCCTCTTCAAGTCCTTCCATTATAATGGCCTAAAGACCAGCATCTCATCTGGGAAAAAGCTGCTACGAATCTTATATCTATCTGGAGTTTTCCTAGCAAAGTCGAATATAAGGAACCCATAACCACTTCTATTTACTTTAGTATATGCATCCAAGATATATGCAATGTTTCCTGGTGCAATCTTTCTAGCTATATTACTTATAATAGTCTTATCGTAAGGAAAGTTCCCTACAACCAAATAAGTTGCGTTCCTAGTAATAGAAACTAGGTTTTTACAGAAGGCATTTTGTAGTAATATAATTACACCCCTATTTGCATGATGAACTTGTCGAGTGAATACCTTCTTAATATACGAGTTCAAAGTGGTTTCAAACTCTTGCATGCAATCGTCATATACAACTATACAATTCTCGCAAACCATAGCCTCTAAATCTTCAATAGAATTAGTAAATGTAATATCAGTGTATTTTGTGAATGCAGGCTGGTATTCAGTATAATAGTAAAAGACCTTTTCTACAGGGTTGGGTAATATCTCATTCCTTCTTCTCAATAAATCTAAAACAAATGTAGTCTTCCCAGCCATACTAGGTGCTGTTACTACCATACTAAATGGAAAGGCTAGGTTTACGTCAAGTTGATTATCCATTTTAGATGTTGATAGTAAAAGTGTTTCTAATATCCTTATGTCCAAAAGGTAGAGTACTTATTTTGTCATTCAAAATGTACCTGGACGCAGTAAAGGCATGCAAGCTTAGTTTGTCTATGCAGACTGTGAACAATTGAAGGTTCTTGCTTACAATGAATTTAGCCGAGCGTCTGACAGGCGGAGCGCCAAACAAGACCTCTTTATACATACTATGTCTTAGCCTCTTCAAAACCGGTTTAGCAACGCCCTTTCCCTTTTTAACTTCACTCTCGTCGTCCAATAGAATGCTGTACTGCTTCACTTTAAGCGCACAGGCCTCCCTAATTCGTTTCCCTTTTTTCTCCAACTTCCACTTGCCAGGCCTGCTATGATTTTCATCAGACCTAAGTCTGTAATGTGGACTACTCTCTTCTAAGTCATGGAAATCAAAATGCTCTTTGATTTCTTCTAATTCATCGGTTAATGATTTCCCATCCTTCAGCTCAATATTAACCATAATACTATCGGTATCCATCATGGACACTGTCAGACGATTATTGAACTGCGGTGTTAAAACATCGTAATAGAAAGAATATAGTTCTAACCGTGCTAACTCTGTAATGCAAAAACCTGTAGCATACGGCTGCGTAAACTTCAATGAGTTTTGCTTAAATTGAAATACACTCAAATCTTCATGAATTGGAGTATGGCTTTCGTAATTGTGCATTGCTAAATACCTTTCACAATTCTCAGCGTCAAAGCAAAGCCTTACATTAACGTCTTTTGTTTTGTTCCTTAGACAATAACCATAAATAGAGTTTAAAATAATTTTAAAGTACATTGCCAAGATTTCACTAATAGCATTTTTTCTCAAATCAGAAACCTTAACAACATAATCTTTCATATAAGGTTCTTCATTAAACTCAATTATTCGATGATATTTTGTAATAACAATACCTTTTGAACAGTAAAACCTTAATAATTTGTGATAGCAAATGTAATTATCCTTGTCAAATAAAGTGAGCAGTAGTTTTTCGGCTGCATATGCATTTCCTTGTTTAACTTCCTGCAACTGTTTTATTTGATAATCAGATAATTGCATAAAAGATACAGCATACTTTTCAGGCATCATTGGAAACATTGCATGAGCAGTATGCAATGCATCTGGATAATGCACATCACACTCTATTATATAGCCCTTCCCCTTTGAATCGTCTATGCTCATTAAATCAAACGTAGCTAATTCATGTGTATCTAACATTCGAAAACCTGAAATAGGCATTGGCTGCATCATTGCATTGGGATACATTGCATTGCAATCTGTAAACATTATTTCAGACTGTGGTTTCTCAGCATCATATCCTTCAACTCGGGGTAGATTTGTTTTAACAAATCGCGTTGCAGCCTGTGTAATCCCGCCTTTTAAGCCTCTAGTAAGCATTAAGTATATTTCCATGTCGGTAATATAATCAATCTTTACTTTGGACAAATACAGAAATGCCTTAAAGGAGTAACCGCTTGAGGTAATAGAATAAGTTGGATCTAGTGTCAACTCTTTCATGCAGCTAGCCCTATAGTCGAGATAAACGTCGGCCAGTAATGTAACATCTAAAGTCAGATATAACCTACAATAGTCCCCAAATGTCTCACATCCTGTCTCTCTCCAAACTTTCTGTGCATGTTCGTAATCATTATCAGAAATAGGCTCATCTTGCAGGTCGTTATGAAATGCCTCTTTAGGAGGCAAACATGTTTCTTGCCATACACTGGGACCTGTACAATATTTATATGGGAAAGGCTGTTTGCGAACTAATAAACGCATTTTATCCCGTAATTCATGAAATATTGACAAAGTACAACGGAACTTTTCTATTGTATCTTTCAATAAGCTTTCTGTCAAACCTGCTAGTCCTCCTCTAAGATGTTGAATAGAGTCAGTAATTCGCAACTTATTATCAATGGTTACACTGATAAAGTTTTCTCTAGTCTTTGCAATAATTTCAACCCTGTCAACATACTCAGGAGTCAATGCCTGAACCAGCATTTTCAAATCATACTTTTGCCCATTGTGAAACATGCAATAAAGCTGCTTTTTAAATTTTATTTGCATATTGCAATTATTGCACAACGTGCAAATATATTGGCCAGATCTGTACCGTCGACCTAAATATATACAATCTACATGTGCGTGATGTTTAACTTTATCATTATCTTTGCTGTAATATGTCTGGCAAAACTGACATTGAATGGATCTATAATGGGCTTGAATATCTTCGTTAGATAATGCTATTGGAGTTATTACTTTAATTCTTTCCAAATATTGATCAGCCTCAAAGAGAAGATGTTCAATCAAATCACGTATTGGATTTTCGCCATCATAGAGCCTAAATGATACTACATCATTATCACCACACACAATATATGCGTAAGCTGATGGATCATGCAAATCAGTTTCCTGCTCATCGATTCTAGTCATGAAAGCTTCCAAATCCGCAAAACAGATAAAAGGAACGGCAAAAGTTTCTTTTAAATCCTTAAACTCAATACAGCCATCTTCAGGGAAAATTATTCGCGGAGAATTAACAACTCGGCATATAGATTCATGCTTATCTAATGCCTCTGTTGTAAAATGACCACCGTTACTTTTAATACCTTTTGTTATGTAGGATTTATTTAAGCAAAACCTACAGAGATCGTACCGGTTGTCATCATTACCTAAGAAGGCAGACAGATTCTCTATCAAGATGTAATGATATTTGTCATCTTTTTCTATAAACAATAAATTAATATGCCTGCCCCTTGGATTTCCTCGCCTTTTAGTTAGTACTATAGGATATGCCACCTTATCAAAGCCATAAATATTGACAGAAATATTATTAGCATTTTCAAATTTTGAAAAATCCTGAATAGCTACAGGAAAATCTAACATTGTAACATCTAGTGGTTTACGCGGATCTTTCATTGGTGTGTGATAAGTGCTAGGGTTCGTTTTTCTCCTCATATCACCTCCCGCAGGATAAAGATGAGCAAATACGCAGTAGACAAAGCAGTAGTCGTCTAAGTTTTGTATATTGACAAGCCCTTTCCTCCTCACCAAATCTTTAGGTGTGGGAATATAACCACCACCTCGTAATGGTTTGTATTTTCCAAAATGTACTTCAAACCGCATAAATTCTTCAACTTTCCAACCACTTCCATTACGAGTAAAGGAATCTAAATAACTTTCTTGCTGCATTAATGCAGCGTGATAAATTACAGGAATGAAATTAGCATGTAACAGCATCATGCTAGTAGACCTTAAATAAATTACTTGAGTAATGCCATCCCGTTCCACCCTAGCAACAGTTATAAAGAAGACTCGTATTCCTCTGTTTTCTTGCAGTACGCTACCAACAAGTTCTGCTGTGGGTAATCTTAAATGTTCAAATAAGTCACTTAATTCCACCATACCCTGGAGCTGATAATTTCTGTAAATAGATATCCGATTATGATGAGCACTGGCATGCAAAACAAAGGGTCCTCCATTAAACGCTCCTCCAATTTGAATTCTCGGTTCCGCATTACAGGGCCGATGTAACCATCTGTTGAGAAATGTGTTCCCACAGGTCGGACATTCATGAAATCGAAATGAATGTGCTCTTAGCTGACTGTGACGGTAACAGCGATAAGTGCATCCTTCTACAGGGCAGATCACCTTAAATAAAATTAGCAAACAATGAAAACTATGATTCTGAAAATGATACGAATGAAAAATTACTATGACTGCTTAATGCGCTTACTTTGTAGTTCTGTTCATTGAAAAACAAGCGAGCCCTCGGCATCTTGATGGAGTAGAATGGTTGATTGTACAAACTGAACTAAACTAGTTCCAGACTGAATGACAGTCTTAAATACACTTGTACCTTTATATATAGTAACACTGCTCATGTAGTCCGCCTTTTACCTTACTACACATACTCAACGGATTGTCCATCCACACTGATTCCAGTACGTACTGGAATCAGTGAACCTTGCTCATGCACTTGCACAGCCTGCACGTAATCGTGCAAATGCAGAGCAGTGCTCAATGATCTTGCACGTACGGCACGTAATCGTGCAAATGCAGAGCAGTGCTCAATGATCTTGCACGTACGGCACGTAATCGTGCAAATGCAGAGCATTGCAAAATGCTCATGCACTTGCACATACGGCACGTAATTGTGCAAATGCAGAGCAGTGCTCAATGATTACGCACTTGCACGTACGGCACGTAATCGTGCAAATGCAGAGCATTGCAAAATGTTTATGCAAATACACAGCCTGCATGTAATTGTTCTACTTTGTCTATGAAAATAAATTTTTGAATGCCATAATCTTTATTTATCATGCCTACAATGAAATATTGTAAATGAATTCAATAAGTGTATTTATTTTATTTATTTCAATCTTAAAACAAACCTTTTTACAATTGCATCATTTCTTTTAGTGCTAGATGAAAATGCTTTAAGGATATCAGTGCTAGACATACCTTTAAACGTATAGTAAAGAAAGTATAAACAAAATTCTCCACACGTATTCGCATGGTTACTTTGAAGTTGTCTGTCATTAACATTAATACAATAAGGAATAATAATGCCGTAGTACTCAGAACTTTTTCCAAGTGAATCAAAAAAGAGAAGGCGCCTTGGGGAAAAGGCTGCCACTGCAAGCCAATGCTTGCCCGGATTACCAGAGTCCTGCGAGTTGATAATATAGCAGCTGGGGTATACATATATATCAAGCATATCTCTAGGGATAACATTGCAATCCTTTAATTTCCATTTCTTTTGTATTACATTCAACCGTTCTTTTAACTGTAAGGTATTCATAGGCTCGACTTTACAACTCTATTTACATCTATATCAATATAAGCTTGGTATTGAGCAAATATAACTACAGTAACTGCTTGCACCAAAGCCGTTCCAAAGTCCAAATCCAGTTTTAGGCGCCCACGTCTTTCTGGTAAGAGGTCGTCGCCAGTACTGGCCGAAACAAGTTCGAATACATTAAAGAAGTAACCGTTGAGATAATCCTTTATTGTAAGATTATTCCCCAGATCTCTGTTACTTGCAGCGGTAAAGAGGCTCATATATCCATTGAGATACTGGTTGCCTCCAATATTGAATTCTACTGAACGATATAAGGCAATCTCATTGTCAACCGTCAGCTCAATCTTTTTTACATCAAAATGCTGAAAGTCGAACGGGTTTAGAGATAACTTTCCAGATAAAGCATCGCTTTTCACCATTCCAATGACAACCAGTTGTGGCAGTTGACCCATAAAAAGGTTATCTGATGTCCCACTGGTAAGTCCCTTAATGATGTTAAAGGTTTTGATTTCACATCTGTCATAGGTATAGCGAGCCGCTCTCTTGTTCAATTCCATTTGAATTCGATTAAATAAACTTAGGGATAATGTATGCCTACGGACATGGTAGTTGGCTGAAAGAATTTTTACAGTATAGGGACACACATTAGAACCTGCGGCTCTTTCTGTGGGACTCCAAAGTACAAAATCATCAGAATTACGAGTTAACTTAATTCTCACATCAACATTGTTAATAATATATCTCTTTTGCTGAGCCAAATCGAGGAACAAAGGTCCAATCATTTCTACTACTTTACTTGTTGCTATTGCAGATTTCCTGGCAGCCATTCCTGTATTCGATGCTGTGTAGTCATCTCCTTTACTATCTTGGTAATACATAGCAGCTTGAGCAGCCGTCTTTTTGTACGGAGCCCCGTAGCCAAGAGTAGAAATAAAATATGCTTTGAGAGCATAATTATTAGATAGTGTGGTAATGGGATAATCACCCAACTGCAAGTCTGCAGACTGAAACAGTGTATGCATAAAATTATTTACAGTGGATACATCTTCTGCTTCAGGTAAAGCAGTAACTTCATCGTGTTTTGTTACTTGCACTAAAACACGGAGCATACTATTTTCTAGGTCTATAAATGTAGAATTGCCTTCAATGTGATACTGTAAAGAAGCAAAGCGTTCTTTAGTACTATTTAGAGGATACACTACTTGGGTAGTTGAGTAAGTTACTCCTACATCAGTAGCAGCTCGAGAGAATACATCTAATTCACTACGAATAGACATAGAGCTGCCTTCAGAAATTTCTACACTCATCGTGAAGCCTTCCTTTTCTTTTTACAAGTACGTGATTTTGCTTTAGGCTGCTTCTTTTTATTTTTACCAAAGCCAAACTGGTTAAGCGTAGGTTGGTTGGTTTTCTTTTTTGGGACGACCTTTTTCTTTTTAGCTGCAACTCGAGAGGTTGATCGCTGAGACCTTTTCTTTCCCCCTCCAACCTGTTTAATGACGCGATTCGTCTTTTTCCTTTTCTTTTCTATAGTCGCTTTACCAATGTAGGGTATCGTATAAGATTCAGGTTTAAGACCAAGACCACCTCCAACTTGATTATCCATCCTTAAAACTTCTTCGGACGAATGTGAAGCGTTACGAACGAAGGTTGGCTAACCACTGGAAGCTCGTACAGAATGTCACTAAGTATTTGTATGTTCACCGTCGAGAAGTCACTCGAACACAAAGGAACGTACTGTATAGTAGGAAAGTCTATACTTATATACTTGCCATCGTTAGGCACTGCATCCACAACACCCAGAATAGGCATATACCGCCCACCGTAGTAAGTATTCTTGGTAATGTCTGTAAGTATTAAACCCCGTCTCGGCCCAAAGTATGTCCAATCAATGCTATGTATTATTAACTGAGCTTTGTTTTCAATTTCATCCGAATCAATTTCTTTTATGTCTCTTTTCGCCCCTAGGAAGAATACTCCGCTTCCGAGTATTATACCAACATTTGGTGATTTAAAGTAAACTGTAACATCATCTTGGTCTGCATCAATGTCAATACAATCTTCACCCAAATAAAAAGCAACATCTGCAAAGTCTTTAATTGTTTTAAGGGCACGGTTGATTTGAGTGATAAGGGAAATTAAATCAAATTTATCTGGTTCTTCAATTTTGACAGTTCTCTTTGGAGCAGAATATACCTGCTCAAACTGAAATACATGATCTTTCGATATGGAAACATATTTTGCATTGTCAATATACCCATCACTTTCATGTTCTCCATTCCGAAAAATATATTTTCTAGAAAATCCAAGAGCTTGAGCCAGCAATGGGTCAATCACGAGGCTAGCTTCATCACTGTTTGTTATTTTTGTCTTTATGCCACGTTCATCCCCAATTTCACTTGCTGATGCATTAATTCCAACCTGTTTTAACAAAGATTCGAGCACGACAATTAAATTGTTAATTGAAGTATGCTCCTTTTGAGGAATGTAATGTGAAATGCTTGTACTTCTGCCAAGGATTACTTCAACTTCATTGTCATCCGGGTATTTACCAAATACTTTCCTACGTGTTGGAGTAAATGACACGCGTACTAGCCCGCATTCATAATGTTCATGAGCTAGTGTTATATTTTTAAACAGCTCATTTGTAAAGTAGCCTCCTCTGTTTTCAGGAAAGATTGCCTTGCACCTTCGACTTTCGAGATGAAGCGTTAAGCTTTCCATTATTTAACTGTTGTAGTCGTTTCAAAAGTATTTCAACTTCAGATGTAGGTATTGTTACGCCTCGCCCAATAGTAGTACCGTCGGGTTCTCTAATATGAAGATGGTTGTCTGTCAACCAAACCTTATATCCACATTTTAAACTAAAGTACTTTGGCATTTGAACGTTTTGCACGCGCACAGCCTCTTGCACGTGCACAGCCAAGATTTATCTGCACAGCAATCTTTCTAAATTCTGTGCACAGCCTTTTGCACACGCACAGCCACTTGCACGTGCACAGCCAAGATTTATCTGCACAGCACTGCTCTTAAACAAACCTGCATGTGCACATCTAGATGAACATGAGCGTAATGAAATAAAATTTTTAGCAAAGCATTCATTGCATGAATATAATACAGTTGTGTGATGCTAGTTAGATGCTTCTTCATTGGACTCCGGAGGAGGAATAAAACGAGTAAGCTCTGCTTCATAAAAGCCACCAAGCAACTTTTCCAACGGCAACTCTTTGCTTGGTATATTCTTACCTCGCTTAGTTTTCTTAGCTTCAGTCCACCTATGTACAGTTTCTTTCAATTCATAAGTTGGAGGCTGTGTATCTCGCACGCTAACAATTATATACGGTGTGTCTATATAGTTGTATTCATAGCCTTTTGTGAAAAGAGCTTTCGACCGAGAAATGAGTACAATATCTCCTACTTTATATTTAGGTATCTGCTTAGGCCGCCTTAGCATCTTTTCAAAAGTATTACTCCACACCAAGTGTTCATTGCTATCATTCACATCGTTAGGGGCAAACTTTGTAGTACTATGCTTCGTATTGTTGTAGCTCTTTACCAAATAGGGCAACGCATCTATATACTCCCTACTGCCTTTATGCGTCCAATAGCGAGATAAACGAGCTAAAATCGTACGATGGAAACGCTCAATTACGCTTGCCTTCAACTCTGAGTAAACGTGCATTAACTTTACTCCAATACTTTCTAAATACTTCTTCATCATCTTTCCTACAAACTCATTACCACGATCACTGAGAACTGTCCTCGGCTTTCCAAGAGCTTTTATGATTTCCTTCATTCCCCTAGTAGCATCTTCCATTGTTTTTGTTTTCAGAGGAACTATATGAGCTTTCTTACTAAAAACATCAATAGCGGTAAGCAAATACTTAACGCCATTATTTACATTTGCGTACTTTTTTAAATCTATGAGATCTATTTGTATCTGCTCGTGTCGGAAAAACACCATAAACTTCCTTCTAGGAAATCTTTTATTTGCTGGTTTATGCAATACATAAGGGTAAAGCTTGTGAAGTTCTTCTACGACAAGCTTTTTGTCTTTAAGTTTCCTATTCCTAATAAAGGAAGACGCCCCTGAAAAAGATCCAGCGAATAAGGGATTAAAGTACTGACGCCGAATGTTAACTGCCATTCTGGCCTGACGAATTGAAACTGAGGCAGTGGGTGTCTGTAGGGTAGGGACGATGGTTGGTTTAATCGACTTCTGGCTGAGCCCCAAGGGACACGTAGAAAGTCTTTGGTACGCTGACGTTGCTCATCCGCTTTTAAAAAGGCAGTATAAATGCTGCTGCACACGAGCGACTGAACTTGCCTGCATACAAAATATTATTTGTTTAAATCATCTTTCATCTACACTATATGTTACTCTTTACCAGTCAAGTACTACTGTCTTGAGATCGTATAAATATAAAGCAATATCCGTAGAAAAGAAATTTGGAGTACGCATTACTGAATGTCCACCGTGCAAAAACACATTAGAATCAATGTCTAAAAGCTTTGATAGGTTTTTACAGTATCATATCCATAACGAGTATAGCATAGCAGTAATAGGCAGCTGCTTAATACATACAGTGTTGGCCAGAAGTCACGCATCATTGGGATATAACATTACGTGTGGCCAGAAATTACGCATCATAGGGAATTAACATTATGGGTGGCCAGAAGTCATGCATCATAGGGAAATAACATTAGTGTTTGGAAGGCGCCTGTTCCATTCAATAATCAACTCCAATGAATCTTTATTTGAGCAGGATAACACTTTTTTGTAAGTTCTTTTTATCGAATATGAGTATCATTTGTGCGATGAAGCTTTCGAAGAAAGAAAGAATGGAAGTGATAATGTTGGCCGGACGTCCAGGCTTATCCACCAGAGCCGTGGCAGCAGGATTCGTTTGGAGATATCCTGATAAGGCCATCCAACAATCAACAGTTGTTCGATTGGCTAGCAAATTCAAGAAGACAGGTTCTACAGCTGATGCCCCTCGGTCTGGGGCTTCTAAAACTGCCACAAACCCAGAGGTTGCAGTCACAGTTCAAACAAAATTCTAGCAAAGTCCAAGAAGAACACTAAGGGAAGTAGCAAGGGATTTTAACATTTCAAGATCCAGTGTTCGTCGTATCCTGAAATTACATCATTTTAAACCACATAAAATGAAAATTCTGCAGGCTCTAAAACCAGAAGATCCAGCAAAGAGAATCGCATTTTGTCGCTGGGCGCAGTCAATTTTGGACGCGAATCATCGTTAAATTCTTTACGGGGACGGTAAATGGTGACACGTATCTTGATTTGCCAATGAACGAATTGTTACCGGAACTGGACTTCAGAAAAAGGTAAAGGACTTAACTTAAGTCCTTCACCTTTTACACCAATGTTATTTCCCTATGATGCGTGACTTCTGGCCACCCGTAATGTTAATTCCCTATGATGCGTAATTTCTGGCCACACGTAATGTTATATCCCAATGATGCGTGACTTCTGGCCAACACTGTATTTTAAGAGAAGAAGCAAGGGAAAGGAGAAGAGCGGTGTGCCGTTGGGTAGATCGGGAATTGGAAAGCATGGACTTTGATAAACTACATTTATAATGCACAACATAATACCTTGCAGTGGCCCTGTAGCTAAGAAGTATGTAACTTTGAAAAGTAGACTGGATAGCTTTAAAACTTGGCCCCTTAGCTTTATCAAGGCTGAAGACTTAGCTGAAGCAGGATTCTACTACTGTGGCCCCGGGGACCGTGTGCAGTGTTTCTACTGTGGACTTGCACTGGAGCGGTGGGAACCAGAAGACTGTCCCTTTCTTGAGCATGCCCTTTTCTCTGATTACAAATCCTGTGCACATCTAACTGTAAATAAACACAGAAGCAAGAACCGAAAGCCTCTGCCGGTCGTAGAGAATGACAAAAACGTCTGTAAAGTGTGCAAATTGTTCGAGACTAGATATGTTTTGCTACCCTGCGCACATTTTTGCTGTTGCCCTATCTGTGTGACAACACAATCGTCTTGCCCGGTGTGTCGAGAGACAATTTCATCTATTCTTAAAGTGTACGCTTAACCATGAATACTAAGGACTTGCTTGTGCCCAAAGGTGGCATGAGACATCCAGAATACGACGATGTTGATATTAGAACTGATACTTTTGCAACATTAGAAACTATTTTAAACAATTATGAAGAGTATGCAAAGGAAGGGTTTTATATAAGTGAAGCAGGTTTCATGGTATGCTTTTATTGCAATTTAACATTTTTCAAAGTATGTGACATTGACAAACGGTATGATCAGCATCATAAGAAGTGTGTGTATGCAAAGTGCTACTTAATAGACACTAAGGAAATAAATGACCCGATAAACCCTTGCATAATCTGCAAAGAGAGAGAAGTGAATTTTTTATTTACACCGTGCAATCACATTCTGTCTTGTGAAAAGTGCTGTTATAAAATTAACCCCCCATTGTGCCCCACCTGCAGAAGAGTGATTAAAAGCGTTCGCCACGTTTTCATTTAAGGTATGATTTCAAAATTTCACCTTCCAATTGGGTAACCGCCTGCAATAAACCTTCAAAGGCTTTTGTACGTAGACAGGAGGCGACCAATTCCACTTACGCTTAGCTGCTACTAAACCATCTTCACTGGAATCCTCTTCAGTTTCCTCTCCTTCAACTTTCTGGTCTTTGAAACCAGTCAAGTCCTTAATAAAGGCAACGGATTTCCTATTGTAATTATGAAAAAGTATACTAACTTGAGATGAGCATATTGTACGTGCAGGATATTCACGTGCATTTGTTGCACGATGAGCATATTGGATGTGCCGGTCGTGCATTTCATGCATGCGCGGTTTTGCACGATGAACTATTTGGATGCGCTGATCGTTCAAGTGCATTAGTTGCACGATGAGCATATTGGACGTGCAGAATGTTCACATGCAGTCACAGTATGCAGATATATAATGTATAGATATATAAATATTTACCTTGTTCGGTATATGTATGAACAGAACGCTGCAAATTGTTCCCTCTCTTCCTTCTCTTCTTGCTCATAAATTTTCCTGGGTTCCGCTGGACAGAGATTTGTTATTTCCGAGTGATGTAGACGGTAAGCGTAGCTATCAATTTTATTTAATGGTATGATATCCCAACAGTCGGTGTGATTAGGATGAGGCACTTCCCGCAAATCCACATCGAATGGATCATTCAGATCCGGTCTGAATGTGTCAAAATCCTGTTGCATGCATGCAACTTCATGCCGGGGCAATGCCTTCTCCAACAAACTTTTGGTGTATTCATAATAACAAAGCACTACCGGATCCTTTTCAAGAAAAGGTTTCCACTTGAGACAAATTTTATTGAGACAGTTGATAAGCGGTGCTTCTGGCCCAGGATGGTTATAGATCCTCTCACTTTCAAAGCAGACACACTTTTGCCCAGCAATACAGTAGGCATAAGTGTCTCTGTAAAAAACAATCTTTCGCACGTGGTTTTTAGCAAAATTTATTTCAGTTAAAATAACCATTTTGTTGTATGTCTACAGACAATCCAGCCCAATACTACCCTATCCCAGCTTAAGCCGTCAAATATATAGTGCCAGTGGAGGGAGAAGAAAACCGGTTTGTACCGTTACTTTCTTCTTGCTAACGGAGAGTTCAATACATTCAGCTCAGTCAAGCAGAGACAATTGCAGGAAACAAACCTAATCAAACAAAATGACAAATCCTAAGACAGAAATCCCGGATACACCAGAATCTCCTACCGGGGACAAAACACCAATTTATGACAGGTAATTCCGTTTTACTCTTTTATTTAACAAATGCTTTAATATCAAACAAGTACAACTTATATATTATAGCTATATTCCTTATATTTCTCTTTAGGTATGCCTATTTAGGCGATCAACTGTACCCAAATACCCAACCTACCGGAATGGAAGGATGGGAAGCGCTTGCCTTCCATCATGACCTGTACGTGATTGTAAATGTAATTGCAATGTAATTTGTAGTATGACTAGCAAAACATATAATATTCTTATGTTTTGCAGGTTATCAAGAATGCGAGGTAAATGCGAAGAGAAATGCTGCCATTCACATAATTCCAACAGCTCACCGACCAGCTCAGCGAGCCGCTCTCCAACCTTCAGTCCCGCTTCAGAAGAAGATAATAAGGAGAATATGGTAAGTATTATAATGGATAGTTCTATTATGTAACAGTTGCATCCTAATACCTATATTGTCAACTATATATGCATTGCAGCCTTTACCGCCCGCAGCAATGGAAAGCCTGTTTGAGTCCCCTCGTCCTGGCCCTTCATCACGAATTCCGCTTCGTGAGAGGAATATCCTGAAAGCTCGAAAGCGTCTCCATTTCATTGCAGAAGAAAACGACCAAGATTCTTCGCCGTGCAAAAAGACATTTCACTAACTGATGTCATCCTGAAGAACTTCTATGTCCTTGATTTCCATGTTTTCCATGTTTTAGCGTACTTTCAGTGAATTTCAATGTGTTTTTGAACGAAATTAGCTCTTGGATGTGCAAAATATGCAACTTTTTGTATGACTTTTTCAGTTTTACTTAGTTTGTTTGTTAGTTTTCATAAGATATTTGCTAGTTTTCATAAGATATTTGTTATTTTTCAGAAGATATTTGCTAGTTTCATTAGATATTTGTTTGTATTCATAAGATATTTGTTTGATTTCCTTTCATTTTGTCAGTTTTCATAAGATATTTGCTAGTTTTCATTAGATATTTGTTAGTTTTCCTGCTAGTTTGTACCACATTTTACCCTCTATAGGTTTGCTTCTACAAGTTTTTGTATATATTCTGCTGACAATAGCTTTACTTACTGTGTATGTACGTATAGTTACTATAGTAGAATGTATCCCTTTCATTCTTTATACTTAAATAAAGCATTGTCTTTATAGTTTGAAATGCATTTGGTTTCCTAAATAAATCTTTCCTGTAAACACACTGCCTTGTTCATTGCTTTATTTAAACCCACAACAAAGAACCGGTTTGGAAACTAGGTCAAGTCAGCGTAGGTACGAGTAGTACAGAACATACATTGTGCATTTAGATTAGAGTTTTGAGGAACAGAGCATGCAATTAGAAAAGGGGAGTTGACAGGTGGAATGTCCACAGCATGCGAGCAGCCTACGCTCTTTGCTGTGCATCAGAGGCTGCTGCTTAATTTGGTTTAGGCAAGGCAACTAGTATACGAAAGCAAAAGGATGAGATATACATATGAGTAAAATATTCTAGTAATGAAGTGGGAGTTAGGACGATGAGTGAAGCAAGTTTCAAGTTCGAGTAGTGAGATGGGAGTTGGGAGGTTAAGCAAAGCTGCATTATGATTGGCTGTTATTCAGTACATTTTATAAAACGGTTACTTGGGGTGTTCTGAGACTAAAAGTGCAGTAGGTGACAGTTGGCCTGCATTTATCTCACCATAGCATGACGTTTATGCATGTGTCTATGCATTATGAATATTCACATTTGCACAATTCGGTGCATTTGTTGCACGATGAGCACATTGGATGTGCCGGTCATGCAAGATCATTTTTAATGAATTCCCATTTGCACAATTACGTGCATTTGTTGCACGATGAGCACATTGGATGTGCCGGTCATGCAAGATCATTTTTAATGAATTCCCATTTGCACAATTACGTGCGGACTGTTCAGATGCATTACGCATATTTTTACATCGCCAATGCCATGTTTGTTTGGAAAATGCAAGTTGTATAGGAAAACAAAGAGTGTTGGATATACATATGAGTAAAATATTCTAAAGCATATGAGTAGTGAAATGAGAGTTGGGAGGATGAGTAATGAAGAATCGTAGAGGTAGTAGCAAAGTGGGTGTTGGGAGGTTAGGCAAAGCTGCATTATGATTGGGTGTCATTCACTGCACTTTTATACGATGCTAACTGGGGTGTTCTGAAACTGAAAGGAGTTGGGAGGGTGAGTTAAGCAAAGTAGTGAAAAAGATTCTGATTGGTAGATTATCAGTTCAAAGCAATAGAATGTGATTTGGGGTACTCTGGAACTGAAAATACAAAAGCAGTTGGGAGGTAAAGTAAAATATTACAAAGAATGTTGTTTATTGTCTGTACTACGCACCCAAATAAACACTCTAGTGCGTATACCTAGCTACATATCATAACTATATATGTATATAGTTTTGTACAGCATTATAGTTTTGAAGCTTTCTATATTATGCATTCACAATACTTTGCAATATTTAGTTTCATTTGACAAATAAAATTGACATCTAACGTTACTATTGCATCAGCTTTAACATTCTTAACGTTTACATTTGTCGCTGCTTCAGTTGGCCGTTAAGCAATTGAAAGGCGAAGGGGAGAGATTGGAATGTGGTATGGAGAAGCGAAACTAGGTCAAGACCTTGAAGGGAAGGAGGATAGCCTAGAGCAGTGTGAGACGAACGAAAAGATTAGAGTGCTGAGCAACTGTGCCTGCAGGTAGGGAAAGGGAGTTGGCAGGTGGAACGTCCACTGCATGTGAGCAGCCTACGCTCCTTGCTGTGCACACCGCTATGAAGAAAGGATGTTGAGTGAGTAGTAAGGTAGAGAAGGGGAGTTAGCAGGTGGAATGTGCATAGCCTACGCTCCTTGCTGTGCATAAGCAGATGCTGCTTCATTTATTATTGAGTTGTAGAGGTAATAGGAAGCAAAGAGTGTACGATATACATATGAGTAAAATATTCTAAAGTATGAGTAGGAAAGTGGGTGTTGGAAGGTTGAGTAAGGCTGGATTGTGATTGGCTGTTAATCAGCTCAGTTTTGAGGATTATTAGCTGGGGTAAACTGAAACTACTTCAACAGTCGCTGCACTTGCATTACCATTGCACGATGCTGTGCAAGGCTGTGCAAGGGTTTTCAGTCGTACGGCAGTAGCAGTTCAATAAAGGAACACAACCGACTTACAATTCACATACAATTAGGGAAAGATTTGCTAAGAGAGGAATACTTAGCTAGGACAATTGCAAAATAATTGCAAATTATAACAATACTGGCTTAGGTAGTATAAGCGAAGTGGGCACATAGTGGGAATTAGAGGTTAAGCCATGACGCCTAGGATAATAGTAAAGAGAGTGGGTATTGGGAGTAGAAGAATAGAACACACTGTAAAAGAGTATAGAGTGTGGAAAGAGTAAGCAACCAATCGCAGCACAGTAGGAGGAGAGAGTGAGCCGGTAAACAAGGAAACAGGTTTAGGATTGGGTATACATAGCCCGCTCAACCAGCATTCCTCTCAGTCGTCTGCCGGAGCTCGAAGAGGAAACATCTCCACGCTGCTCTCTCTCTCTGCCTGGTCCCTTCGGGGGTCGGCTTAGGGGGTCAGCTACATGATGAATGATGATGATGCTATATGATGATGCTTTTTCTTAGGGGGTCGGCTTTCTTGCTTAGGGGGTTTGCTTGCTTAGGGGGTCGGCTTGCTTGCTTAGGGGGTTTGCTTGCTTGCTTAGGGGTCGGCCGGGGTGGGGAGGGCTGGGGTTACCCCCCACCCCCCATAAAAAATTGGCAAATTTGCAAAGTGGGAGGAAAGAGGTGCGGAAGTCGCCAAACCGCTATGTACCCGTCTACTAATAAGTTTGCACACTTCTCTGATAATTCAATGTTATAATATAGGAGTGAACTGGATTGAGTTGACTTGACTGAAGACCAGAAGAGTATGAGTAACTTGGTAGCTTGCAAAAGTCTGCAAACTCTCTTAAACTCTTTTTCACAGGAAAAGGAAACCAATATACAAATGCATGGACACAAATGGGAGGAACTTGGTGTCCTGGAAATGTTGAAGCCAATGTTCTAGAAAGTCTTGAGTAATTGTTTGCAAAACATTTTCTATAAACAATATTTTTGTAACTTTAAAATCAGTGTTCACAACTGTTCTGGGTCCAATAAAACCATTTTGGGTAGTATTTTCATAGTATTTTCATTTTGAGAACATGAAAAATGCCTATAAAAATAAGTTGATTCAAAATCTGAAAGCCACAATTACAAATCGACATGAATATTATCAAAACATAATTCCATTAATGTTATTACTCTGCCTAACTTGAGATATTATTTGATATTTTTCCAGTTAGCGTAAATTAATTTGGTAAATAATTATTTTTTACTCTTACTTATTTACTTTTATGTCTGCAATAAATTCTTCTAATTGTAAATTTTATATTTATGATTAAAAAGAAAATATTACTATGAAGATTAAGTGCTTGCCCAATTCTCGGCAACCATTTTTTGGGGATAATATTCGAAACCATTAGGTTTACTATTTCCTGCTTTGCTATTGAATATTTCTTTCATATGTATACGTATGTATAAAGAAAACAGAACATTTAATACAACATATTCTCTTGTCATGTCCCCATATTGTGACTCGTTTAACGTATTAATATAATAGCATTTTTGCAGAGTTATAGAACGGACAAATATTTTTGTTTTTGCCAATGTGTTGCGCAACCAGTTAAGTCAAAAGACTGGAAAATATACTAATGTGTACCATCATGCCTAGACAATACTTCTACTGATGCCCTCAATAAATTATTTGAGTGTACTTTTCGTCTCACAGCAATCACATTAAGTGGAAACGTTGATTTTGGTGCAATGTGGAAAGCAAATCAATAAATGAATGTTCTTGTTGGTTTATTGCTTTCCTTTATACATCTGTATGAAAAGGAAAACACAATGTTCATTAGCTGCAGGGTTTTTACAAGTGGGATTACATACGATTCCATGAAAGACAAAAATCTGATTACCTAAACGAAGATGCCATAGTAAAGAAACAGAAAATGACATGCTAGCACTTATTAGGACTGCAGAATGGTTATTCAACAGTTATTCATGAAAATAAGTTAACTTGTATTGCGTGACTCATTTATGCTTGACGGTTCGTTGCTTTATGCATTTAAGACAGCATTCATTTGTTTAGGGAAAATGTAGATTATTTTAATCCATGAAATTTTTAGGCATTGTGGATTTTATTTTAGCGGTTCGTTTATTTAGAGTAAATGTATATTATCTGTAAGTCTTTCTGAATAAGGTGAAAGATATTTTCCCCATTTTCTACATTTGAAATCGTTTTCGTCTTTTCGAGTAATTTTATAATAACTATCTCAAAATTACGAACAGTCGGGTTGAGCACAAAATTTATTTCTTGTATTCAAAAACTATACTCTAATGCTACCGCAAAGGTAAGAACAAATTTAGGGTTTTCCGAAAACATTAAGATCAGCAAAGGAATTTTACAAGGCGAAACTCTTAGCCCTAAACTATTCACAATTTTCTTAGAAGACATTATTACTGTAATGAAAAATTCCGGCATACCTGGGTTACGTTTATGCGCTTTAGATTTACACATGCTTCTTTACGCAGATGATATCGTGTTACTAGCCACAAACGCAATTTATTTACAAGACAAAATCAATATTTTGCAAAAATTTTTTCATGAAAATAATTTAAAGGTAAATCTCCAGAAAACTAAAATTGTTATATTTAGAAAAAGAGGTTTTATTAGATCACCGCCAAAATTCTTTTGGGGCGAAGAAGAAATAGAAATAGTTAGCAAATACGAATATCTTGGGGTACCCTTTTATGACACCTTGACTAACACTGATGTAAGTAAACATTTTTTCAACAAGGGGAAAAGAGCTATCCAATCAATATTTGAAATATTTTATAAAAGTAAACTTAGAACTTTTGACTCGCATAACAAACTTTTTGAGGCAATGGTACAATCGGTAGTTGGTTACTGCTCTCATACTTGGGGTATCAGATTTACAGAGATGTTTGACATTTTTCAGGCCAATTTTTATCGAAGATTATTCCAACTACCTAACATGACCCCTCGATGGTTTTTGAGACTTGAAACAAATGTTTTGCCATACGAATTCAAACTGATAAAACAAACATTAAATTTTTTGCTTAAAATTTTAAGTAAACCAAGAAATAGTCTTTTAAGGGAGTCCTTCGAAGCGCTAAAATCCGATTTTCAAAACGGACACGTTAAATATAATTGGTACACACAATTAATGAACATAATTTCAAAATGGGAGCTTTCTGGCATTATTGATGATAATTTTGCTTCGTTAACCACGAAGGAAAAAGTAATTACAATAAAACAGGCTCTTGGTAAGGTTAAAAATACAATGATAGAAAATGATATAACTAGCATGCAAACTAGCAATACTTTAAAACATTACAAGTACATACATAATAAAATCCAAAGAGAAAACTACTTAGACAAAGACATTAGCTGGACAACAGTCGTACTTATAATACAACTTAGACTTAATGTAAACTACTTTACTTTAGCAGGCAAAAGTGTAAAACTTTCCGGACACACGGAAATATACAGTAAAACTCCGTCTGAAGACCACAACTGTACTCTGTGCAACTATAAAGATATAGAGGATGCTTACCATTTAATCTTTGTATGTCCACACTATCTAGCTCAGAGAAAGATGTTACTTAATAACTTTAATACAGAAATTATTAGTAGAAAAGACATTGTGTCCTACCTAGCATTAATTAATGACCGCACCTACAGAATATTACTAAATTTTTGGATTAGTGTTTTGAAAACCAGAAAACATCTACTTGAATTAGCATATAGCAATTAATTATTATTACTGTAGTTTCTTTAAGTCTTCTTTAAAGTTAATCTTAATTTAAAAATTATGTACCTTAATTATAATGCACACATAGCTTTTAATATATAATGCGAATCTAGCAATAATTTTAATAAAAATTGTAAATGAATAATACACCTTATAAAACAACTGTATTGTAAAGCCCATTGGTCAAATCAATTATACAGTGAAATAAATTCTATTCTATTCTATTCTATAATAACTATCTGAGTGGAATATAAAATGGAAATCACATTCATAATCTAATCGTCTAATCTGCCAGACAATTCTCGCAGTTTATCAAAAGTTATCCTGCACGTTAAAAGAGTAACTCTCCAATGAATGGAATATCCAGGTAATTCACAATTAAATTGAACTTTTGACATTTTGTCTATTTTGACAAAATTGTCATCAATTGCTCAGAGAATTGTGGAAGAATTCCATATATAGCCCATTCGTTTTACATGAGTTAATATTAGCTAAGCTAATTCTGTTGCAAGCATTGCTTCATTATTTCCCACTTTCCAACCCAATAGTTTCGACACCTGGGAAAGTTGGGAAATTCGGGAAAATTGCTAAAATGTGAGAATTATATCCAAGCGGTGGGAAAGTTAATATTGTACGTTTGGAAAATAAAATATTCCAGTATTTAAGCGATGATTTAAGACTATTCAGTGTTATAAGAGAAGCAACTAAAAATATCCATTGCCTAATAAAATAATGCACTTTCCATTATAACAATAAATAACAACAATGCTCTAACAATGCTTAATTACACAAATTAATTTTTATTACCCAAGAAAGCTAAGAGTTTTTATTATGACATTTTAATTAAACCTATAAAAGAACATTGTACTTAAACTGACGAAAACTGAAAAGCGACTACTAAATATCCATCTGTAGGTTTGGATTTCAGATAAGGTAACATCTATAAAGCAAAGTGGCTTCTGAATTAATAATTAATTAATTAAGTACTCATCAAATTCATTAATTACTGAGGAAAATTTCAATTATTCAATTCATTTACATAATATTCGGATATCAAGGCAACAGTTTTTTACGGGAAAACTAAATCTGTATCAACGATTTCCTGATCACAAAGTCAATTTACAAACCGTCTTTTACAAATTGCTAAAGTATACTATTTTGTAATAAGGGATATTCGTAATAGCAACCATTGGTATTGAAGTCAACCAGCAGTCCGCTAAGTCATCCAAATGCGCAAATGAAGGCAGCCAACATTTCACATACCGTCAACCACACGTATGCTGATGCTGCGTCAACCAAATTTTTCTAACTCAGTCAGCTGCCTTTGATGTACACTTTCCAGCGTCAACCAAACGTAGAAAAAAATGGTTGACATTACGAATAAGCCTTATTATGACTTAAATTACTTTTTGAATTACTTAACTACTTATTTCTATTATTAGTATTCTTTGTGGTATTACGATCCCCGACATATGAACTTAACAACTTTCTACAGTTAATTCTAGGACAAAGATTATTGCTAGGATTGACAAGAATTGTATATAAAATGGCATTTCACCGAATTTGTATCACAAATAATAATTAATAATGTATTTACCAGCTCAAATTAGTGTAATGTTAAGCAAAGTAATCATAATTTGCTACTGTGGAGTAATTATAATTTAGGTTTCATTATTATTCAATAGATAAAGTGGTGAGGTAACCATTTTTTCTTAAGTGAATGAAATTTTCAAAACTTTACTTTCTAAAATTAACTCTAGGACAGAGAATTGCAAGGGCTGACAAGAATTGACAATAGATCAGCATTTAATTAAAAATATCTACTTAACAGAAAACTACAAAATCCTATTTCTTTAGTTTCAACATTCGAATGATTCATAGAGACGGTATTTGCACTTTGATAATTAATTAGTCAAAAAATATATTTATTTATACTATTATTATATTATTTATATGCTGGCAAATAATTAGATTACCATATATGGCAATAAATCCTTGTGCACATTAAGACTACTCAGTTTTTGAAATTTATCCCGGTCGATTGCTTCACCTAACTCAGTAGTATTCTTATTGGTAAATAAAAAGCATCTTTTTATTTCATCACCATATGAATATCCACAAGCAAGTTGCTCAATAAGACTACTTCTCCAATGATTTATTATAAACATTTGGTCTTCCTGGCGTTCTAAATAAAAATCGAACAGTATTACAAGTTTGGCCGTTGTAAAATGACGAACGGTACGTTCCATGGATGACAACCGGTATTTGTACAAAACAAGAGTCTCCAATTGCCAAGGAACATCAGCGGTTGGAATGACATTGCGCAATTTAACGTTTTTAATGGAGTTCGGTAATATAATTCGGTTGAAATCCATTTGGTGCATATCTGAGTAAGAACTGAATTGAAAGTCAACCAACGAACTGCAACTTGTGAAGTCCAAAATTCGAAAACCAGTTGTGGAAATTTTGATTCCCAAAGATTTTAATTTAAGATACGCGAATATCATTGGTTGGGGAAGAGTAAAACTGGAGTCATAAGAAGAAATAGAAAACAAAAGATGTTCAAGTGTTTTCGGAAGAGATTCAAGATCAACGGTAATTGCAAATCTGTTGCCAATACCAGGAAATGCTTTGATTTCCATTCTGTCTCCAATGCAAATACAACCCTGCTTGAAATCAACAAAGTTTGTCTTCCACTGACTATTGTCGAGACCTATTAGTTCTACATCGTCTAAACTAAGATGTGACAACTCCTTCGTATCGCTTCCAACATCTAATTTCCAAAAATCACTTCCTAAGGTTAGACTTTTAATTTTGGAAAAGTCAATAAAGTCATTGATTAATATCTTCTGTCTATTTCGAAAATCTGCCGATTTAAGTAGTTTTCCTTCATGGAACACACTGGAAACCCTTAAATCTAGTTCTCTGGGGACAATCTTTCCATCTAAAACAATTTCACACATGAAGAGTTGTAAATTTTGAATGTTAGTTAACATTTTAAGGGACACCTTGAATTTCTGATGTGGAGAAAAACCAATGTTCAACGTGGTTAACTTTGGAGTAATATAGCGATTTAGGTCAAAACACTCTTCCGTAGGCTCACAGAACAGGAAATAAACACTTGTCAATGTCAAAGATCCTCGCTCTTTCCAAAAGTATTCCATTGTACGTCGGTTAATAAATCCTTCAAATTTCATTGCATTTGTAGGCAATCCAGCAGATGATGGAAATGTACTTTCAAAAGTGTCTATTAGCTTTTGGTTTTCCTCAACTATTTCTTCTTCGTTACCACTGACTTTAATCCTGGACAACTTCCAAAAGACATTTTTAGTGACTTCCTTCCACTGATGACACACAAGACGAACGTTCTTCAAATCTTTGTAACCCAAATGTCGAATAATGCTGTCCAAAATCTAAAATTAAAAATAGAGGTCCATGTTTAATAAAGTCAGTATTGAGTTGAATAGGTTCTTCCTTATATCCAAAGTAAATGTTTATATTTTGTTTAATTTGTATAAGGAAATATTCAAAATCCCATACCACAACGTTGTTTAAAGGGTGATTTTCAGTGATAGGTCGAGACCTCCTTTCCGAAACCTCGTTGTTTGTGGAAACTGGATCCTTCACATTTCGTGATTGGTTTTCTTCCATTTCTGCCAAATCTGTAAATGTTAATGAAATAAATAATGAAAACAACATAATTTAATTTTCAATCCAAACAGCTGAGCCAGTTTTAAATCCTTTTTAAGGTTTTTTGAAAATTTGACTTTGTTCACCTAATTAAATAGACTAAATTATTTTTTATGCAACAAAAAAACTGACCTGTATTTACTTATTCGGTGCACGAAAACTGAAAAGTGGAAGACTGCTGGAAATTGTGTGGAGTCCAGTGTGGAGTGGATTTGCTAAGCTCACGAGTCTCATTCAGGAACAGTCAAAGTTTGCGCGCCAAATATCAGTCCTTGCAACACTTCCCAAATAACATTCTCACTTATGAGACTGATTGATGATTTCTACTCCTTGGTAATTAATCAATGAATATTTATGAATAATGAATAATTTGAAATATTACTAAGTGCTATGTAGCGAGCTTCTATCGGGCCATTATCGAGTGATTCGTCGAACGGGTATTTCAATTGTGGATAATATTCAAAAACAAAATTTACTATTTTCTGCTTTGCTTTTCAATATTTGTTCTATGTTTAGTACGTGCATAAAGAAGAAAAGGCATTTAATATAACATATTGTCTTTTCACATTCACATTCAGTCTTTTCACAGGTTCCCGCGCCCTCGTGGCGTGAGGTGCAACTTTCTATTCTGCTCTGCACTTTTTGCCAAAATATTATTAAAATCAAATTATTTCTACAGTGCAAATTGGTTTTCCTGTCTCGATTTCTTTTAATCTGAACGAGTTTAATTTACACTCTCGAATTCTGCTTGTTACTTCTCTGAATTCAACTTTTTGAGGCCAATATTCGTTATTGCGGCTTCATCTTTCATATTCAACATTGCTCCCATGCCGTCGCTATAACTTTAACATTGCATTACTCAACTCTCAATAATCAATACACGTTACACTCAGTTATCTGTCAAGTTTTATCTTTTAAGTTTTATCTTTCAAGTTGAAAATCTTTTTTGTCACAAATCTTAACTTTGATACATCGACCAATGACTACAGTGACCTTTTAGTCATAAATTTAAGCTTTGATACATCGAACAGTGACTGCAGTTTTTTGACAAAAAATAAACAACTATCAGAAGTGTCGAACAGTGAGTTTTGTCTCCTCCACTAAAAACTAAGAACAGTGACAACTTCTTCCCTGTTTTCAACCATCACCTGGAAATTAATAGCCTAGCTGGAGGATCTTCCGATTTTTCATAAAGGCGTGGCCGAATTGAAGTCGATTGTTACTCTTCCTCTAACTACTACCGTTGGACTATTTCTGAGGTCAAAAACTACTACTTCCCCATGATGGAGCGCTTCTGGACCCGGTCATTAAGCTGGCTCTTCGAATTAAAAATTGAATATATCTGGATAGAGTGCTCCTGTATAAACATAGCACTCTATAAACTGTAATACCCATTTTGATTTCATATTATCTTTACTTCAATTTATGATGATGACATGTGTGGAAGACCTCATGCGTGATGCTAATACGCTTATATTTTTTGACAAAAAATTAACTCAATAAACCGTGTAGTGGATGCCTTCTGCTGTCGTATCGTGGTCCTTGATGTTTGAATTGAATCTAATACTATATCATCTTCACAGGTATGCCGAATTCCAAGTTTAAGATTTGTGCTGATCCCGACTGCTCAGCCGGAAAGAAAATACGTGCTAAACAGAACATCTTATGCTGTATATTGTGCAAGAGTACCTTCCATCGAATTTGTCAACTTAAAGTCACCTCATCTGACTTCAAATCAATCAAAGCAACATGGAAATGCAATTACTGTAAATTACAAGAACCTTCTTCTCAAATTTCCACACTAAATACAATTTCAAGTACTGTAAATCCTGGTATTTCTCACTCTCTATTATTAGGCTATGAAAATAGTATAACTCCTCAAACTAATCAAACTGACAATATAAATCACTGTGTTAATTGTAATAACCTATTAGGAGTTAATTTACGCTGTGATGACTGCTTTGGCTCTGCCTTTACATTCGATACAGCTGAGCTCTCACATATTTCTAAAAATACTTTCAATGCCCTCATTTCTAATCCAAACTTTGTATTTGATAATACTGATTTTAGTCTCCCTTTACCTATTATTGTCAAAGGATTCAAAATTGCTCACTTAAATATAAATTCAATTAGAAACAAGTTCATAGGTGTAAATCTTTTCCTTGTTGACCATAAGTTTGACTTTTTTGCTATTACAGAATCTAAATTACAAATTACTGATCTGGATAAATCCTATTATGTCGATACTTACCAAATGTTACGAATTGATAGGTTAAGAAACGATGGTGGTGGTGGAACTATATTGTATGTCAAAAATGCAGTAAATTTTCACATTATCGACCATAATATTGAATTCCCTTCCGATGTGGAAGTCACAATTGTTCAATTAAGGCCAAATTTTAAAAAAGCTGTCACATTAATTATAATTTACAACCCTCCAGATGTGTCCAAATCAAAATTTTGTAACTCTCTTTCTAATTTATTAGCTCTTCCTTTTATACAAGAGGATACTTATATTTTAGGTGATTTTAATATAAATCTATTGAATTTGAATTCTGATGCAAATAATTTACTAAATGTCACCTCTAAATATAGCTATAAGCAACTTATAAATCAACCTACAAGAGTAACACACAAAACTAAAACCTTAATTGATCATTTATATGCAAACAATGTTTCACAAGTAATACAGTCTGGTGTTTTCTCTTTAACTGATTCTGACCACCGATGTATATTTGCTGTTTTAGGTAAAATTAAGGTTAAATCAACCTCATCACCCATGGTGTATAGAAATTACAGAAATCTTGATTGGCCTGCTTTAAATAATGAAATTTCTAAAATAAATTGGAATAATCTCTGTAATTTGAGTATAAATGAACAAGTTTTGTACTTCCAAAATGAAATTTTAACTAAACTAAATCTTGTTTCCCCGTTAAAAAAAGGCACATGTAAAGCTTTGCTTTCACCATGGCTAAGTGAAAGCAATGCTCCTGGCCTCCGTGCTCTGATCTACTTAAAACATCGCTTAAAAAACAAACTAGATAGAAAATACTCTTTAGAGCGTTATAATGAATATCGCAAAATTAAATACGATGTTATCTCTAAAACTAATCTAGCTAAAAAGAACTACTATATCTATGAATTGAGTATAAATAATGATAACACAAATCTTTGGAACAAATTAAATGAATTGTTCGGTAATAAGAGAAAACCCATGAAATGTATAAACCAACTGATAGTTCAAAATACTATTACTACTGATTCTGATGAAATTTGTGAAGCACTAGCAGCTGCCTTTGTTGTACCTAGAGATTTATCAGATACAAATGAAAATACGTTATCATCACTAGATAAATTACTTCTATTTTTTGACAAAAAATCTACCTCTATTAATGTAGCTACTGACGATAGTGATTGCACTAAGTACCCTCTTACGAATTCTGATAACAGTATCTCTCAATTGACTCAATCTATGTTCACTAACATTAAGACTTATATTGATAATGATGATGTAACCAAAGCTGCTACTAAACTAAATTACAAGGTTGCAAATGCTGACATTGAACTTCCTGGGAAAGTAGTTCAAAACTGTTTGGACAGTATTATACCTCCGCTAACCACTATTTTTAATAACATCTTGTCTTCAGGATGTTTTCCTGATGCATGGAAACAAAGCATTATTCACCCGCTTTACAAAAATAGTGGTAGTAGAAATGATCCATTGTCCTATAGACCAATTTCTAACCTTCCTCTACTAAGCAAATGGTTTGAAATTATCATTAAGGATAATCTCATGCAATATTTAGAAACTAATAACCTTATAAGTGACAGTCAACACGGTTTTCGGAAAAATCGATCCTGTGTTACTGCTCTTACTGTATTCACTCAGTACTTGTATAAACATTTGGATATGCGTAAGCACAAGGCTGCAGCCATTTTTTATGACCTAAAAAAAGCCTTTGATTTTGTCTGCCCTCTACGCCTTATCGAAATACTTAAATTTAAGTACAAACTTGACAATTTATACCTAAAACTTTTTTACAATTATTTTCTAAACCGAAAACTAGCTATCAAACTTGGTAACTTTACTTCTAAGGTTTTTGATTACGGTAGAGGCGTTATTCAAGGCTCTGTACTAGGACCTGTGCTATTTAATATGTTCATTAATACCCTTACGAATGACCTTGATAATTTAAATATTAAATATATTCTATTTGCAGATGATCTAGTTATCTTTACGGCTCACGAATCATTAACTATAATGTCTAATCTACTGCAATCGACGAATGATGTCATTGAATTATGGTGTACTAATAATGGTATGCAAATTAACAATTGTAAAACTAAGTTAATGGTTTTTACCAAGGTAATGTCAAAACTTACTGATTTGGATATTACTATACTCTGTAATGGTCACCCAATTGAAAGGGTTACACAATTTAAATACCTTGGTGTCTTTATTGATCAATATCTAAATTTCAATGTGCACTTTCAAAAATTAGAAAGCAAATTCTCATCTGCAATCGGTGCCGTTCATAAAGTTAAAAGACTTGTCCCGTTTAATGTTTTTATTTTACTGATAAATTCTTATGTCCTACCCATTTCGGACTACGCCATTTCAGTCTGGGGACCTACAAAAATTGATAAATTACACATATTACAATCTAAAATAAACAATTTATTATGTATGTACCATTACCCTAAATTAAGGAAATACTATTCTAAAAATTTCTGGTTCAAATCCACAAAGGATGGAAATATCCATATGTCAAAAAAACTATGTACTGCTGACCACTCACATGTAGACTATTGGTACTTTATTGAAAAAGGTAATTTGTTAACCATTTCTGAAAGGTTACTCTTCCTTACACTTACCTGTCTCTATAAATGGATTATATCTGATAAAACTGTTAATGAACTCTGTACCTACATAAAACCTAGCTCCAATTCAAACCTAAGTCTCCCAAGCAGATCCACAAGACAAGACAATAATATTCCGGTTATAGTGCACAGTACGGCTCTGTTTGCCAAGAGCCCACTATGCTATGCTATTAACTCTTGGAACAATCTTCCCCCAATCCTAAAACTTAAAATTAATTCACCCAAAACGTTTGCACTTATGCTAAATAAGCATATCCTAGCACAACGTTAATTCTCTGATAATTATTTAATAACTTTCATTTACTAAATATAATAATGGGTTGCCCCATTTAAAAGCTTATCCATGTATATATTTAATCTTGACTTTCGATTGATCTCTGGTTACGACTCGGCCTGTCTTTGGAGTAAGGTTGCTATAAATGGTAGTCGCCTTCGGTGCGTAATAATGTAAAAACATGCTATTTACTTGTTATGATCTTTATGCACTTAAATAAACCAAATTCAATTCAATTCAATTCAATTCGTATATTGTGATTCGCTTTGTTCATTTATATAATAAGTTTTTGCAGAGTTCTAGAACGGTCAAATGTTTTGCCAATGTGTTGCGCATTCCTCCTCGTGTTGCACTCCTCGATTCTACTTTGTCAAACTGAAGTTTAGACAAGGACCTCTGCATTGCAATTTTCTTCCCAACTGCATCTATCCGTTTCTTTGTTTGGATTGTGTGGGTGTGTTGTCTGATTTGAATTGATTTTGGAATAATGAACACTTAAAAAATTAATTAGTTGTGATACTAATATCATTTTTTTTACTCACGTAGTTTCTGATCTGATTTGACTTTATCCAATTCAATTTAAATATTTAGTGGCTATTGGCTAGTGTCTATTGTTTTATTTGTATTGCCTCCTGACTCATTTATGTCTAAGGGTTATTGTTTTATGCACTTAAGTCAGGTAAATAAAATATCGTTCTCTACATAAATTACATCTCTTAGACTATAGGAGAGTAATGTCCAAAGTTAATTGACAAAATTCTAATTTATTTCAGAATATTTGATTTAACATGTATGATTAAACATTTACAGTCTAAAATTCAATCTGCTCAGTTTATTAGCTTAAATTAGTAATAGCTTAATAGTACTCATTCATTTCATAATGTTTAAGATGTTTTTATATAACTGTATCGAATTTCGAATTGATATGGATAATAATATATTGTAAAGTGAACAAGTTTGTGCAACGATAGAGAAGAGATACTTTCAATTTCGAAACTTAATTTGGGACAGGCGGTAAAATTGCAATATTTGTTTCTGGAGAACCTTTACATTGTAAGCCATATCCAGCCATGCCCACAATTGTGGGGTAAACATATTCGGATATTAAAGGCAACAGCTTCAGTTCGGAAAACCAAATTACATTGTCAACTATGACAAAAATTACTTTTTGACTTACTTAACTGCTTACTTTATTATTACATTATTATTATTCTATTACGATTCCGGATATCTCTAAATAAATTATATCTACAAATATTTCTACGAGAGACTATTGCTATAGGATAGTATTTATGTATAAAATGGCAGTTGAAATTGTACACACAATTTCCCAGCAGTTGAAACTGTACCACAATATAAATGGCTGCCATTTAATCCACCCCCATAAATACTGAAATTCCCACAAATGAAAATCCTTAAAATGCCACAATTATATGAATCTGCCCCGTTTATATGATTTTGCCATATAAAGCCTGACTCAACCCTATAAAACTTGAACAGCCCATGTTGTAAATTGAAACTCCCACATATCTAATGAATTTTCCCAATATTTTCATATAGAAAAAGTCACCACAAATTTAGTTGAAATTACCACAAGAAATGTGCCACATCATTAGTCAACAATGCACGTTTAATACTTGTAGAGTTAAAATTACATGTTTTCTTAAATGACATTTAAGAAGTAATATATTATTGAATTGAAACAAAAAATAAAATAATATAACAGTTGCAATATTTTAGATAGATAATTAAATCATAAATGTAAAATCTTTTGCATTAACACCTACTCCAAGTTTAAAGTCATGGACCTCTGCCTATCAATTTGTTAAGGAAGATAGAACTGTATTACTGAAAACATCGGGGGCTATGACGGGTCGATCTAAAAGGCACCCCCAAAATGGATTTTGCACCCCTAAAATAAAAGGCACCCCCATTAAGGCAACCACATTTACGCGCATTTTTCTAACCTAACCTAATAAAAATATACAAACCTCAATGTAGATACATTTTTTATAGTGTTCAATTAAAAATAAGGTCAAATTAATGGGGGGTGCCTTTTATTTGGGGGGTGCCGTTTAGTACTACCGGGGCTATGACTTCATACTATGTGGCTGCCGCAGGTAATACCAATAAATTACAGTTACTGATAAGATGTTAAATACATACTTAAATCAGCGTAAGAAATGCAGATGGGTCACATTTGACAAATATGTTGAATGTGTACCTTCGATACATTGTATTATTATTACTAAAAACGACTGGAAACATGCAACGTGTACATGTCCCTCTTTTCAAAAAGACTTTATATGTAAACATAGTTTAGGCATAGCTATATGGCTTAAATTGTGTACAGATACTATACCTTTGGAGGACAAGGTAATTCCACTTGGTCAAAAACGGAAAAGTGGTAGGTCTGGGAAGGCTAAGGCTGCGTTAGTGAAGTAAGCATCACTATTGTAAATATTGCAAATGTTGTATTATTTTATTTTTTGTTTCAATTCAATAATATATTACTTCTTAAATGTCATTTAAGAAAACATGTAATTTTAACTCTACAAGTATTAAACGTGCATTGTTGACTAATGATGTGGCACATTTCTTGTGGTAATTTCAACTAAATTTGTGGTGACTTTTTCTATATGAAAATATTGGGAAAATTCATTAGATATGTGGGAGTTTCAATTTACAACATGGGCTGTTCAAGTTTTATAGGGTTGAGTCAGGCTTTATATGGCAAAATCATATAAACGGGGCAGATTCATATAATTGTGGCATTTTAAGGATTTTCATTTGTGGGAATTTCAGTATTTATGTGGTGCATTTAAATATTCCCCAATATAAATGAGTAACTGGGCCATTCTTTATTGGGTAATATTTATGTATTCATTCATTATTGTTGTATTGGCCTCCTGGAAAATATTTATATTAATGCAAGGTGATTTAAGTCCTTATGCAGTTCAAGACTACTCAGACTTTCAAATCTATCGTGATCGATTGCCATTCCTTTCCCATTGCTACTCTTATCGAAGAATAAAAAGAATCTTCCTATTTTATTAACACCTTTACGAAATTCAGAATTCAAAGTTGCACTTGTGTCTGGCCAATCAATTCCTCCTAAAGCAAGTTTCTTAATACCACTATTTCTCCAGTAATTTACGATAAACATTTGCTGTTTATCGCGGTCTAAATCAAAATCGAACTTTATTGCAAGTTTTTTTGTTGAGAAACGGTGTAAAACACTTTCTACTGATGAAAACGGGTACTTGAACAAAATAAGAGTATCCAATTGACAAGGAACATCAGAGGTTGGAATAATATTGCCAAGTTTCACGTTTTTAACCGAGCTGGGTAAAATTATTCGGTTCAAATCCATGTGTTGCACACCTGAGAGAGAACTGAATTGAAAATGCACCAACGAAGTGCAATTTGTGAAGTCCAAAATTCGAAAATCACGCGTTATGAAAAGTCGGATTGTCAAAGATTTTAATTTTGGATACTCGCAGATGAGTGGCTGAGAAAGAGAGGAGAACGATTCAGAGATCTGGAACCAAAGATGTTCCAGACTTTTCGAAATAGATTTAATTTCAATGTCAACATAGTCGGTACCGGGAATTGTATTGATTTCCATTTTGTCTCCAATGCAAATACAATCCTCGGTAGCAACAAAGTTTGACTTCCACTGACAATTGTGCAGACCTACTACCTCTAAACGCCCCAAATCAAGATATTCCAACTTTTTCGCATCGCTTATTCCAACATCTAATCTCCAAAATTCATCCTTCAGGATTAGTTTCTTTATTTTGGAAAAGTCGACAAAGTCATTGATTAATATCTTCTGTGAGTTTGTAAGATCTGAAGGTTTAAATTGTTTTCCTTCATACGTTACACGGCAAAGCATTAAATCTAGTTCCACGGGGACAATTTTTCCATCCAAAATAATTTCACATCTGTCCAGAGTTAAATTTTGAATGTTAGCCAACATACTAAGGGAAATTCTTGGTTTGTTTTGTAATGAAAAACTGATATTCAACGTGTTTAACGTTGGCGTGAGGTATCGATTTAGGTCAATACACTCTTTAACAGGATCACAACAAAATTCAAAATAAACATTTGTTAACGTCAAAGACCCTCGCTCTTTCCAAAAGTATTCCAGTGTACGTCGGTTAATGCATCCTTCAAATTTTATTGCACTTGTAGGCAATCCAGCAGGGGGTGGAAATGTGTTTTCAAAATAGTACATTAACTTTTGGTTTTTCTCAGCTATTTCAAGGACAGGTTCTCCCAGCTCATTTTCCAACAGTTCTTCGTTGCAACTAACTTTAATGCTGGACAATTTCCAAAACACATTTTTACTGACTTCCTGCCACCGCTGACACACAAGGCGAAAGTTCTTCAAGTCTTCGTACTTCAGATATCGAATAATGTTATCCAGAATCTTAAATAAAACGTATGTAGTCCTCAATTAATAAAATTAGTACTGAGTTAAATGAGTTATTTCTTATCCGAAGTAATTTATATCTTATACTTTGTTTAATTTTGTTTAATAAAATATTCAAAATGCCATACCACTACGTTCATTAGAGGATGGCCTTCAGTGACAGGTCGAGAACTATTTTTCGAAACATCCTTGTTTGTGGAAACTGGTTTCTTCACATTTCGTAATTGGTTTTCTTCCATTTCGGCCAAATCTGTAAATGTTAATGACATACAAAAAATAAAAATCTACACATCGTTTATAAATTGCAGAAAAAAGTTTCAACTAATCTAGATCATTTGTTTAGTTTGCATTGAGAACCTTATTTTTGAGGGAAACAGGTGATATCAAATTTAAATGTCAAATGTTAAAAGTTCTTTAATTCGGTTTAGTCAAAGTCCACGAATTAAAAATGCTGAATTACCATTCCAGAACAATGTTTCTACAGCTTTTAGTGCAACAAAAAACTGACCTTTACTTATTTATTTATTAGGTGCAATGACACTGAAAACAGGAAAATTGCTGGAAAACTGGTAACTGTGTTGATTTGCAAAGCACACTTGTCCCATTCAAGAAAGTCAAATATTGCACGCCAAATAGCAATCCTTGCAGCACTTAGCACTTTCCATATAATAATCGCATTTATGAGAACGTGAGAACTATTGCAAAGTTGCTGGATAGTTTTGGATACGTGAATGTTTCGACTTTTGTGTAATTTACACATTTATATTTATTTGTTATACAAAGTGTGCTTTAAATTAAAATATGCAAAAACAATTGAGTATGTATGCCCACTATGAACCAAAGCATGGATATTTCAAAAATGTTTTCGACAGAACTTCTCAATAATGTTCATTTATTTGTAAATTGTTATCATATTCTAGAAGAAATAAATTTACTGTATTCAAAGCAGGATTTACATTTTCGAAATTTCGACTTCGTAATATCTTTCTTGAAAACTAAATATAAAGCTTGCCTAGAGCGTTTCCGGGCAATACAAGCAATTTATAAGCAATTACAGTCTCTAGAGTAAATAATTCATATACCTATATCCTATTTTGCAATTAACACGTACCTTAAATTACTACATTTTTTACTTAATTTAACATACTCAGTATTCTATTGATAATGCGTACATTCCGAAATGAACGCATAATTACTTTCTCCAATTATAAGTACCTTGACGTTTTCCAGATTTTGGAACTAATTTTATGTCGTGTTGATTCATGTATATACAAATCGTTAATTAAAGATAAAATAATATAAAAATTAAAAATTAAATAAAGTATTATTTAATTTTATAGTACCTTGGATGAGTCGTAAAATTGAATATTTGACGATCTGGTATTGAATTGTAGAAGCAATGCTTTAAGTTCACTTGAGTTGATTTTATCAGAGGATTTTAAAAGAAAGATAATAATGCAAAGTTGAAGGCAGGAAAAAAGTTGAGAATGAAAATAGAATTCTCTTAACGTAAACAATTGCTTGGCGTTCGAGTTGCTGGAAAAGTAAAATCCCCATTTGTCATCCCAGCGAGCCCAGCCTCTTTCTTCAGTTTTACACAGGAGTGTCATTATACAGCGTTGGCTCCAAGTCGCGCACCATAGGGAAATAACATGGGGTTTGGGTTACAAGTCACGCAAGGCAAAAAAATGCATGTAATGTTTGAAAATGGTTTTCAAACTGTTTGAGAGGCATTTTCAAACATTGTACCTAATGACATTTCCCTATGGTGCGTGATTTAGGGCCAACGCTGTACAGAAAGGACATTTGTGAACAGTCCAGATCAAATGGGGACCTACCTATGTGGTCAGATTTAAAGATCTCACTGCGCAGGGGAATGTTTAATTATAGTTTTGCCCTTGCATGACAGAAAACCAAGAAGGGTCAACATTTTTACTGTCTATAGATTGTACTTCCCTATATGGCTATATTGGGATAGGCTCAGGGTTATTTCACAATTTTCTGACGTTGCTTTCTAGCTTCTGGCCTTCATTGTTTTGTACCAATGTAATATTAAGCGTCACTAAAAGTGCATAAATAGTATTGCATTTACATGCATTAGTGGTGCTTTTATTGCTTTGGACTGTCGGTGTCTGCCTTTGAGTGAATTGCGTTTCATTCGAACTTTTATTTAATAAACCATAATTGTAACACGCATATAAAGCAGCAGCGAAACCGAAACTAAGAAATAGAAAAATTCTGGACACCTTAGCAGTCAGAAGTATTTATGTGTACCTTATTTTTAGGGATTACTAGTCTCAAGAAAAGCATTTCCCAAGCAAATAAAACAATCAATGTTTTTTTTTCATTTTGCTTGTGAATCAGAATATTGAGGTTTTTCAATTATTTGTCGTTAAATAAAAATCAAATCATGTGAATTGAAATACGGGTGTCTTTAATTCTCTGTAAGCATTCGAAATGGTATTTAAGTATTTTAAAACAGATTCAAGTAAAGTAATATCAATAAGTAAAACACATTGTGTACACAATGGTTGGGTATTTATATGGGTATTCAGACAAAATGAATATTTATTATTTATGTACATTTTCTGAATTAAAGAGCATAGTTATTATTCTATGTATGCGCATTTTGAAGAGCACACATTTAATTGGGTGAGAAATGATTTTCATGTATAAGAGCCTCTCTTCCTAACAACGGCAGCCACTCTCTGTCCTTCCGAGAAAAAGGATTATGATTTCTCGAGTGTCCGTTTGTCTATATACCCGAATAGAATATTTTCTTCTTTAATATTTAATATCGGTATTTACAATATTTCAGGAATCAGGGAGCAATTAAACCGTTATTTATCCAGTTTAGACAATCTTTTAATAAGCATTTCTGAGTATTTTTTTCTCAATATTTAGCACAGACAGCTTTAAACTTTTCTATATACAGAGTTAATTATTCATTAGCGGGAAGCTGCTGCATACTTTCGGGATGTCTGTTCCTTAATTAGGTAATTAGTTTGTGAGTATAGTTAGTAAGTTGGTAGAATTTACAACACAATTCTCAGAAATTACAATCCGTTTTCTCAGTAGGAAGGGACGGCTGCC